>CM067322.1:41886544-42486544 GCA_034231615.1 Meghimatium bilineatum | reverse complement strand
ACATTCATTGTACTAAAGCTTACTACACTATAATATGGTGTATTCTTGCCTATTAAACATAATTTCGTTGTATTGCAGCTTAATACGTCAGAACACTGGCGTATTACACACACATTAGGTATATTGCTGTTTACTACGTCAAAACACGGTGTTTTCTGGCATATTACTCACACATTCAGTGTACTGAAGCTTACTACATCAGAATTGAGTGTATCCTGACCTATTACACATGGTTTCGTTGTATTGCAGCTTACTACATCACTACACTGCAGTATTACAAGTAAATTAGGTCTATTGCTGTTTAGTACGTCAAAACTCGGTGTTTTATGGCACATTACTCACAATTTCATTGTACTGAAGCTTACTACAGTAGAATTGAGTGTATTCTGGCCTATTACATATGATTTCGTTGTATTGCAGCTTAATACGTCAGAACACTGGCGTATTGCACACAAATTGGGTATATTGCTGTTTAGTACGTCAAAACTAAGTGTATTCTGGCATATTAGTCACAAATTCAATGTACTGAAGCATACTGCACTATAATTGAGTGTATTCTGGCCTATTACATATGATTTTGTTGTATTGCAGCTTAATACGTCAGAACACTGGCGTATTACACACAAATTGGGTGTATTTCTGTTTAGTATGTCAAAACTCGGTGTTTTCTGGCATATTACTCACAATTTCATTGTACTGAAGCTTACTACAATAGAATTGAGTGTATTCTGGCCTATTACACATGATTTCGTTTTATTGCAGCTTAATACTTCAGAAGACTGGCGTATTACACACACATTATGTATATTGCTATTTAGTACGTCAAAACTCGGTGTTTTCTGGCATATTACTCACACATTCAGTGTACTGAAGCTTAATACATCAGAATTGAGTGTATCCTGACCTATTACACATGGTTTCGTTGTATTGCAGCTTACTACATCACAACACTGGCGTATTACAAGCAAATTAGGTTTATTGCTGTTTAGTACCTCAAAACCCGGTGTTTTCTGGCATATTACTCACAAATTCATTGTACTGAAGCTTACTACAATAGAATTGAGTGTATTCTGACCTATTACATATGATTTCGTTGTATTGCAGCTGAATACGTCAGATCACTGTCGTATTACACACATATTGGGTGTATATCTGTTTAGTACGTCAAAACTCGTTGTAATCTGGCATATTACTCAAAATTCATTGTACTGAAGCTTACAGCACTATAATTGAGTGTATTCTGGCCTATTAATATGATTTCGTTGTATTGCAGCTTAATACTTCAGAAGACTGGCGTATTACACACACATTATGTCTATTGTTATTTAGAACGTCAAAACTCGGTGTTTTCTGGCATATTACTCACAATTTCATTGTACTGAAGCTTACTACAATAGAATTGAGTGTATTCTGGCCTATTACACATGATTTCGTTGTATTGCAGCTTAATACTTCAGAAAACTGGCGTATTACACACACATTATGTATATTGCTATTTAGTACGTCAAAACTCGGTGTTTTCTGGCATATTACTCACACATTCAGTGTACTGAAGCTTAATACATCAGAATTGAGTGTAATCTGACCTATTACATATGATTTCGTTGTATTGCAGCTGAATACGTCAGATCACTGTCGTATTACACACATATTGGGTGTATTCCTGTTTAGTACGTCAAAACTCGTTGTATTCTGGCATATTACTCAAAATTCATTGTACTGAAGCTTACAGCACTATAATTGAGTGTATTCTGGCCTATTAATATGATTTCGTTGTATTGCAGCTGAATACGTCAGAACACTGGCGTATTACACACACATTATGTCTATTGTTATTTAGTACGTCAAAACTCGGTGTTTTCTGGCATATTACTCACACATTCAGTGTACTGAAGCTTAATACATCAGAATTGAGTGTATCCTGACCTATTACACATGGTTTCGTTGTATTGCAGCCTACTACATCACAACACTGGCGTATTACAAGCAAATTAGGTTTATTGCTGTTTAGTACGTCAAAACTCGGTGTTTTCTGGCCTTATTACTCACACATTCATTGTACTAAAGCTTACTACACTATAATATGGTGTATTCTTGCCTATTAAACATAATTTCGTTGTATTGCAGCTTAATACGTCAGAACACTGGCGTATTACACACACATTAGGTATATTGCTGTTTACTACGTCAAAACACGGTGTTTTCTGGCATATTACTCACACATTCAGTGTACTGAAGCTTACTACATCAGATTTGAGTGTATCCTGACCTATTACACATGGTTTCGTTGTATTGCAGCATACTACATCACTACACTGCAGTATTACAAGTAAATTAGGTCTATTGCTGTTTAGTACGTCAAAACTCGGTGTTTTATGGCATATTACTCACAATTTCATTGTACTGAAGCTTACTACAGTAGAATTGAGTGTATTCTGGCCTATTACATATGATTTCGTTGTATTGCAGCTTAATACGTCAGAACACTGGCGTATTGCACACAAATTGGGTATATTGCTGTTTAGTACGTCAAAACTAAGTGTATTCTGGCATATTAGTCACAAATTCAATGTACTGAAGCTTACTGCACTATAATTGAGTGTATTCTGGCCTATTACATATGATTTTGTTGTATTGCAGCTTAATACGTCAGAACACTGGCGTATTACACACAAATTGGGTGTATTTCTGTTTAGTATGTCAAAACTCGGTGTTTTCTGGCATATTACTCACAATTTCATTGTACTGAAGCTTATTACAATAGAATTGAGTGTATTCTGGCCTATTACACATGATTTCGTTGTATTGCAGCTTAATACTTCAGAAGACTGGCGTATTACACACACATTATGTATATTGCTATTTAGTACGTCAAAACTCGGTGTTTTCTGGCATATTACTCACACATTCAGTGTACTGAAGCTTAATACATCAGAATTGAGTGTATCCTGACCTATTACACATGGTTTCGTTGTATTGCAGCTTACTACATCACAACACTGGCGTATTACAAGCAAATTAGGTTTATTGCTGTTTAGTACCTCAAAACCCGGTGTTTTCTGGCATATTACTCACAAATTCATTGTACTGAAGCTTACTACAATAGAATTGAGTGTATTCTGACCTATTACATATGATTTCGTTGTATTGCAGCTGAATACGTCAGATCACTGTCGTATTACACACATATTGGGTGTATTCCTGTTTAGTACGTCAAAACTCGTTGTATTCTGGCATATTACTCAAAATTCATTGTACTGAAGCTTACAGCACTATAATTGAGTGTATTCTGGCCTATTACACATGATTTCGTTGTATTGCAGCTTAATACTTCAGAAGACTGGCGTATTACACACACATTATGTCTATTGTTATTTAGTACGTCAAAACTCGGTGTTTTCTGGCATATTACTCACACATTCAGTGTACTGAAGCTTAATACATCAGAATTGAGTGTATCCTGACCTATTACACATGGTTTCGTTGTATTGCAGCCTACTACATCACAACACTGGCGTATTACAAGCAAATTAGGTTTATTGCTGTTTAGTACGTCAAAACTCGGTGTTTTCTGGCATATTACTCACACATTCATTGTACTAAAGCTTACTACACTATAATATGGTGTATTCTTGCCTATTAAACATAATTTCGTTGTATTGCAGCTTAATACGTCAGAACACTGGCGTATTACACACACATTAGGTATATTGCTGTTTACTACGTCAAAACACGGTGTTTTCTGGCATATTACTCACACATTCAGTGTACTGAAGCTTACTACATCAGAATTGAGTGTATCCTGACCTATTACACATGGTTTCGTTGTATTGCAGCTTACTACATCACTACACTGCAGTATTACAAGTAAATTAGGTCTATTGCTGTTTAGTACGTCAAAACTCGGTGTTTTATGGCATATTACTCACAATTTCATTGTACTGAAGCTTACTACAGTAGAATTGAGTGTATTCTGGCCTATTACATATGATTTCGTTGTATTGCAGCTTAATACGTCAGAACACTGGCGTATTACACACAAATTGGGTATTCTGCTGTTTAGTACGTCAGAATTCGGTGTATTCTGGTATATTAGACACACATTCATTGTACTGACGCTTACTGCACTATAATTATGTGTAATCTGGCCTATTACATATGATTTCGTTGTATTGCAGCTGAATACGTCACACCACTGGCGTTTAACACACAAATTGGGTGTATTGCTGTTTACTACGTCAAAACTCGGTGTATTCTGGCATATTACTCACAAATTCATTGTACTGAAGCTTACTACACTATAATATAGTGTATTCTGGCCTATTACATATGATTTCGTTGTATTGCAGCTTAATACGTCAGAACACTGGCGTATTACACACACATTAGGTATATTGCTGTTTACTACGTCAAAACACGGTGTTTTCTGGCTTATTACTCACACATTCAGTGTACTGAAGCTTACTACATCAGAATTGAGTGTATCCTGACCTATTACACATGGTTTCGTTGTATTGCAGCTTACTACATCACTACACTGCCGTATTACAAGTAAATTAGGTCTATTGCTGTTTAGTACGTCAAAACCCGGTGTTTTCTGGCATATTACTCACAAATTCATTGTACTGAAGCTTACTACAATAGAATTGAGTGTATTCTGGCCTATTACATATGATTTCATTGTATTGCAGCTTAATACGTCAGAACACTGGCGTATTGCACACAAATTGGGTATATTGCTGTTTAGTACGTCAAAACTAAGTGTATTCTGGCATATTAGTCACAAATTCAATGTACTGAAGCTTACTGCACTATAATTGATTGTATTCTGGCCTATTACATATGATTTCATTGTATTGCAGCTTAATACGTCAGAACACTGGCGTATTGTACACAAATTGGGTGTATTTCTGTTTAGTATGTCAAAACTCGGTGTTTTCTGGCATATTACTCACAAATTCATTGTACTGAAGCTTACTACAATAGAATTGAGTGTATTCTGGCCTATTACATATGATTTCATTGTATTGCAGCTGAATACGTCAGAACACTGGCGTATTGTACACAAATTGGGTGTATTTCTGTTTAGTATGTCAAAACTCGGTGTTTTCTGGCATATTACTCCCAATTTCATTGTACTGAAGCTTACTACAATAGAATTGTGTGTATTCTGGCCTATTACACATGAATTCGTTGTATTGCAGCTTAATACTTCAGAAGACTGGCGTATTACACACACATTATGTCTATTGCTATTTACTACGTCAAAACACGGTGTTTTCTGGCTTATTACTCACACATTCAGTGTACTGAAGCTTACTACATCAGAATTGAGTGTATCCTGACCTATTACACATGGTTTCGTTGTATTGCAGCTTACTACATCACTACACTGTCGTATTACAAGTAAATTAGGTCTATTGCTGTTTAGTACGTCAAAACTCGGTGTTTTCTGGCATATTACTCACAATTTCATTGTACTGAAGCTTACTACAGTAGAATTGAGTGTATTCTGGCCTATTACATATGATTTCGTTGTATTGCAGCTTAATACGTCAGAACACTGGCGTATTACACACAAATTGGGTATTCTGCTGTTTAGTACGTCAAAACTCGGTGTATTCAGGCATATTACTCACAAATTCATTGTACTGAAGCTTACTACACTATTATATAGTGTATTCTGGCCTATTACACATAATTTCGTTGTATTGCAGCTTACAACATCACAACACTGGCTTATTACAAGCAAATTAGGTCTATTGCAGTATAGTATGTCAAAACTCGGTGTTTTCTGGCATATTACTCACAAATTCATTGTACTGAAGCTTACTACAATAGAATTGAGTGTATTCTGGCCTATTACATATGATTTCGTTGTATTCCAACTTAATTCGTCAGAACACTGGCGTATTACACACAAATTGGGTATACTGCTGTTTAGTACGTCAAAACTCGGTGTATTCTGGCATATTACTCACAAATTCATTGTACTGAAGCTTACTGCACTATAATTGAGTGTATTCTGGCCTATTACATATGATTTCGTTGTATTGCAGCTGAATACGTCACACCACTGGCGTATAACACACAAATTGGGTGTATTGCTGTTTACTACGTCAAAACTCGGTGTATTCTGGCATATTACTCACAAATTCATTGTACTGAAGCTTACTACACTATAATATAGTGTATTCTGGCCTATTACATATGATTTCGTTGTATTGCAGCTTAATACGTCAGAACACTGGCGTATTACACACACATTAGGTATATTGCTGTTTACTACGTCAAAACACGGTGTTTTCTGGCTTATTACTCACACATTCAGTGTACTGAAGCTTACTACATCAGAATTGAGTGTATCCTGACCTATTACACATGGTTTCGTTGTATTGCAGCTTACTACATCACTACACTGCCGTATTACAAGTAAATTAGGTCTATTGCTGTTTAGTACGTCAAAACCCGGTGTTTTCTGGCATATTACTCACAAATTCATTGTACTGAAGCTTACTACAATAGAATTGAGTGCATTCTGGCCTATTACATATGATTTTGTTGTATTGCAGCTTAATACGCCAGAACACTGGCGTATTACACACACATTGGGTGTATTTCTGTTTAGTATGTCAAAACTCGGTGTTTTCTGGCATATTACTCACAATTTCATTGTACTGAAGCTTACTACAATAGAATTGAGTGTATTCTGGCCTATTACACATGATTTCGTTGTATTGCAGCTTAATACTTCAGAAGACTGGCGTATTACACACACATTATGTCTATTGCTATTTAGTACGTCAAAACTCGGTGTTTTCTGGCTTATTACTCACACATTCAGTGTACTGAAGCTTACTACATCAGAATTGAGTGTATCCTGACCTATTACACATGGTTTCGTTGTATTGCAGCTTACTACATCACTACACTGCCGTATTACAAGTAAATTAGGTCTATTGCTGTTTAGTACGTCAAAACTCGGTGTTTTCTGGCATATTACTCACAATTTCATTGTACTGAAGCTTACTACAGTAGAATTGAGTGTATTCTGGCCTATTACATATGATTTCGTTGTATTGCAACTTAATTCGTCAGAACACTGGCGTATTACACACAAATTGGGTATACTGCTGTTTAGTAAGTCAAAACTCGGTGTATTCTGGCATATTACTCACAAATTCATTGTACTGAAGCTTACTGCACTATAATTGAGTGTATTCTGGCCTATTACATATGATTTCGTTGTATTGCAGCTTAATACGTCAGAACACTGGCGTATTGCACACAAATTGGGTATATTGCTGTTTAGTACGTCAAAACTCGGTGTTTTCTGGCATATTACTCACAATTTCATTGTACTGAAGCTTACTACAATAGAATTGAGTGTATTCTGGCCTATTACATATGATTTCGTTGTATTGCAACGTAATTCGTCAGAACACTGGCGTATTACACACAAATTGGGTATACTGCTGTTTAATACGTCAAAACTCGGTGTATTCTGGCATATTACTCACAAATTCATTGTACTGTAGCTTACTGCACTATAATTGAGTGTATTCTGGCCTATTACATATGATTTCGTTGTATTGCAGCTGAATACGTCACACCACTGGCGTATAACACACAAATTGGGTGTATTGCTGTTTACTACGTCAAAACTCGGTGTATTCTGGCATATTACTCACAAATTCATTGTACTGAAGCTTACTACACTATAATATAGTGTATTCTGGCCTATTACATATGATTTCGTTGTATTGCAGCTTAATACGTCAGAACACTGGCGTATTACACACACATTAGGTATATTGCTGTTTACTACGTCAAAACACGGTGTTTTCTGGCTTATTACTCACACATTCAGTGTACTGAAGCTTACTACATCAGAATTGAGTGTATCCTGACCTATTACACATGGTTTCGTTGTATTGCAGCTTACTACATCACTACACTGCCGTATTACAAGTAAATTAGGTCTATTGCTGTTTAGTACGTCAAAACCCGGTGTTTTATGGCATATTACTCACAATTTCATTGTACTGAAGCTTACTACAGTAGAATTGAGTGTATTCTGGCCTATTACATATGATTTCGTTGTATTGCAGCTTAATACGTCAGAACACTGGCGTATTACACACAAATTGGGTATTCTGCTGTTTAGTACGTCAGAATTCGGTGTATTCTGGTATATTTGACACACATTCATTGTACTGAAGCTTACTGCACTATAATTATGTGTAATCTGGCCTATTACATATGATTTCGTTGTACTGCAGCTTAATACGTCAGAACACTGGCGTATTACACAAAAATTTGGTGTATTTCTGTTTAGTACGTCAAAACTCTGTGTATTCAGGCATATTACTCACAAATTCATTGTACTGAAGCTTACTACACTATAATATAGTGTATTCTGGCCTATTACACATAATTTCGTTGTATTGCAGCTTACTACATCACAACACTGGCTTATTACAAGCAACTTAGGTCTATTGCTGTTTAGTATGTCAAAACTCGGTGTTTTCTGGCATATTACTCACAATTTCATTGTACTGAAGCTTACTACAATAGAATTGAGTGTATTCTGGCCTATTACATATGATTTCGTTGTATTGCAGCTTAATTCGTCAGAACACTGGCGTATTACACACAAATTGGGTATACTGCTGTTTAGTACGTCAAAACTCGGTGTATTCTGGCATATTACTCACAAATGCATTGTACTGAAGCTTACTGCACTATAATTAAGTGTATTCTGGCCTATTACATATGATTTCGTTGTATTGCAGCTGAATACGTCACACCACTGGCGTTTAACACACAAATTGGGTGTATTGCTGTTTACTACGTCAAAACTCGGTGTATTCTGGCATATTACTCACAAATTCATTGTACTGAAGCTTACTACACTATAATATAGTGTATTCTGGCCTATTACATATGATTTCGTTGTATTGCAGCTTAATACGTCAGAACACTGGCGTATTACACACACATTAGGTATATTGCTGTTTACTACGTCAAAACACGGTGTTTTCTGGCTTATTACTCACACATTCAGTGTACTGAAGCTTACTACATCAGAATTGAGTGTATCCTGACCTATTACACATGGTTTCGTTGTATTGCAGCTTACTACATCACTACACTGCCGTATTACAAGTAAATTAGGTCTATTGCTGTTTAGTACGTCAAAACCCAGTGTTTTCTGGCATATTACTCACAAATTCATTGTACTGAAGCTTACTACAATAGAATTGAGTGTATTCTGGCCTATTACATATGATTTCATTGTATTGCAGCTTAATACGTCAGAACACTGGCGTATTGCACACAAATTGGGTATATTGCTGTTTAGTACGTCAAAACTAAGTGTATTCTGGCATATTAGTCACAAATTCAATGTACTGACGCTTACTGCACTATAATTGAGTGTATTCTGGCCTATTACATATGATTTTGTTGTATTGCAGCTGAATACGTCAGAACACTGGCGTATTACACACAAATTGGGTGTATTTCTGTTTAGTATGTCAAAACTCGGTGTTTTCTGTCATATTACTCACACATTCAGTGTACTGAAGCTTAATACATCAGAATTGAGTGTATCCTGACCTATTACACATGGTTTCGTTGTATTGCAGCTTACTACATCACAACACTGGCGTATTACAAGCAAATTAGGTTTATTGCTGTTTAGTACGTCAAAACCCGGTGTTTTCTGGCATATTACTCACAAATTCATTGTACTGAAGCTTACTACAATAGAATTGAGTGTATTCTGGCCTATTACATATGATTTCATTGTATTGCAGCTTAATACGTCAGAACACTGGCGTATTGTACACAAATTGGGTGTATTTCTGTTTAGTATGTCAAAACTCGGTGTTTTCTGGCATATTACTCCCAATTTCATTGTACTGAAGCTTACTACAATAGAATTGTGTGTATTCTGGCCTATTACACATGAATTCGTTGTATTGCAGCTTAATACTTCAGAAGACTGGCGTATTACAAGTAAATTAGGTCTATTGCTGTTTAGTACGTCAAAACTCGGTGTTTTCTGGCATATTACTCACAATTTCATTGTACTGAAGCTTACTACAGTAGAATTGAGTGTATTCTGGCCTATTACATATGATTTCGTTGTATTGCAGCTTAATACGTCAGAACACTGGCGTATTACACACAAATTGGGTATTCTGCTGTTTAGTACGTCAAAACTCGGTGTATTCAGGCATATTACTCACAAATTCATTGTACTGAAGCTTACTACACTATTATATAGTGTATTCTGGCCTATTACACATATATTCGTTGTATTGCAGCTTACAACATCACAACACTGGCTTATTACAAGCAAATTAGGTCTATTGCAGTTTAGTATGTCAAAACTCGGTGTTTTCTGGCATATTACTCACAATTTCATTGTACTGAAGCTTACTACAATAGAATTGAGTGTATTCTGGCCTATTACATATGATTTCGTTGTATTGCAACTTAATTCGTCAGAACACTGGCGTATTACACACAAATTGGGTATACTGCTGTTTAGTACGTCAAAACTCGGTGTATTCTGGCATATTACTCACAAATTCATTGTACTGAAGCTTACTGCACTATAATTGAGTGTATTCTGGCCTATTACATATGATTTCGTTGTATTGCAGCTGAATACGTCACACCACTGGCGTATAACACACAAATTGGGTGTATTGCTGTTTACTACGTCAAAACTCGGTGTATTCTGGCATATTACTCACAAATTCATTGTACTGAAGCTTACTACACTATAATATAGTGTATTCTGGCCTATTACATATGATTTCATTGTATTGCAGCTTAATACGTCAGAACACTGGCGTATTGCACACAAATTGGGTATATTGCTGTTTAGTACGTCAAAACTAAGTGTATTCTGGCATATTAGTCACAAATTCAATGTACTGAAGCTTACTGCACTATAATTGAGTGTATTCTGGCCTATTACATATGATTTTGTTGTATTGCAGCTGAATACGTCAGAACACTGGCGTATTACACACAAATTGGGTGTATTTCTGTTTAGTATGTCAAAACTCGGTGTTTTCTGTCATATTACTAACACATTCAGTGTACTGAAGCTTAATACATCAGAATTGAGTGTATCCTGACCTATTACACATGGTTTCGTTGTATTGCAGCTTACTACATCACAACACTGGCGTATTACAAGCAAATTAGGTTTATTGCTCTTTAGTACGTCAAAACCCGGTGTTTTCTGGCATATTACTCACAAATTCATTGTACTGAAGCTTACTACAATAGAATTGAGTGTATTCTGGCCTATTACATATGATTTCATTGTATTGCAGCTTAATACGTCAGAACACTGGCGTATTGTACACAAATTGGGTGTATTTCTGTTTAGTATGTCAAAACTCGGTGTTTTCTGGCATATTACTCCCAATTTCATTGTACTGAAGCTTACTACAATAGAATTGTGTGTATTCTGGCCTATTACACATGAATTCGTTGTATTGCAGCTTAATACTTCAGAAGACTGGCGTATTACAAGTAAATTAGGTCTATTGCTGTTTAGTACGTCAAAACTCGGTGTTTTCTGGCATATTACTCACAATTTCATTGTACTGAAGCTTACTACAGTAGAATTGAGTGTATTCTGGCCTATTACATATGATTTCGTTGTATTGCAGCTTAATACGTCAGAACACTGGCGTATTACACACAAATTGGGTATTCTGCTGTTTAGTACGTCAAAACTCGGTGTATTCAGGCATATTACTCACAAATTCATTGTACTGAAGCTTACTACACTATTATATAGTGTATTCTGGCCTATTACACATATATTCGTTGTATTGCAGCTTACAACATCACAACACTGGCTTATTACAAGCAAATTAGGTCTATTGCAGTTTAGTATGTCAAAACTCGGTGTTTTCTGGCATATTACTCACAATTTCATTGTACTGAAGCTTACTACAATAGAATTGAGTGTATTCTGGCCTATTACATATGATTTCGTTGTATTGCAACTTAATTCGTCAGAACACTGGCGTATTACACACAAATTGGGTATACTGCTGTTTAGTACGTCAAAACTCGGTGTATTCTGGCATATTACTCACAAATTCATTGTACTGAAGCTTACTGCACTATAATTGAGTGTATTCTGGCCTATTACATATGATTTCGTTGTATTGCAGCTGAATACGTCACACCACTGGCGTATAACACACAAATTGGGTGTATTGCTGTTTACTACGTCAAAACTCGGTGTATTCTGGCATATTACTCACAAATTCATTGTACTGAAGCTTACTACACTATAATATAGTGTATTCTGGCCTATTACATATGATTTCGTTGTATTGCAGCTTAATACGTCAGAACACTGGCGTATTACACACACATTAGGTATATTGCTGTTTACTACGTCAAAAGACGGTGTTTTCTGGCTTATTACTCACACATTCAGTGTACTGAAGCTTACTACATCAGAATTGAGTGTATCCTGACCTATTACACATGGTTTCGTTGTATTGCAGCTTACTACATCACTACACTGCCGTATTACAAGTAAATTAGGTCTATTGCTGTTTAGTACGTCAAAACCCGGTGTTTTCTGGCATATTACTCACAAATTCATTGTACTGAAGCTTACTACAATAGAATTGAGTGTATTCTGGCCTATTACATATGATTTCATTGTATTACAGCTTAATACGTCAGAACACTGGCGTATTGCACACAAATTGGGTATATTGCTGTTTAGTACGTCAAAACTAAGTGTATTCTGGCATATTAGTCACAAATTCAATGTACTGAAGCTTACTACACTATAATATAGTGTATTCTGGCCTATTACATATGATTTCGTTGTATTGCAGCTTAATACGTCAGAACACTGGCGTATTACACACACATTAGGTATATTGCTGTTTACTACGTCAAAACACGGTGTTTTCTGGCTTATTACTCACACATTCAGTGTACTGAAGCTTACTACATCAGAATTGAGTGTATCCTGACCTATTACACATGGTTTCGCTGTATTGCAGCTTACTACATCACTACACTGCCGTATTACAAGTAAATTAGGTCTATTGCTGTTTAGTACGTCAAAACCCGGTGTTTTCTGGCATATTACTCACAAATTCATTGTACTGAAGCTTACTACAATAGAATTGAGTGTATTCTGGCCTATTACATATGATTTCACTGTATTACAGCTTAATACGTCAGAACACTGGCGTATTGCACACAAATTGGGTGTATTGCTGTTTAGTACGTCAAAACTAAGTGCATTCTGGCATATTAGTCACAAATTCAATGTACTGAAGCTTACTACAATAGAATTGAGTGTATTCTGGCCTATTACATATGATTTCATTGTATTACAGCTTAATACGTCAGAACACTGGCGTATTACACACACATTATGTCTATTGCTATTTAGTACGTCAAAACTCGGTGTTTTCTGGCTTATTACTCACACATTCAGTGTACTGAAGCTTACTACATCAGAATTGAGTGTATCCTGACCTATTACACATGGTTTCGTTGTATTGCAGCTTACAACATCACTACACTGCCGTATTACAAGTAAATTAGGTCTATTGCTGTTTAGTACGTCAAAACTCGGTGTATTCTGGCATATTACTCACAAATTCATTGTACTGAAGCTTACTGCACTATAATTGAGTGTATTCTGGCCTATTACATATGATTTCGTTGTATTGCAGCTTAATACGTCAGAATACTGGCGTATTACACACACATTATGTCTTTTGTTATTTAGTACGTCAAAACTCGGTGTTTTCTGGCATATTACTCACACATTCAGTGTACTGAAGCTTAATACATCAGAATTGAGTGTATCCTGACCTATTACACTTGGTTTCGTTGTATTGCAGCTTACTACATCACAACACTGGCGTATTACAAGCAAATTAGGTTTATTGCTGTTTAGTACGTCAAAACTCGGTGTTTTCTGGCATATTACTCACAATTTCATTGTACTGAAGCTTACTACACTATAATATGGTGTATTCTGGCCTATTACACATGATTTCGTTGTATTGCAGCTTAATACTTCAGAAGACTGGCGTATTACACACACATTATGTCTATTGCTATTTACTACGTCAAAACACGGTGTTTTCTGGCTTATTACTCACACATTCAGTGTACTGAAGCTTACTACATCAGAATTGAGTGTATCCTGACCTATTACACATGGTTTCGTTGTATTGCAGCTTACTACATCACTACACTGCCGTATTACAAGTAAATTAGGTCTATTGCTGTTTAGTACGTCAAAACTCGGTGTTTTCTGGCATAATACTCACAATTTCATTGTACTGAAGCTTACTACAGTAGAATTGAGTGTATTCTGGCCTATTACATATGATTTCGTTGTATTGCAGCTTAATACGTCAGAACACTGGCGTATTACACACAAATTGGGTATTCTGCAGTTTAGTACGTCAAAATTCGGTGTATTCTGGCATATTAGTCACACATTCATTGTACTGAAGCTTACTGCACTATAATTATGTGTAATCTGGCCTATTACATATTATTTCGGTGTACTGCAGCTTAATACGCCAGAACACTGGCGTATTACACAAAAATTGGGTGTATTTCTGTTTAGTACGTCAAAACTCGGTGTATTCAGGCATATTACTCACAAATTCATTGTACTGAAGCTTACTACACTATAATATAGTGTATTCTGGCCTATTACACATAATATCGTTGTATTGCAGCTTACTACATCACAACACTGGTTTATTACAAGCAAATTAGGTCTATTGCTGTTTAGTATGTCAAAACTCGGTGTTTTCTGGCATATTACTCACACATTCAGTGTACTGAAGCTTACTACATCAGAATTGAGTGTATCCTGACCTATTACACATGGTTTCGTTGTATTGCAGCTTACTACATCACTACACTGCCGTATTACAAGTAAATTAGGTCTATTGCTGTTTAGTACGTCAAAACCCGGTGTTTTCTGGCATATTACTCACAAATTCATTGTACTGAAGCTTACTACAATAGAATTGAGTGTATTCTGGCCTATTACACATGATTTCGTTGTATTGCAGCTTAATACTTCAGAAGACTGGCGTATTACAAGCAAATTAGGTTTATTGCTGTTTAGTACGTCAAAACTCGGTGTTTTCTGGCATATTACTAACACATTCATTGTACTGAAGCTTACTACAATAGAATTGAGTGTATTCTGGCCTATTACATATGCTTTCGTTGTATTGCAGCTTAATTCGTCAGAACACTGGCGTATTACACACAAATTGGGTATACTGCTGTTTAGTACGTCAAAACTCGGTGTATTCTGGCATATTACACACAAATGCAATGTACTGAAGCTTACTGCACTATAATTGAGTGTATTCTGGCCTATTACATATGATTTCGTTGTATTGCAGCTTAATACGTCAGAACACTGGCGTATTACACACAAATTGGGTATTCTGCTGTTTAGTACGTCACAATTCGGTGTATTCTGGCATATTACACACAAATTCATTGTACTGAAGCTTACTGCACTATAATTGAGTGTATTCTGGCCTATTACATATGATTTCGTTGTATTGCAGCTGAATACGTCACAACACTGATGTATAACACACAAATTGGGTGTATTGCTGTTTAGTACGTCAAAACTCGGTGTATTCTGGCATATTACTCACACATTCATTGTACTGAAGCTTACTACACTATAATATAGTGCATTCTGGCCTATTAAACATAATTTCGTTATATTGCAGCTTAATACGTCAGAACACTGGCGTTTTACACACACATTATGTCTATTGCTGTTTGCTACGTCAAAACTCGGTGTTTTCTTGCATATTACTCACACTGTCAGTGTACTGAAGCTTACTACATCAGAATTGAGTGTATCCTGACGTTTTACACATGGTTTCGTTGTATTGCAGCTTAATACGTCAGAACACTGGCGTATTACACACAAATTGGGTATTCTGCTGTTTAGTACGTCAAAATTCGGTGTATTCTGGCATATTAGTCACACATTCATTGTACTGAAGCTTACTGCACTATAGATATGTGTAATCTGGCCTATTACATATGATTTCGTTGTACTGCAGCTTAATACGTCAGAACACTGGCGTATTACACAAAAATTGGGTGTATTTCTGTTTAGTACGTCAAAACTCGGTGTATTCATGCATATTACTCACAAATTCATTGTACTGAAGCTTACTACACTATAATATAGTGTATTCTGGCCTATTACACATAATTTCGTTGTATTGCAGCTTACTACATCACAACACTGGCTTATTACAAGCAAATTAGGTCTATTGCTGTTTAGTATGTCAAAACTCGGTGTTTTCTGGCATATTACTCACAATTTCATTGTACTGAAGCTTACTACAATAGAATTGAGTGTATTCTGGCCTATTACATATGCTTTCGTTGTATTGCAGCTTAATTCGTCAGAACACTGGCGTATTACACACAAATTGGGTATACTGCTGTTTAGTACGTCAAAACTCGGTGTATTCTGGCATATTACTCACAAATTCATTGTACTGAAGCTTACTGCACTATAATTGAGTGTATTCTGACCTATTACATATGACTACGTTGTATTGCAGCTGAATACGTCACACCACTGGCGTATAACACACAAATTGGGTGTATTGCTGTTTACTACGTCAAAACTCGGTGTATTCTGGCATATTACTCACAAATTCATTGTACTGAAGCATACTACACTATAATATAGTGTATTCTGGCCTATTACATATGATTTCGTTGTATTGCAGCTTAATACGTCAGAACACTGGCGTATTACACACACATTAGGTATATTGCTGTTTACTACGTCAAAACACGGTATTTTCTGGCTTATTACTCACACATTTAGTGTACTGAAGCTTACTACATCAGAATTGAGTGTATCCTGACCTATTACACATGGTTTCGTTGTATTGCAGCTTACTACATCACTACACTGCCGTATTACAAGTAAATTAGGTCTATTGCTGTTTAGTACGTCAAAACCCGGTGTTTTCTGGCATATTACTCACAAATTCATTGTACTGAAGCTTACTACAATAGAATTGAGTGTATTCTGGCCTATTACATATGATTTCATTGTATTACAGCTTAATACGTCAGAACACTGGCGTATTGCACACAAATTGGGTATATTGCTGTTTAGTACGTCAAAACTAAGTGTATTCTGGCATATTAGTCACAAATTCAATGTACTGAAGCTTACTGCACTATAATTGAGTGTATTCTGGCCTATTACATATGATTTTGTTGTATTGCAGCTTAATACGTCAGAACACTGGCGTATTACACACAAATTGGGTGTATTTCTGTTTAGTATGTCAAAACTCGGTGTTTTCTGGCATATTACTCACAATTTCATTGTACTGAAGCTTACTACAATAGAATTGAGTGTATTCTGGCCTATTACACATGATTTCGTTGTATTGCAGCTTAATACTTCAGAAGACTGGCGTATTACAAGCAAATTAGGTTTATTGCTGTTTAGTACGTCAAAACTCGGTGTTTTCTGGCATATTACTAACACATTCATTGTACTGAAGCTTACTACAATAGAATTGAGTGTATTCTGGCCTATTACATATGCTTTCGTTGTATTGCAGCTTAATTCGTCAGAACACTGGCGTATTACACACAAATTGGGTATACTGCTGTTTAGTACGTCAAAACTCGGTGTATTCTGGCATATTACACACAAATGCAATGTACTGAAGCTTACTGCACTATAATTGAGTGTATTCTGGCCTATTACATATGATTTCGTTGTATTGCAGCTTAATACGTCAGAACACTGGCGTATTACACACAAATTGGGTATTCTGCTGTTTAGTACGTCACAATTCGGTGTATTCTGGCATATTACACACAAATTCATTGTACTGAAGCTTACTGCACTATAATTGAGTGTATTCTGGCCTATTACATATGATTTCGTTGTATTGCAGCTGAATACGTCACAACACTGATGTATAACACACAAATTGGGTGTATTGCTGTTTAGTACGTCAAAACTCGGTGTATTCTGGCATATTACTCACACATTCATTGTACTGAAGCTTACTACACTATAATATAGTGCATTCTGGCCTATTAAACATAATTTCGTTATATTGCAGCTTAATACGTCAGAACACTGGCGTTTTACACACACATTATGTCTATTGCTGTTTACTACGTCAAAACTCGGTGTTTTCTTGCATATTACTCACACTGTCAGTGTACTGAAGCTTACTACATCAGAATTGAGTGTATCCTGACGTTTTACACATGGTTTCGTTGTATTGCAGCTTAATACGTCAGAACACTGGCGTATTACACACAAATTGGGTATTCTGCTGTTTAGTACGTGAAAATTCGGTGTATTCTGGCATATTAGTCACACATTCATTGTACTGAAGCTTACTGCACTATAGATATGTGTAATCTGGCCTATTACATATGATTTCGTTGTACTGCAGCTTAATACGTCAGAACACTGGCGTATTACACAAAAATTGGGTGTATTTCTGTTTAGTACGTCAAAACTCGGTGTATTCATGCATATTACTCACAAATTCATTGTACTGAAGCTTACTACACTATAATATAGTGTATTCTGGCCTATTACACATAATTTCGTTGTATTGCAGCTTACTACATCACAACACTGGCTTATTACAAGCAAATTAGGTCTATTGCTGTTTAGTATGTCAAAACTCGGTGTTTTCTGGCATATTACTCACAATTTCATTGTACTGAAGCTTACTACAATAGAATTGAGTGTATTCTGGCCTATTACATATGCTTTCGTTGTATTGCAGCTTAATTCGTCAGAACACTGGCGTATTACACACAAATTGGGTATACTGCTGTTTAGTACGTCAAAACTCGGTGTATTCTGGCATATTACTCACAAATTCATTGTACTGAAGCTTACTGCACTATAATTGAGTGTATTCTGACCTATTACATATGACTACGTTGTATTGCAGCTGAATACGTCACACCACTGGCGTATAACACACAAATTGGGTGTATTGCTGTTTACTACGTCAAAACTCGGTGTATTCTGGCATATTACACACAAATGCAATGTACTGAAGCTTACTGCACTATAATTGAGTGTATTCTGGCCTATTACATATGATTTCGTTGTATTGCAGCTTAATACGTCAGAACACTGGCGTATTACACACAAATTGGGTATTCTGCTGTTTAGTACGTCACAATTCGGTGTATTCTGGCATATTACACACAAATTCATTGTACTGAAGCTTACTGCACTATAATTGAGTGTATTCTGGCCTATTACATATGATTTCGTTGTATTGCAGCTGAATACGTCACAACACTGATGTATAACACACAAATTGGGTGTATTGCTGTTTAGTACGTCAAAACTCGGTGTATTCTGGCATATTACTCACACATTCATTGTACTGAAGCTTACTACACTATAATATAGTGCATTCTGGCCTATTAAACATAATTTCGTTATATTGCAGCTTAATACGTCAGAACACTGGCGTTTTACACACACATTATGTCTATTGCTGTTTACTACGTCAAAACTCGGTGTTTTCTTGCATATTACTCACACTGTCAATGTACTGAAGCTTACTACATCAGAATTGAGTGTATCCTGACGTTTTACACATGGTTTCGTTGTATTGCAGCTTAATACGTCAGAACACTGGCGTATTACACACAAATTGGGTATTCTGCTGTTTAGTACGTCAAAATTCGGTGTATTCTGGCATATTAGTCACACATTCATTGTACTGAAGCTTACTGCACTATAGATATGTGTAATCTGGCCTATTACATATGATTTCGTTGTACTGCAGCTTAATACGTCAGAACACTGGCGTATTACACAAAAATTGGGTGTATTTCTGTTTAGTACGTCAAAACTCGGTGTATTCATGCATATTACTCACAAATTCATTGTACTGAAGCTTACTACACTATAATATAGTGTATTCTGGCCTATTACACATAATTTCGTTGTATTGCAGCTTACTACATCACAACACTGGCTTATTACAAGCAAATTAGGTCTATTGCTGTTTAGTATGTCAAAACTCGGTGTTTTCTGGCATATTACTCACAATTTCATTGTACTGAAGCTTACTACAATAGAATTGAGTGTATTCTGGCCTATTACATATGCTTTCGTTGTATTGCAGCTTAATTCGTCAGAACACTGGCGTATTACACACAAATTGGGTATACTGCTGTTTAGTACGTCAAAACTCGGTGTATTCTGGCATATTACTCACAAATTCATTGTACTGAAGCTTACTGCACTATAATTGAGTGTATTCTGACCTATTACATATGACTACGTTGTATTGCAGCTGAATACGTCACACCACTGGCGTATAACACACAAATTGGGTGTATTGCTGTTTACTACGTCAAAACTCGGTGTATTCTGGCATATTACTCACAAATTCATTGTACTGAAGCATACTACACTATAATATAGTGTATTCTGGCCTATTACATATGATTTCGTTGTATTGCAGCTTAATACGTCAGAACACTGGCGTATTACACACACATTAGGTATATTGCTGTTTACTACGTCAAAACACGGTATTTTCTGGCTTATTACTCACACATTTAGTGTACTGAAGCTTACTACATCAGAATTGAGTGTATCCTGACCTATTACACATGGTTTCGTTGTATTGCAGCTTACTACATCACTACACTGCCGTATTACAAGTAAATTAGGTCTATTGCTGTTTAGTACGTCAAAACCCGGTGTTTTCTGGCATATTACTCACAAATTCATTGTACTGAAGCTTACTACAATAGAATTGAGTGTATTCTGGCCTATTACATATGATTTTGTTGTATTGCAGCTTAATACGTCAGAACACTGGCGTATTACACACAAATTGGGTGTATTTCTGTTTAGTATGTCAAAACTCGGTGTTTTCTGGCATATTACTCACAATTTCATTGTACTGAAGCTTACTACAATAGAATTGAGTGTATTCTGGCCTATTACACATGATTTCGTTGTATTGCAGCTTAATACTTCAGAAGACTGGCGTATTACAAGCAAATTAGGTTTATTGCTGTTTAGTACGTCAAAACTCGGTGTTTTCTGGCATATTACTAACACATTCATTGTACTGAAGCTTACTACAATAGAATTGAGTGTATTCTGGCCTATTACATATGCTTTCGTTGTATTGCAGCTTAATTCGTCAGAACACTGGCGTATTACACACAAATTGGGTATACTGCTGTTTAGTACGTCAAAACTCGGTGTATTCTGGCATATTACAAACAAATGCAATGTACTGAAGCTTACTGCACTATAATTGAGTGTATTCTGGCCTATTACATATGATTTCGTTGTATTGCAGCTTAATACGTCAGAACACTGGCGTATTACACACAAATTGGGTATTCTGCTGTTTAGTACGTCACAATTCGGTGTATTCTGGCATATTACACACAAATTCATTGTACTGAAGCTTACTGCACTATAATTGAGTGTATTCTGGCCTATTACATATGATTTCGTTGTATTGCAGCTGAATACGTCACAACACTGATGTATAACACACAAATTGGGTGTATTGCTGTTTAGTACGTCAAAACTCGGTGTATTCTGGCATATTACTCACACATTCATTGTACTGAAGCTTACTACACTATAATATAGTGCATTCTGGCCTATTAAACATAATTTCGTTATATTGCAGCTTAATACGTCAGAACACTGGCGTTTTACACACACATTATGTCTATTGCTGTTTACTACGTCAAAACTCGGTGTTTTCTTGCATATTACTCACACTGTCAGTGTACTGAAGCTTACTACATCAGAATTGAGTGTATCCTGACGTTTTACACATAATTTCGTTGTATTGCAGCTTACTACATCACAACACTGGCTTATTACAAGCAAATTAGGTCTATTGCTGTTTAGTATGTCAAAACTCGGTGTTTTCTGGCATATTACTCACAATTTCATTGTACTGAAGCTTACTACAATAGAATTGAGTGTATTCTGGCCTATTACATATGCTTTCGTTGTATTGCAGCTTAATTCGTCAGAACACTGGCGTATTACACACAAATTGGGTATACTGCTGTTTAGTACGTCAAAACTCGGTGTATTCTGGCATATTACTCACAAATTCATTGTACTGAAGCTTACTGCACTATAATTGAGTGTATTCTGACCTATTACATATGACCACGTTGTATTGCAGCTGAATACGTCACACCACTGGCGTATAACACACAAATTGGGTGTATTGCTGTTTACTACGTCAAAACTCGGTGTATTCTGGCATATTACTCACAAATTCATTGTACTGAAGCATACTACACTATAATATAGTGTATTCTGGCCTATTACATATGATTTCGTTGTATTGCAGCTTAATACGTCAGAACACTGGCGTATTACACACACATTAGGTATATTGCTGTTTACTACGTCAAAACACGGTATTTTCTGGCTTATTACTCACACATTTAGTGTACTGAAGCTTACTACATCAGAATTGAGTGTATCCTGACCTATTACACATGGTTTCGTTGTATTGCAGCTTACTACATCACTACACTGCCGTATTACAAGTAAATTAGGTCTATTGCTGTTTAGTACGTCAAAACCCGGTGTTTTCTGGCATATTACTCACAAATTCATTGTACTGAAGCTTACTACAATAGAATTGAGTGTATTCTGGCCTATTACATATGATTTCATTGTATTACAGCTTAATACGTCAGAACACTGGCGTATTGCACACAAATTGGGTATATTGCTGTTTAGTACGTCAAAACTAAGTGTATTCTGGCATATTAGTCACAAATTCAATGTACTGAAGCTTACTGCACTATAATTGAGTGTATTCTGGCCTATTACATATGATTTTGTTGTATTGCAGCTTAATACGTCAGAACACTGGCGTATTACACAAAAATTGGGTGTATTTCTGTTTAGTACGTCAAAACTCGGTGTATTCATGCATATTACTCACAAATTCATTGTACTGAAGCTTACTACACTATAATATAGTGTATTCTGGCCTATTACACATAATTTCGTTGTATTGCAGCTTACTACATCACAACACTGGCTTATTACAAGCAAATTAGGTCTATTGCTGTTTAGTATGTCAAAACTCGGTGTTTTCTGGCATATTACTCACAATTTCATTGTACTGAAGCTTACTACAATAGAATTGAGTGTATTCTGGCCTATTACATATGCTTTCGTTGTATTGCAGCTTAATTCGTCAGAACACTGGCGTATTACACACAAATTGGGTATACTGCTGTTTAGTACGTCAAAACTTGGTGTATTCTGGCATATTACTCACAAATTCATTGTACTGAAGCTTACTGCACTATAATTGAGTGTATTCTGACCTATTACATATGACCACGTTGTATTGCAGCTGAATACGTCACACCACTGGCGTATAACACACAAATTGGGTGTATTGCTGTTTACTACGTCAAAACTCGGTGTATTCTGGCATATTACTCACAAATTCATTGTACTGAAGCATACTACACTATAATATAGTGTATTCTGGCCTATTACATATGATTTCGTTGTATTGCAGCTTAATACGTCAGAACACTGGCGTATTACACACACATTAGGTATATTGCTGTTTACTACGTCAAAACACGGTATTTTCTGGCTTATTACTCACACATTTAGTGTACTGAAGCTTACTACATCAGAATTGAGTGTATCCTGACCTATTACACATGGTTTCGTTGTATTGCAGCTTACTACATCACTACACTGCCGTATTACAAGTAAATTAGGTCTATTGCTGTTTAGTACGTCAAAACCCGGTGTTTTCTGGCATATTACTCACAAATTCATTGTACTGAAGCTTACTACAATAGAATTGAGTGTATTCTGGCCTATTACATATGATTTCATTGTATTACAGCTTAATACGTCAGAACACTGGCGTATTGCACACAAATTGGGTATATTGCTGTTTAGTACGTCAAAACTAAGTGTATTCTGGCATATTAGTCACAAATTCAATGTACTGAAGCTTACTGCACTATAATTGAGTGTATTCTGGCCTATTACATATGATTTTGTTGTATTGCAGCTTAATACGTCAGAACACTGGCGTATTACACACAAATTGGGTGTATTTCTGTTTAGTATGTCAAAACTCGGTGTTTTCTGGCATATTACTCACAATTTCATTGTACTGAAGCTTACTACAATAGAATTGAGTGTATTCTGGCCTATTACACATGATTTCGTTGTATTGCAGCTTAATACTTCAGAAGACTGGCGTATTACAAGCAAATTAGGTTTATTGCTGTTTAGTACGTCAAAACTCGGTGTTTTCTGGCATATTACTAACACATTCATTGTACTGAAGCTTACTACAATAGAATTGAGTGTATTCTGGCCTATTACATATGCTTTCGTTGTATTGCAGCTTAATTCGTCAGAACACTGGCGTATTACACACAAATTGGGTATACTGCTGTTTAGTACGTCAAAACTCGGTGTATTCTGGCATATTACTCACAAATTCATTGTACTGAAGCTTACTGCACTATAATTGAGTGTATTCTGACCTATTACATATGACTACGTTGTATTGCAGCTGAATACGTCACACCACTGGCGTATAACACACAAATTGGGTGTATTGCTGTTTACTACGTCAAAACTCGGTGTATTCTGGCATATTACTCACAAATTCATTGTACTGAAGCATACTACACTATAATATAGTGTATTCTGGCCTATTACATATGATTTCGTTGTATTGCAGCTTAATACGTCAGAACACTGGCGTATTACACACACATTAGGTATATTGCTGTTTACTACGTCAAAACACGGTATTTTCTGGCTTATTACTCACACATTTAGTGTACTGAAGCTTACTACATCAGAATTGAGTGTATCCTGACCTATTACACATGGTTTCGTTGTATTGCAGCTTACTACATCACTACACTGCCGTATTACAAGTAAATTAGGTCTATTGCTGTTTAGTACGTCAAAACCCGGTGTTTTCTGGCATATTACTCACAAATTCATTGTACTGAAGCTTACTACAATAGAATTGAGTGTATTCTGGCCTATTACATATGATTTCATTGTATTACAGCTTAATACGTCAGAACACTGGCGTATTGCACACAAATTGGGTATATTGCTGTTTAGTACGTCAAAACTAAGTGTATTCTGGCATATTAGTCACAAATTCAATGTACTGAAGCTTACTGCACTATAATTGAGTGTATTCTGGCCTATTACATATGATTTTGTTGTATTGCAGCTTAATACGTCAGAACACTGGCGTATTACACACAAATTGGGTGTATTTCTGTTTAGTATGTCAAAACTCGGTGTTTTCTGGCATATTACTCACAATTTCATTGTACTGAAGCTTACTACAATAGAATTGAGTGTATTCTGGCCTATTACACATGATTTCGTTGTATTGCAGCTTAATACTTCAGAAGACTGGCGTATTACAAGCAAATTAGGTTTATTGCTGTTTAGTACGTCAAAACTCGGTGTTTTCTGGCATATTACTAACACATTCATTGTACTGAAGCTTACTACAATAGAATTGAGTGTATTCTGGCCTATTACATATGCTTTCGTTGTATTGCAGCTTAATTCGTCAGAACACTGGCGTATTACACACAAATTGGGTATACTGCTGTTTAGTACGTCAAAACTCGGTGTATTCTGGCATATTACACACAAATTCATTGTACTGAAGCTTACTGCACTATAATTGAGTGTATTCTGGCCTATTACATATGATTTCGTTGTATTGCAGCTGAATACGTCACAACACTGATGTATAACACACAAATTGGGTGTATTGCTGTTTAGTACGTCAAAACTCGGTGTTTTCTTGCATATTACTCACACTGTCAGTGTACTGAAGCTTACAACATCAGAATTGAGTGTATCCTGACGTTTTACACATGGTTTCGTTGTATTGCAGCTTAATACGTCAGAACACTGGCGTATTACACACAAATTGGGTATTCTGCTGTTTAGTACGTCAAAATTCGGTGTATTCTGGCATATTAGTCACACATTCATTGTACTGAAGCTTACTGCACTATAGATATGTGTAATCTGGCCTATTACATATGATTTCGTTGTACTGCAGCTTAATACGTCAGAACACTGGCGTATTACACAAAAATTGGGTGTATTTCTGTTTAGTACGTCAAAACTCGGTGTATTCATGCATATTACTCACAAATTCATTGTACTGAAGCTTACTACACTATAATATAGTGTATTCTGGCCTATTACACATAATTTCTTTGTATTGCAGCTTACTACATCACAACACTGGCTTATTACAAGCAAATTAGGTCTATTGCTGTTTAGTATGTCAAAACTCGGTGTTTTCTGGCATATTACTCACAATTTCATTGTACTGAAGCTTACTACAATAGAATTGAGTGTATTCTGGCCTATTACATATGCTTTCGTTGTATTGCAGCTTAATTCGTCAGAACACTGGCGTATTACACACAAATTGGGTATACTGCTGTTTAGTACGTCAAAACTCGGTGTATTCTGGCATATTACTCACAAATTCATTGTACTGAAGCTTACTGCACTATAATTGAGTGTATTCTGACCTATTACATATGACCACGTTGTATTGCAGCTGAATACGTCACACCACTGGCGTATAACACACAAATTGGGTGTATTGCTGTTTACTACGTCAAAACTCGGTGTATTCTGGCATATTACTCACAAATTCATTGTACTGAAGCATACTACACTATAATATAGTGTATTCTGGCCTATTACATATGATTTCGTTGTATTGCAGCTTAATACGTCAGAACACTGGCGTATTACACACACATTAGGTATATTGCTGTTTACTACGTCAAAACACGGTATTTTCTGGCTTATTACTCACACATTTAGTGTACTGAAGCTTACTACATCAGAATTGAGTGTATCCTGACCTATTACACATGGTTTCGTTGTATTGCAGCTTACTACATAACTACACTGCCGTATTACAAGTAAATTAGGTCTATTGCTGTTTAGTACGTCAAAACCCGGTGTTTTCTGGCATATTACTCACAAATTCATTGTACTGAAGCTTACTACAATAGAATTGAGTGTATTCTGGCCTATTACATATGATTTCATTGTATTACAGCTTAATACGTCAGAACACTGGCGTATTGCACACAAATTGGGTATATTGCTGTTTAGTACGTCAAAACTAAGTGTATTCTGGCATATTAGTCACAAATTCAATGTACTGAAGCTTACTGCACTATAATTGAGTGTATTCTGGCCTATTACATATGATTTTGTTGTATTGCAGCTTAATACGTCAGAACACTGGCGTATTACACAAAAATTGGGTGTATTTCTGTTTAGTACGTCAAAACTCGGTGTATTCATGCATATTACTCACAAATTCATTGTACTGAAGCTTACTACACTATAATATAGTGTATTCTGGCCTATTACACATAATTTCGTTGTATTGCAGCTTACTACATCACAACACTGGCTTATTACAAGCAAATTAGGTCTATTGCTGTTTAGTATGTCAAAACTCGGTGTTTTCTGGCATATTACTCACAATTTCATTGTACTGAAGCTTACTACAATAGAATTGAGTGTATTCTGGCCTATTACATATGATTTTGTTGTATTGCAGCTTAATACGTCAGAACACTGGCGTATTACACACAAATTGGGTGTATTTCTGTTTAGTATGTCAAAACTCGGTGTTTTCTGGCATATTACTCACAATTTCATTGTACTGAAGCTTACTACAATAGAATTGAGTGTATTCTGGCCTATTACACATGATTTCGTTGTATTGCAGCTTAATACTTCAGAAGACTGGCGTATTACAAGCAAATTAGGTTTATTGCTGTTTAGTACGTCAAAACTCGGTGTTTTCTGGCATATTACTAACACATTCATTGTACTGAAGCTTACTACAATAGAATTGAGTGTATTCTGGCCTATTACATATGCTTTCGTTGTATTGCAGCTTAATTCGTCAGAACACTGGCGTATTACACACAAATTGGGTATACTGCTGTTTAGTACGTCAAAACTCGGTGTATTCTGGCATATTACTCACAAATTCATTGTACTGAAGCTTACTGCACTATAATTGAGTGTATTCTGACCTATTACATATGACTACGTTGTATTGCAGCTGAATACGTCACACCACTGGCGTATAACACACAAATTGGGTGTATTGCTGTTTACTACGTCAAAACTCGGTGTATTCTGGCATATTACTCACAAATTCATTGTACTGAAGCATACTACACTATAATATAGTGTATTCTGGCCTATTACATATGATTTCGTTGTATTGCAGCTTAATACGTCAGAACACTGGCGTATTACACACACATTAGGTATATTGCTGTTTACTACGTCAAAACACGGTATTTTCTGGCTTATTACTCACACATTTAGTGTACTGAAGCTTACTACATCAGAATTGAGTGTATCCTGACCTATTACACATGGTTTCGTTGTATTGCAGCTTACTACATCACTACACTGCCGTATTACAAGTAAATTAGGTCTATTGCTGTTTAGTACGTCAAAACCCGGTGTTTTCTGGCATATTACTCACAAATTCATTGTACTGAAGCTTACTACAATAGAATTGAGTGTATTCTGGCCTATTACATATGATTTCATTGTATTACAGCTTAATACGTCAGAACACTGGCGTATTGCACACAAATTGGGTATATTGCTGTTTAGTACGTCAAAACTAAGTGTATTCTGGCATATTAGTCACAAATTCAATGTACTGAAGCTTACTGCACTATAATTGAGTGTATTCTGGCCTATTACATATGATTTTGTTGTATTGCAGCTTAATACGTCAGAACACTGGCGTATTACACACAAATTGGGTGTATTTCTGTTTAGTATGTCAAAACTCGGTGTTTTCTGGCATATTACTCACAATTTCATTGTACTGAAGCTTACTACAATAGAATTGAGTGTATTCTGGCCTATTACACATGATTTCGTTGTATTGCAGCTTAATACTTCAGAAGACTGGCGTATTACAAGCAAATTAGGTTTATTGCTGTTTAGTACGTCAAAACTCGGTGTTTTCTGGCATATTACTAACACATTCATTGTACTGAAGCTTACTACAATAGAATTGAGTGTATTCTGGCCTATTACATATGCTTTCGTTGTATTGCAGCTTAATTCGTCAGAACACTGGCGTATTACACACAAATTGGGTATACTGCTGTTTAGTACGTCAAAACTCGGTGTATTCTGGCATATTACACACAAATTCATTGTACTGAAGCTTACTGCACTATAATTGAGTGTATTCTGGCCTATTACATATGATTTCGTTGTATTGCAGCTGAATACGTCACAACACTGATGTATAACACACAAATTGGGTGTATTGCTGTTTAGTACGTCAAAACTCGGTGTTTTCTTGCATATTACTCACACTGTCAGTGTACTGAAGCTTACAACATCAGAATTGAGTGTATCCTGACGTTTTACACATGGTTTCGTTGTATTGCAGCTTAATACGTCAGAACACTGGCGTATTACACACAAATTGGGTATTCTGCTGTTTAGTACGTCAAAATTCGGTGTATTCTGGCATATTAGTCACACATTCATTGTACTGAAGCTTACTGCACTATAGATATGTGTAATCTGGCCTATTACATATGATTTCGTTGTACTGCAGCTTAATACGTCAGAACACTGGCGTATTACACAAAAATTGGGTGTATTTCTGTTTAGTACGTCAAAACTCGGTGTATTCATGCATATTACTCACAAATTCATTGTACTGAAGCTTACTACACTATAATATAGTGTATTCTGGCCTATTACACATAATTTCTTTGTATTGCAGCTTACTACATCACAACACTGGCTTATTACAAGCAAATTAGGTCTATTGCTGTTTAGTATGTCAAAACTCGGTGTTTTCTGGCATATTACTCACAATTTCATTGTACTGAAGCTTACTACAATAGAATTGAGTGTATTCTGGCCTATTACATATGCTTTCGTTGTATTGCAGCTTAATTCGTCAGAACACTGGCGTATTACACACAAATTGGGTATACTGCTGTTTAGTACGTCAAAACTCGGTGTATTCTGGCATATTACTCACAAATTCATTGTACTGAAGCTTACTGCACTATAATTGAGTGTATTCTGGCCTATTACATATGATTTCGTTGTATTGCAGCTGAATACGTCACACCACTGGCGTATAACACACAAATTGGGTGTATTGCTGTTTACTACGTCAAAACTCGGTGTATTCTGGCATATTACTCACAAATTCATTGTACTGAAGCTTACTACACTATAATATAGTGTATTCTGGCCTATTACATATGATTTCGTTGTATTGCAGCTTAATACGTCAGAACACTGGCGTATTACACACACATTAGGTATATTGCTGTTTACTACGTCAAAACACGGTATTTTCTGGCTTATTACTCACACATTTAGTGTACTGAAGCTTACTACATCAGAATTGAGTGTATCCTGACCTATTACACATGGTTTCGTTGTATTGCAGCTTACTACATAACTACACTGCCGTATTACAAGTAAATTAGGTCTATTGCTGTTTAGTACGTCAAAACCCGGTGTTTTCTGGCATATTACTCACAAATTCATTGTACTGAAGCTTACTACAATAGAATTGAGTGTATTCTGGCCTATTACATATGATTTCATTGTATTACAGCTTAATACGTCAGAACACTGGCGTATTGCACACAAATTGGGTATATTGCTGTTTAGTACGTCAAAACTAAGTGTATTCTGGCATATTAGTCACAAATTCAATGTACTGAAGCTTACTGCACTATAATTGAGTGTATTCTGGCCTATTACATATGATTTTGTTGTATTGCAGCTTAATACGTCAGAACACTGGCGTATTACACAAAAATTGGGTGTATTTCTGTTTAGTACGTCAAAACTCGGTGTATTCATGCATATTACTCACAAATTCATTGTACTGAAGCTTACTACACTATAATATAGTGTATTCTGGCCTATTACACATAATTTCGTTGTATTGCAGCTTACTACATCACAACACTGGCTTATTACAAGCAAATTAGGTCTATTGCTGTTTAGTATGTCAAAACTCGGTGTTTTCTGGCATATTACTCACAATTTCATTGTACTGAAGCTTACTACAATAGAATTGAGTGTATTCTGGCCTATTACATATGATTTTGTTGTATTGCAGCTTAATACGTCAGAACACTGGCGTATTACACACAAATTGGGTGTATTTCTGTTTAGTATGTCAAAACTCGGTGTTTTCTGGCATATTACTCACAATTTCATTGTACTGAAGCTTACTACAATAGAATTGAGTGTATTCTGGCCTATTACACATGATTTCGTTGTATTGCAGCTTAATACTTCAGAAGACTGGCGTATTACAAGCAAATTAGGTTTATTGCTGTTTAGTACGTCAAAACTCGGTGTTTTCTGGCATATTACTAACACATTCATTGTACTGAAGCTTACTACAATAGAATTGAGTGTATTCTGGCCTATTACATATGCTTTCGTTGTATTGCAGCTTAATTCGTCAGAACACTGGCGTATTACACACAAATTGGGTATACTGCTGTTTAGTACGTCAAAACTCGGTGTATTCTGGCATATTACTCACAAATTCATTGTACTGAAGCTTACTGCACTATAATTGAGTGTATTCTGACCTATTACATATGACTACGTTGTATTGCAGCTGAATACGTCACACCACTGGCGTATAACACACAAATTGGGTGTATTGCTGTTTACTACGTCAAAACTCGGTGTATTCTGGCATATTACTCACAAATTCATTGTACTGAAGCATACTACACTATAATATAGTGTATTCTGGCCTATTACATATGATTTCGTTGTATTGCAGCTTAATACGTCAGAACACTGGCGTATTACACACACATTAGGTATATTGCTGTTTACTACGTCAAAACACGGTATTTTCTGGCTTATTACTCACACATTTAGTGTACTGAAGCTTACTACATCAGAATTGAGTGTATCCTGACCTATTACACATGGTTTCGTTGTATTGCAGCTTACTACATCACTACACTGCCGTATTACAAGTAAATTAGGTCTATTGCTGTTTAGTACGTCAAAACCCGGTGTTTTCTGGCATATTACTCACAAATTCATTGTACTGAAGCTTACTACAATAGAATTGAGTGTATTCTGGCCTATTACATATGATTTCATTGTATTACAGCTTAATACGTCAGAACACTGGCGTATTGCACACAAATTGGGTATATTGCTGTTTAGTACGTCAAAACTAAGTGTATTCTGGCATATTAGTCACAAATTCAATGTACTGAAGCTTACTGCACTATAATTGAGTGTATTCTGGCCTATTACATATGATTTTGTTGTATTGCAGCTTAATACGTCAGAACACTGGCGTATTACACACAAATTGGGTGTATTTCTGTTTAGTATGTCAAAACTCGGTGTTTTCTGGCATATTACTCACAATTTCATTGTACTGAAGCTTACTACAATAGAATTGAGTGTATTCTGGCCTATTACACATGATTTCGTTGTATTGCAGCTTAATACTTCAGAAGACTGGCGTATTACAAGCAAATTAGGTTTATTGCTGTTTAGTACGTCAAAACTCGGTGTTTTCTGGCATATTACTAACACATTCATTGTACTGAAGCTTACTACAATAGAATTGAGTGTATTCTGGCCTATTACATATGCTTTCGTTGTATTGCAGCTTAATTCGTCAGAACACTGGCGTATTACACACAAATTGGGTATACTGCTGTTTAGTACGTCAAAACTCGGTGTATTCTGGCATATTACACACAAATTCATTGTACTGAAGCTTACTGCACTATAATTGAGTGTATTCTGGCCTATTACATATGATTTCGTTGTATTGCAGCTGAATACGTCACAACACTGATGTATAACACACAAATTGGGTGTATTGCTGTTTAGTACGTCAAAACTCGGTGTTTTCTTGCATATTACTCACACTGTCAGTGTACTGAAGCTTACAACATCAGAATTGAGTGTATCCTGACGTTTTACACATGGTTTCGTTGTATTGCAGCTTAATACGTCAGAACACTGGCGTATTACACACAAATTGGGTATTCTGCTGTTTAGTACGTCAAAATTCGGTGTATTCTGGCATATTAGTCACACATTCATTGTACTGAAGCTTACTGCACTATAGATATGTGTAATCTGGCCTATTACATATGATTTCGTTGTACTGCAGCTTAATACGTCAGAACACTGGCGTATTACACAAAAATTGGGTGTATTTCTGTTTAGTACGTCAAAACTCGGTGTATTCATGCATATTACTCACAAATTCATTGTACTGAAGCTTACTACACTATAATATAGTGTATTCTGGCCTATTACACATAATTTCTTTGTATTGCAGCTTACTACATCACAACACTGGCTTATTACAAGCAAATTAGGTCTATTGCTGTTTAGTATGTCAAAACTCGGTGTTTTCTGGCATATTACTCACAATTTCATTGTACTGAAGCTTACTACAATAGAATTGAGTGTATTCTGGCCTATTACATATGCTTTCGTTGTATTGCAGCTTAATTCGTCAGAACACTGGCGTATTACACACAAATTGGGTATACTGCTGTTTAGTACGTCAAAACTCGGTGTATTCTGGCATATTACTCACAAATTCATTGTACTGAAGCTTACTGCACTATAATTGAGTGTATTCTGGCCTATTACATATGATTTCGTTGTATTGCAGCTGAATACGTCACACCACTGGCGTATAACACACAAATTGGGTGTATTGCTGTTTACTACGTCAAAACTCGGTGTATTCTGGCATATTACTCACAAATTCATTGTACTGAAGCTTACTACACTATAATATAGTGTATTCTGGCCTATTACATATGATTTCGTTGTATTGCAGCTTAATACGTCAGAACACTGGCGTATTACACACACATTAGGTATATTGCTGTTTACTACGTCAAAACACGGTGTTTTCTGGCTTATTACTCACAGATTCAGTGTACTGAAGCTTACTACATCAGAATTGAGTGTATCCTGACCTATTACACATGGTTTCGTTGTATTGCAGCTTACTACATCACTACACTGCCGTATTACAAGTAAATTAGGTCTATTGCTTTTTCGTACGTCAAAACCCGGTGTTTTCTGGCATATTACTCACAAATTCATTGTACTGAAGCTTACTACAATAGAATTGAGTGTATTCTGGCCTATTACATATGATTTTGTTGTATTGCAGCTTAATACGTCAGAACACTGGCGTATTACACACAAATTGGGTGTATTTCTGTTTAGTATGTCAAAACTCGGTGTTTTCTGGCATATTACTCACAATTTCATTGTACTGAAGCTTACTACAATAGAATTGAGTGTATTCTGGCCTATTACACATGATTTCGTTGTATTGCAGCTTAATACTTCAGAAGACTGGCGTATTACAAGCAAATTAGGTTTATTGCTGTTTAGTACGTCAAAACTCGGTGTTTTCTGGCATATTACTAACACATTCATTGTACTAACGCTTACTACACTATAATATGGTGTATTCTGGACTATTAAACATAATTTCGTTGTATTGCAGCTTAATACGTCAGAACACTGGCGTATTACACACACATTAGGTATATTGCTGTTTACTACGTCAAAACACGGTGTTTTCTGGCTTATTACTCACACATTCAGTGTACTGAAGCTTACTACATCAGAATTGAGTGTATCCTGACCTATTACACATGGTTTCGTTGTATTGCAGCTTAATACGTCAGAACACTGGCGTATTACACACAAATTGGGTATATTGCTGTTTAGTACGTCAAAACTCGGTGTATTCTGGAATATTAGTCACAAATGCAATGTACTGAAGCTTACTGCACTATAATTGAGTGTATTCTGGCCTATTACATATGATTTCGTTGTATTGCAGCTTAATACGTCAGAACACTGGCGTATTACACACAAATTGGGTATTCTGCTGTTTAGTACGTCACAATTCGGTGTATTCTGGCATATTACACAAAATTTCATTGTACTGAAGCTTACTGCACTATAATTGAGTGTATTCTGGCCTATTACATATGATTTCGTTGTATTGCAGCTGAATACGTCACAACACTGATGTATAACACACAAATTGGGTGTATTGCTGTTTAGTACGTCAAAACTCGGTGTATTCTGGCATATTACTCACACATTCATTGTACTGAAGCTTACTACACTATAATATAGTGCATTCTGGCTTATTAAACATAATTTCGTTATATTGCAGCTTAATACGTCAGAACACTGGCGTATTACACACACATTAGGTCTATTGCTGTTTACTACGTCACAACTCGGTGTTTTCTTGCATATTACTCACACTGTCAGTGTACCGAAGCTTACTACATCAGAATTGAGTGTATCCTGACGTTTTACACATGGTTTCGTTGTATTGCAGCTTAATACGTCAGAACACTGGCGTATTACACACAAATTGGGTATTCTGCTGTTTAGTACGTCAAAATTCGGTGTATTCTGGCATATTAGTCACACATTCATTGTACTGAAGCTTACTGCACTATAGATATGTGTAATCTGGCCTATTACATATGATTTCGTTGTACTGCAGCTTAATACGTCAGAACACTGGCGTATTACACAAAAATTGGGTGTATTTCTGTTTAGTACGTCAAAACTCGGTGTATTCATGCATATTACTCACAAATTCATTGTACTGAAGCTTACTACACTATAATATAGTGTATTCTGGCCTATTACACATAATTTCGTTGTATTGCAGCTTACTACATCACAACACTGGCTTATTACAAGCAAATTAGGTCTATTGCTGTTTAGTATGTCAAAACTCGGTGTTTTCTGGCATATTACTCACAATTTCATTGTACTGAAGCTTACTACAATAGAATTGAGTGTATTCTGGCCTATTACATATGATTTCGTTGTATTGCAGCTGAATACGTCACAACACTGATGTATAACACACAAATTGGGTGTATTGCTGTTTAGTACGTCAAAACTCGGTGTTTTCTTGCATATTACTCACACTGTCAGTGTACTGAAGCTTACAACATCAGAATTGAGTGTATCCTGACGTTTTACACATGGTTTCGTTGTATTGCAGCTTAATACGTCAGAACAAAGGCGTATTACACACAAATTGGGTATTCTGCTGTTTAGTACGTCAAAATTCGGTGTATTCTGGCATATTAGTCACACATTCATTGTACTGAAGCTTACTGCACTATAGATATGTGTAATCTGGCCTATTACATATGATTTCGTTGTACTGCAGCTTAATACGTCAGAACACTGGCGTATTACACAAAAATTGGGTGTATTTCTGTTTAGTACGTCAAAACTCGGTGTATTCATGCATATTACTCACAAATTCATTGTACTGAAGCTTACTACACTATAATATAGTGTATTCTGGCCTATTACACATAATTTCTTTGTATTGCAGCTTACTACATCACAACACTGGCTTATTACAAGCAAATTAGGTCTATTGCTGTTTAGTATGTCAAAACTCTGTGTTTTCTGGCATATTACTCACAATTTCATTGTACTGAAGCTTACTACAATAGAATTGAGTGTATTCTGGCCTATTACATATGCTTTCGTTGTATTGCAGCTTAATTCGTCAGAACACTGGCGTATTACACACAAATTGGGTATACTGCTGTTTAGTACGTCAAAACTCGGTGTATTCTGGCATATTACTCACAAATTCATTGTACTGAAGCTTACTGCACTATAATTGAGTGTATTCTGGCCTATTACATATGATTTCGTTGTATTGCAGCTGAATACGTCACACCACTGGCGTATAACACACAAATTGGGTGTATTGCTGTTTACTACGTCAAAACTCGGTGTATTCTGGCATATTACTCACAAATTCATTGTACTGAAGCTTACTACACTATAATATAGTGTATTCTGGCCTATTACATATGATTTCGTTGTATTGCAGCTTAATACGTCAGAACACTGGCGTATTACACACACATTAGGTATATTGCTGTTTACTACGTCAAAACACGGTGTTTTCTGGCTTATTACTCACAGATTCAGTGTACTGAAGCTTACTACATCAGAATTGAGTGTATCCTGACCTATTACACATGGTTTCGTTGTATTGCAGCTTACTACATCACTACACTGCCGTATTACAAGTAAATTAGGTCTATTGCTTTTTAGTACGTCAAAACCCGGTGTTTTCTGGCATATTACTCACAAATTCATTGTACTGAAGCTTACTACAATAGAATTGAGTGTATTCTGGCCTATTACATATGATTTTGTTGTATTGCAGCTTAATACGTCAGAACACTGGCGTATTACACACAAATTGGGTGTATTTCTGTTTAGTATGTCAAAACTCGGTGTTTTCTGGCATATTACTCACAATTTCATTGTACTGAAGCTTACTACAATAGAATTGAGTGTATTCTGGCCTATTACACATGATTTCGTTGTATTGCAGCTTAATACTTCAGAAGACTGGCGTATTACAAGCAAATTAGGTTTATTGCTGTTTAGTACGTCAAAACTCGGTGTTTTCTGGCATATTACTAACACATTCATTGTACTAACGCTTACTACACTATAATATGGTGTATTCTGGACTATTAAACATAATTTCGTTGTATTGCAGCTTAATACGTCAGAACACTGGCGTATTACACACACATTAGGTATATTGCTGTTTACTACGTCAAAACACGGTGTTTTCTGGCTTATTACTCACACATTCAGTGTACTGAAGCTTACTACATCAGAATTGAGTGTATCCTGACCTATTACACATGGTTTCGTTGTATTGCAGCTTAATACGTCAGAACACTGGCGTATTACACACAAAGTGGGTATATTGCTGTTTAGTACGTCAAAACTCGGTGTATTCTGGAATATTAGTCACAAATGCAATGTACTGAAGCTTACTGCACTATAATTGAGTGTATTCTGGCCTATTACATATGATTTCGTTGTATTGCAGCTTAATACGTCAGAACACTGGCGTATTACACACAAATTGGGTATTCTGCTGTTTAGTACGTCACAATTCGGTGTATTCTGGCATATTACACAAAATTTCATTGTACTGAAGCTTACTGCACTATAATTGAGTGTATTCTGGCCTATTACATATGATTTCGTTGTATTGCAGCTGAATACGTCACAACACTGATGTATAACACACAAATTGGGTGTATTGCTGTTTAGTACGTCAAAACTCGGTGTATTCTGGCATATTACTCACACATTCATTGTACTGAAGCTTACTACACTATAATATAGTGCATTCTGGCTTATTAAACATAATTTCGTTATATTGCAGCTTAATACGTCAGAACACTGGCGTATTACACACACATTAGGTCTATTGCTGTTTACTACGTCACAACTCGGTGTTTTCTTGCATATTACTCACACTGTCAGTGTACCGAAGCTTACTACATCAGAATTGAGTGTATCCTGACGTTTTACACATGGTTTCGTTGTATTGCAGCTTAATACGTCAGAACACTGGCGTATTACACACAAATTGGGTATTCTGCTGTTTAGTACGTCAAAATTCGGTGTATTCTGGCATATTAGTCACACATTCATTGTACTGAAGCTTACTGCACTATAGATATGTGTAATCTGGCCTATTACATATGATTTCGTTGTACTGCAGCTTAATACGTCAGAACACTGGCGTATTACACAAAAATTGGGTGTATTTCTGTTTAGTACGTCAAAACTCGGTGTATTCATGCATATTACTCACAAATTCATTGTACTGAAGCTTACTACACTATAATATAGTGTATTCTGGCCTATTACACATAATTTCGTTGTATTGCAGCTTACTACATCACAACACTGGCTTATTACAAGCAAATTAGGTCTATTGCTGTTTAGTATGTCAAAACTCGGTGTTTTCTGGCATATTACTCACAATTTCATTGTACTGAAGCTTACTACAATAGAATTGAGTGTATTCTGGCCTATTACATATGCTTTCGTTGTATTGCAGCTTAATTCGTCAGAACACTGGCGTATTACACACAAATTGGGTATACTGCTGTTTAGTACGTCAAAACTCGGTGTATTCTGGCATATTACTCACAAATTCATTGTACTGAAGCTTACTGCACTATAATTGAGTGTATTCTGGCCTATTACATATGATTTCGTTGTATTGCAGCTTAATACGTCAGAACACTGGCGTATTACACACACATTAGGTATAATGCTGTTTACTACGTCAAAACTCGGTGTTTTCTGGCATATTACTCACACATTCAGTGTACTGAAGCGTAATACATCAGAATTCAGTGTATCCTGACCTATTACACATGGTTTCGTTGTATTGCAGCTTACTACATCACAACACTGGCGTATTACAAGCAAATTAGGTTTATTGCTGTTTAGTACGTCAAAAACTCGGTGTTTTCTGGCATATTACTCACACTTTCATTGTACTAACGCTTACTACACTATAATATGGTATATTCTGGCCTATTAAACATAATTTCGTTGTATTGCAGCTTAATACGTCAGAACACTGGCGTATTACACACAAATTGGGTATATTGCTGTTTAGTACGTTAAAACTCGGTGTATTCTGGAATATTAGTCACAAATGCAATGTATTGAAGCTTACTGCACTATAATTGAGTGTATTCTGGCCTATTACATATGATTTCGTTGTATTGCAGCTTAATTCGTCAGAACACTGGCGTATTACACACAAATTGGGTATTCTGCTGTTTAGTACGTCAAAATTCGGTGTATTCTGGCATATTACACACAAATTCATTGTACTGAAGCTTACTGCACTATAATTGAGTGTATTCTGGCCTATTACATATGATTTCGTTGTATTGCAGCTGAATGCGTCACAACACTGATGTATAACACACAAATTGGGTGTATTGCTGTTTAGTACGTCAAAACTCGGTGTATTCTGGCATATTACTCACACATTCATTGTACTGAAGCTTACTACACTATAATATAGTGCATTCTGGCCTATTAAACATAATTTCGTTATATTGCAGCTTAATACGTCAGAACACTGGCGTATTACACACACATTTGGTCTATTGCTGTTTACTACGTCAAAACTCGGTGTTTTCTTGCATATTACTCACACATTCAGTGTACTGAAGCTTACTACATCAGAATTGAGTGTATCCTGACGTTTTACACATGGTTTCGTTGTATTGCAGCTTAATACGTCAGAACACTGGCGTATTACACACAAAATGGGTGTATTTCTGTTTAGTTCTTCAAAACTCGGTGTATTCTGGCATATTACTCACAAATTCATTGTACTGAAGCTTACTACAATAGAATTGAGTGTATTCTGGCCTATTACATATGATTTCGTTGTATTGCAGCTTAATACGTCAGAACACTGGCGTAATACACACAAATTGGGTATATTGCCGTTTAGTACGTCAAAACTCGGTGTATTCTGGCATATTATTCACAAATTCATTGTACTGAAGCTTACTGCACTATAATATAGTGTATTCTGGCCTATTACATATGATTTCGTTGTATTGCAGATTAATACGTCAGAACACTGGCGTATTACACACACGTTAGGTATATTGCTGTTTACTACGTCAAAACACGGTGTTTTCTTGCTTATTACTCACACATTCAGTGTACTGAAGCTTACTACATCAGAATTGAGTGTATCCTGACCTATTACACATAGTTTCGTTGTATTGCAGCTTACTACATCACAACACTGCCGTATTACAAGTAAATTAGGTCTATTGCTGTTTAGTACGTCAAAACTCGGTGTTTTCTGGCATATTACTCACACATTCATTGTACTAACGCTTACTACACTATAATATGGTGTATTCTGGCCTATTAAACATAATTTCGTTGTATTGCAGCTTAATACGTCAGAACACTGGCGTATTACACACATTAGGTATATTGCTGTTTACTACGTCAAAACACGGTGTTTTCTGGCTTATTACTCACACATTCAGTGTACTGAAGCTTACTACATCAGAATTGAGTGTATCCTGACCTATTACACATGGTTTCGTTGTATTACAGCTTAATACGTCAGAACACTGGCGTATTACACACAAATTGGGTATATTGCTGTTTAGTACGTCAAAACTCGGTGTATTCTGGAATATTAGTCACAAATGCAATGTACTGAAGCTTACTGCACTATAATTGAGTGTATTCTGGCCTATTACATATGATTTCGTTGTATTGCAGCTTAATACGTCAGAACACTGGCGTATTACACACAAATTGGGTATTCTGCTGTTTAGTACGTCAAAATTCGGTGTATTCTGGCATATTACACACAAATTCATTGTACTGAAGCTTACTGCACTATAATTGAGTGTATTCTGGCCTATTACATATGATTTCGTTGTATTGCAGCTGAATACGTCACAACACTGATGTATAACACACAAATTGAGTGTATTGCTGTTTAGTACGTCAAAACTCGGTGTATTCTGGCATATTACTCACACATTCATTGTACTGAAGCTTACTACACTATACTATAGTGCATTCTGGCCTATTAAACATAATTTCGTTATATTGCAGCTTAATACGTCAGAACACTGGCGTATTACACACACATTAGGTCTATTGCTGTTTACTACGTCAAAACTCGGTGTTTTCTTGCATATTACTCACACATTCAGTGTACGGAAGCTTACTACATCAGAATTGAGTGTATTCTGGCCTATTAATATGATTTCGTTGTATTGCAGCTGAATACGTCAGAACACTGGCGTATTACACACACATTAGGTATATTGCTGTTTAGTACGTCAAAACTCGGTGTTTTCTGGCATATTACTCACACATTCAGTGTACTGAAGCTTAATACATCAGAATTGAGTGTATCCTGACCTATTACACATGGTTTCGTTGTATTGCAGCTTACTACATCACAACACTGGCGTATTACAAGCAAATTAGGTTTATTGCTGTTTAGTACGTCAAAAACTCGGTGTTTTCTGGCATATTACTCACACTTTCATTGTACTAACGCTTACTACACTATAATATGGTGTATTCTGGCCTATTAAACATAATTTCGTTGTATTGCAGCTTACTACATCACAACACTGGCTTATTACAAGCAAATTAGGTCTAATGCTGATTAGTATGTCAAAACTCGGTGTTTTCTGGCATATTACTCACAATTTCATTGTACTGAAGCTTACTACAATAGAATTGAGTGTATTCTGGCCTATTACATATGATTTCGTTGTATTGCAGCTTAATTCGTCAGAACACTGGCGTATTACACACAAATTGGGTATACTGCTGTTTAGTACGTCAAAACTCGGTGTATTCTGGCATATTACTCACAAATTCATTGTACTGAAGCTTACTGCACTATAATTGAGTGTATTCTGGCCTATTACATATGATTTCGTTGTATTGCAGCTGAATACGTCACACCACTGGCGTATAACACACAAATTGGGTATACTGCTGTTTAGTACGTCAAAACTCGGTGTATTCTGGCATATTACTCACAAATTCATTGTACTGAAGCTTACTGCACTATAATTGAGTGTATTCTGGCCTATTACATATGATTTCGTTGTATTGCAGCTGAATACGTCACACCACTGGCGTATAACACACAAATTGGGTGTATTGCTGTTTACTACGTCAAAACTCGGTGTATTCTGGCATATTACTCACAAATTCATTGTACTGAAGCTTACTACACTATAATATAGTGTATTCTGGCCTATTACATATGATTTCGTTGTATTGCAGCTTAATACGTCAGAACACTGGCGTATTACACACACATTAGGTATATTGCTGTTTACTACGTCAAAACACGGTGTTTTCTGGCTTATTACTCACACATTCAGTGTACTGAAGCTTACTACATCAGAATTGAGTGTATCCTGACCTATTACACATGGTTTCGTTGTATTACAGCTTACTACATCACTACACTGCCGTATTACAAGTAAATTAGGTCTATTGCTGTTTAGTACGTCAAAACCCGGTGTTTTCTGGCATATTACTCGCAAATTCATTGTACTGAAGCTTACTACAATGGAATTGAGTGTATTCTGGCCTATTACATATGATTTCATTGTATTGCAGCTTAATACGTCAGAACACTGGCGTATTGCACACAAATTGGGTATAGTGCTGTTTAGTACGTCAAAACTAAGTGTATTCTGGCATATTAGTCACAAATTCAATGTACTGAAGCTTACTGCACTATAATTGAGTGTATTCTGGCCTATTACAAATGATTTTGTTGTATTGCAGATTAATACGTCAGAAAACTGGCGTATTACACACAAATTGGGTATTCTGCTGTTTAGTACGTCACAATTCGGTGTATTCTGGCATATTAGTCACACATTCATTGTACTGAAGCTTACTGCACTATAATTATGTGTAATCTGGCCTATTACATATGATTTCGTTGTACTGCAGCTGAATACGTCAGAACACTGGCGTATTACACACAAATTGGGTATTCTGCTGTTTAGTACGTCACAATTCGGTGTATTCTGGCATATTAGTCACACATTCATTGTACTGAAGCTTACTGCACTATAATTATGTGTAATCTGGCCTATTACATATGATTTCGTTGTACTGCAGCTTAATACGTCAGAACACCGGCGTATTACACAAAAATTGGGTGTATTTCTGTTTAGTACGTCAAAACTCGGTGTATTCAGGCATATTACTCACAAATTTATTGTACTGAAGCTTACTACACTATAATATAGTGTATTCTGGCCTATTACACATAATTTCGTTGTATTGCAGCTTACTACATCACAACACTGGCTTATTACAAGCAAATTAGGTCTATTGCTGTTTAGTATGTCAAAACTCGGTGTTTTCTGGCATATTACTCACAATTTCATTGTACTGAAGCTTACTACAATAGAATTGAGTGTATTCTGGCCTATTACATATGATTTCGTTGTATTGCAGCTTAATTCGTCAGAACACTGGCGTATTACACACAAATTGGTTATACTGCTGTTTAGTACGTCAAAACTCGGTGTATTCTGGCATATTACTCACAAATTCATTGTACTGAAGCTTACTGCACTATAATTGAGTGTATTCTGGCCTATTACATATGATTTCGTTGTATTGCAGCTGAATACGTCACACCACTGGCGTGTAACACACAAATTGGGTGTATTGCTGTTTACTACGTCAAAACTCGGTGTATTCTGGTATATTACTCACAAATTCATTGTACTGAAGCTTACTACACTATAATATAGTGTATTCTGGCCTATTACATATGATTTCGTTGTATTGCAGCTTAATACGTCAGAACACTGGCGTATTACACACACATTAGGTATATTGCTGTTTACTACGTCAAAACACGGTGTTTTCTGGCTTATTACTCACACATTCAGTGTACTGAAGCTTACTACATCAGAATTGAGTGTATCCTGACCTATTACACATGGTTTCGTTGTATTGCAGCTTACTACATCACTACACTGCCGTATTACAAGTAAATTAGGTCTATTGCTGTTTAGTACGTCAAAACCCGGTGTTTTCTGGCATATTACTCACAAATTCATTGTACTGAAGCTTACTACAATAGAATTGAGTGTACTCTGGCCTATTACATATGATTTCATTGTATTGCAGCTTAATACGTCAGAACACTGGCGTATTGCACACAAATTGGGTATATTGCTGTTTAGTACGTCAAAACTAAGTGTATTCTGGCATATTAGTCACAAATTCAATGTACTGAAGCTTACTGCACTATAATTGAGTGTATTCTGGCCTATTACATATGATTTTGTTGTATTGCAGCTTAATACGTCAGAACACTGGCGTATTACACACAAATTAGGTGTATTTCTGTTTAGTATGTCAAAACTCGGTGTTTTATGGCATATTACTCACAAATTCATTGTACTGAAGCTTACTACACTATAATATAGTGTATTCTGGCCTATTACATATGATTTCGTTGTATTGCAGCTTAATACGTCAGAACACTGGCGTATTACACACACATTAGGTATATTGCTGTTTACTACGTCAAAACACGGTGTTTTCTGGCTTATTACTCACACATTCAGTGTACTGAAGCTTACTACATCAGAATTGAGTGTATCCTGACCTATTACACATGGTTTCGTTGTATTACAGCTTACTACATCACTACACTGCCGTATTACAAGTAAATTAGGTCTATTGCTGTTTATTACGTCAAAACCCGGTGTTTTCTGGCATATTACTCGCAAATTCATTGTACTGAAGCTTACTACAATGGAATTGAGTGTATTCTGGCCTATTACATATGATTTCATTGTATTGCAGCTTAATACGTCAGAACACTGGCGTATTGCACACAAATTGGGTATAGTGCTGTTTAGTACGTCAAAACTAAGTGTATTCTGGCATATTAGTCACAAATTCAATGTACTGAAGCTTACTGCACTATAATTGAGTGTATTCTGGCCTATTACATATGATTTTGTTGTATTGCAGCTTAATACGTCAGAAAACTGGCGTATTACACACAAATTGGGTATTCTGTTGTTTAGTACGTCACAATTCGGTGTATTCTGGCATATTAGTCACACATTCATTGTACTGAAGCTTACTGCACTATAATTATGTGTAATCTGGCCTATTACATATGATTTCGTTGTACTGCAGCTGAATACGTCAGAACACTGGCGTATTACACACAAATTGGGTATTCTGCTGTTTAGTACGTCACAATTCTGTGTATTCTGGCATATTAGTCACACATTCATTGTACTGAAGCTTACTGCACTATAATTATGTGTAATCTGGCCTATTACATATGATTTCGTTGTACTGCAGCTTAATACGTCAGAACACCGGCGTATTACACAAAAATTGGGTGTATTTCTGTTTAGTACGTCAAAACTCGGTGTATTCAGGCATATTACTCACAAATTTATTGTACTGAAGCTTACTACACTATAATATAGTGTATTCTGGCCTATTACACATAATTTCGTTGTATTGCAGCTTACTACATCACAACACTGGCTTATTACAAGCAAATTAGGTCTATTGCTGTTTAGTATGTCAAAACTCGGTGTTTTCTGGCATATTACTCACAATTTCATTGTACTGAAGCTTACTACAATAGAATTGAGTGTATTCTGGCCTATTACATATGATTTCGTTGTATTGCAGCTTAATTCGTCAGAACACTGGCGTATTACACACACATTAGGTATATTGCTGTTTAGTACGTCAAAACTCGGTGTTTTCTGGCATATTACTCACACATTCAGTGTACTGAAGCTTAATACATCAGAATTGAGTGTATCCTGACCTATTACACATGGTTTCGTTGTATTGCAGCTTACTACATCACAACACTGGCGTATTACAAGCAAATTAGGTTTATTGCTGTTTAGTACGTCAAAAACTCGGTGTTTTCTGGCATATTACTCACACTTTCATTGTACTAACGCTTACTACACTATAATATGGTGTATTCTGGCCTATTAAACATAATTTCGTTGTATTGCAGCTTACTACATCACAACACTGGCTTATTACAAGCAAATTAGGTCTAATGCTGATTAGTATGTCAAAACTCGGTGTTTTCTGGCATATTACTCACAATTTCATTGTACTGAAGCTTACTACAATAGAATTGAGTGTATTCTGGCCTATTACATATGATTTCGTTGTATTGCAGCTTAATTCGTCAGAACACTGGCGTATTACACACAAATTGGGTATACTGCTGTTTAGTACGTCAAAACTCGGTGTATTCTGGCATATTACTCACAAATTCATTGTACTGAAGCTTACTGCACTATAATTGAGTGTATTCTGGCCTATTACATATGATTTCGTTGTATTGCAGCTGAATACGTCACACCACTGGCGTATAACACACAAATTGGGTATACTGCTGTTTAGTACGTCAAAACTCGGTGTATTCTGGCATATTACTCACAAATTCATTGTACTGAAGCTTACTGCACTATAATTGAGTGTATTCTGGCCTATTACATATGATTTCGTTGTATTGCAGCTGAATACGTCACACCACTGGCGTATAACACACAAATTGGGTGTATTGCTGTTTACTACGTCAAAACTCGGTGTATTCTGGCATATTACTCACAAATTCATTGTACTGAAGCTTACTACACTATAATATAGTGTATTCTGGCCTATTACATATGATTTCGTTGTATTGCAGCTTAATACGTCAGAACACTGGCGTATTACACACACATTAGGTATATTGCTGTTTACTACGTCAAAACACGGTGTTTTCTGGCTTATTACTCACACATTCAGTGTACTGAAGCTTACTACATCAGAATTGAGTGTATCCTGACCTATTACACATGGTTTCGTTGTATTACAGCTTACTACATCACTACACTGCCGTATTACAAGTAAATTAGGTCTATTGCTGTTTAGTACGTCAAAACCCGGTGTTTTCTGGCATATTACTCGCAAATTCATTGTACTGAAGCTTACTACAATGGAATTGAGTGTATTCTGGCCTATTACATATGATTTCATTGTATTGCAGCTTAATACGTCAGAACACTGGCGTATTGCACACAAATTGGGTATAGTGCTGTTTAGTACGTCAAAACTAAGTGTATTCTGGCATATTAGTCACAAATTCAATGTACTGAAGCTTACTGCACTATAATTGAGTGTATTCTGGCCTATTACAAATGATTTTGTTGTATTGCAGATTAATACGTCAGAAAACTGGCGTATTACACACAAATTGGGTATTCTGCTGTTTAGTACGTCACAATTCGGTGTATTCTGGCATATTAGTCACACATTCATTGTACTGAAGCTTACTGCACTATAATTATGTGTAATCTGGCCTATTACATATGATTTCGTTGTACTGCAGCTGAATACGTCAGAACACTGGCGTATTACACACAAATTGGGTATTCTGCTGTTTAGTACGTCACAATTCGGTGTATTCTGGCATATTAGTCACACATTCATTGTACTGAAGCTTACTGCACTATAATTATGTGTAATCTGGCCTATTACATATGATTTCGTTGTACTGCAGCTTAATACGTCAGAACACCGGCGTATTACACAAAAATTGGGTGTATTTCTGTTTAGTACGTCAAAACTCGGTGTATTCAGGCATATTACTCACAAATTTATTGTACTGAAGCTTACTACACTATAATATAGTGTATTCTGGCCTATTACACATAATTTCGTTGTATTGCAGCTTACTACATCACAACACTGGCTTATTACAAGCAAATTAGGTCTATTGCTGTTTAGTATGTCAAAACTCGGTGTTTTCTGGCATATTACTCACAATTTCATTGTACTGAAGCTTACTACAATAGAATTGAGTGTATTCTGGCCTATTACATATGATTTCGTTGTATTGCAGCTTAATTCGTCAGAACACTGGCGTATTACACACAAATTGGTTATACTGCTGTTTAGTACGTCAAAACTCGGTGTATTCTGGCATATTACTCACAAATTCATTGTACTGAAGCTTACTGCACTATAATTGAGTGTATTCTGGCCTATTACATATGATTTCGTTGTATTGCAGCTGAATACGTCACACCACTGGCGTGTAACACACAAATTGGGTGTATTGCTGTTTACTACGTCAAAACTCGGTGTATTCTGGTATATTACTCACAAATTCATTGTACTGAAGCTTACTACACTATAATATAGTGTATTCTGGCCTATTACATATGATTTCGTTGTATTGCAGCTTAATACGTCAGAACACTGGCGTATTACACACACATTAGGTATATTGCTGTTTACTACGTCAAAACACGGTGTTTTCTGGCTTATTACTCACACATTCAGTGTACTGAAGCTTACTACATCAGAATTGAGTGTATCCTGACCTATTACACATGGTTTCGTTGTATTGCAGCTTACTACATCACTACACTGCCGTATTACAAGTAAATTAGGTCTATTGCTGTTTAGTACGTCAAAACCCGGTGTTTTCTGGCATATTACTCACAAATTCATTGTACTGAAGCTTACTACAATAGAATTGAGTGTACTCTGGCCTATTACATATGATTTCATTGTATTGCAGCTTAATACGTCAGAACACTGGCGTATTGCACACAAATTGGGTATATTGCTGTTTAGTACGTCAAAACTAAGTGTATTCTGGCATATTAGTCACAAATTCAATGTACTGAAGCTTACTGCACTATAATTGAGTGTATTCTGGCCTATTACATATGATTTTGTTGTATTGCAGCTTAATACGTCAGAACACTGGCGTATTACACACAAATTAGGTGTATTTCTGTTTAGTATGTCAAAACTCGGTGTTTTATGGCATATTACTCACAAATTCATTGTACTGAAGCTTACTACACTATAATATAGTGTATTCTGGCCTATTACATATGATTTCGTTGTATTGCAGCTTAATACGTCAGAACACTGGCGTATTACACACACATTAGGTATATTGCTGTTTACTACGTCAAAACACGGTGTTTTCTGGCTTATTACTCACACATTCAGTGTACTGAAGCTTACTACATCAGAATTGAGTGTATCCTGACCTATTACACATGGTTTCGTTGTATTACAGCTTACTACATCACTACACTGCCGTATTACAAGTAAATTAGGTCTATTGCTGTTTATTACGTCAAAACCCGGTGTTTTCTGGCATATTACTCGCAAATTCATTGTACTGAAGCTTACTACAATGGAATTGAGTGTATTCTGGCCTATTACATATGATTTCATTGTATTGCAGCTTAATACGTCAGAACACTGGCGTATTGCACACAAATTGGGTATAGTGCTGTTTAGTACGTCAAAACTAAGTGTATTCTGGCATATTAGTCACAAATTCAATGTACTGAAGCTTACTGCACTATAATTGAGTGTATTCTGGCCTATTACATATGATTTTGTTGTATTGCAGCTTAATACGTCAGAAAACTGGCGTATTACACACAAATTGGGTATTCTGTTGTTTAGTACGTCACAATTCGGTGTATTCTGGCATATTAGTCACACATTCATTGTACTGAAGCTTACTGCACTATAATTATGTGTAATCTGGCCTATTACATATGATTTCGTTGTACTGCAGCTGAATACGTCAGAACACTGGCGTATTACACACAAATTGGGTATTCTGCTGTTTAGTACGTCACAATTCTGTGTATTCTGGCATATTAGTCACACATTCATTGTACTGAAGCTTACTGCACTATAATTATGTGTAATCTGGCCTATTACATATGATTTCGTTGTACTGCAGCTTAATACGTCAGAACACCGGCGTATTACACAAAAATTGGGTGTATTTCTGTTTAGTACGTCAAAACTCGGTGTATTCAGGCATATTACTCACAAATTTATTGTACTGAAGCTTACTACACTATAATATAGTGTATTCTGGCCTATTACACATAATTTCGTTGTATTGCAGCTTACTACATCACAACACTGGCTTATTACAAGCAAATTAGGTCTATTGCTGTTTAGTATGTCAAAACTCGGTGTTTTCTGGCATATTACTCACAATTTCATTGTACTGAAGCTTACTACAATAGAATTGAGTGTATTCTGGCCTATTACATATGATTTCGTTGTATTGCAGCTTAATTCGTCAGAACACTGGCGTATTACACACAAATTGGTTATACTGCTGTTTAGTACGTCAAAACTCGGTGTATTCTGGCATATTACTCACAAATTCATTGTACTGAAGCTTACTGCACTATAATTGAGTGTATTCTGGCCTATTACATATGATTTCGTTGTATTGCAGCTGAATACGTCACACCACTGGCGTGTAACACACAAATTGGGTGTATTGCTGTTTACTACGTCAAAACTCGGTGTATTCTGGCATATTACTCACAAATTCATTGTACTGAAGCTTACTACACTATAATATAGTGTATTCTGGCCTATTACATATGATTTCGTTGTATTGCAGCTTAATACGTCAGAACACAGGCGTATTACACACACATTAGGTATATTGCTGTTTACTACGTCAAAACACGGTGTTTTCTGGCTTATTACTCACACATTCAGTGTACTGAAGCTTACTACATCAGAATTGAGTGTATCCTGACCTATTACACATGGTTTCGTTGTATTGCAGCTTACTACATCACTACACTGCCGTATTACAAGTAAATTAGGTCTATTGCTGTTTAGTACGTCAAAACCCGGTGTTTTCTGGCATATTACTCACAAATTCATTGTACTGAAGCTTACTACAATAGAATTGAGTGTACTCTGGCCTATTACATATGATTTCATTGTATTGCAGCTTATTTCATCAGAACACTGGCGTATTGCACACAAATTGGGTATATTGCTGTTTAGTACGTCAAAACTAAGTGTATTCTGGCATATTAGTCACAAATTCAATGTACTGAAGCTTACTGCACTATAATTGAGTGTATTCTGGCCTATTACATATGATTTTGTTGTATTGCAGCTTAATACGTCAGAACACTGGCGTATTACACACAAATTAGGTGTATTTCTGTTTAGTATGTCAAAACTCGGTGTTTTATGGCATATTACTCACAATTTCATTGTACTGAAGCTTACTACAATAGAATTGAGTGTATTCTGGCATATTACACATGATTTCGTTTTATTGCAGCTTAATACTTCAGAAGACTGGCGTATTACACACACATTATGTCTATTGCTATTTAGTACGTCAAAACTCGGTGTTTTCTGGCATATTACTCACACATTCAGTGTACTGAAGCTTAATACATCAGAATTGAGTGTATCCTGACCTATTACACATGGTTTCGTTGTATTGCAGCTTACTACATCACAACACTGGCGTATTACAAGCAAATTAGGTTTATTGCTGTTTAGTACGTCAAAAACTCGGTGTTTTCTGGCATATTACTCACACATTCATTGTACTGAAGCTTACTACACTATAATATAGTGTATTCTGGCCTATTAAACATAATTTCGTTGTATTGCAGCTTAATACGTCAGAACACTGGCGTATTACACACACATTAGGTATATTGCTGTTTACTACGTCAAAACACGGTGTTTTCTGGCTTATTACTCACACATTCAGTGTACTGAAGCTTACTACATCAGAATTGAGTGTATCCTGACCTATTACACATGGTTTCGTTGTATTACAGCTTAATACGTCAGAACACTGGCGTATTACACACAAATTGGGTATATTGCTGTTTAGTACGTCAAAACTCGGTGTTTTCTGGCTTATTACTCACACATTCAGTGTACTGAAGCTTACTACAATAGAATTGAGTGTACTCTGGCCTATTACATATGATTTCATTGTATTGCAGCTTAATACGTCAGAACACTGGCGTATTGCACACAAATTGGGTATATTGCTGTTTAGTACGTCAAAACTAAGTGTATTCTGGCATATTAGTCACAAATTCAATGTACTGAAGCTTACTGCACTATAATTGAGTGTATTCTGGCCTATTACATATGATTTTGTTGTATTGCAGCTTAATACGTCAGAACACTGGCGTATTACACACAAATTAGGTGTATTTCTGTATAGTATGTCAAAACTCGGTGTTTTATGGCATATTACTCACAAATTCATTGTACTGAAGCTTACTACACTATAATATAGTGTATTCTGGCCTATTACATATGATTTCGTTGTATTGCAGCTTAATACGTCAGAACACTGGCGTATTACACACACATTAGGTATATTGCTGTTTACTACGTCAAAACACGGTGTTTTCTGGCTTATTACTCACACATTCAGTGTACTGAAGCTTACTACATCAGAATTGAGTGTATCCTGACCTATTACACATGGTTTCGTTGTATTACAGCTTACTACATCACTACACTGCCGTATTACAAGTAAATTAGGTATATTGCTGTTTAGTACGTCAAAACCCGGTGTTTTCTGGCATATTACTCGCAAATTCATTGTACTGAAGCTTACTACAATGGAATTGAGTGTATTCTGGCCTATTACATATGATTTCATTGTATTGCAGCTTAATACGTCAGAACACTGGCGTATTGCACACAAATTGGGTATAGTGCTGTTTAGTACGTCAAAACTAAGTGTATTCTGGCATATTAGTCACAAATTCAATGTACTGAAGCTTACTGCACTATAATTGAGTGTATTCTGGCCTATTACATATGATTTTGTTGTATTGCAGCTTAATACGTCAGAAAACTGGCGTATTACACACAAATTGGGTATTCTGCTGTTTAGTACGTCACAATTCGGTGTATTCTGGCATATTAGTCACACATTCATTGTACTGAAGCTTACTGCACTATAATTATGTGTAATCTGGCCTATTACATATGATTTCGTTGTACTGCAGCTGAATACATCAGAACACTGGCGTATTACACACAAATTGGGTATTCTGCTGTTTAGTACGTCACAATTCGGTGTATTCTGGCATATTACTCACAATTTCATTGTACTGAAGCTTACTACAATAGAATTGAGTGTATTCTGGCCTATTACATATGATTTCGTTGTATTGCAGCTTAATTCGTCAGAACACTGGCGTATTACACACAAATTGGTTATACTGCTGTTTAGTACGTCAAAACTCGGTGTATTCTGGCATATTACTCACAAATTCATTGTACTGAAGCTTACTGCACTATAATTGAGTGTATTCTGGCCTATTACATATGATTTCGTTGTATTGCAGCTGAATACGTCACACCACTGGCGTGTAACACACAAATTGGGTGTATTGCTGTTTACTACGTCAAAACTCGGTGTATTCTGGCATATTACTCACAAATTCATTGTACTGAAGCTTACTACACTATAATATAGTGTATTCTGGCCTATTACATATGATTTCGTTGTATTGCAGCTTAATACGTCAGAACACAGGCGTATTACACACACATTAGGTATATTGCTGTTTACTACGTCAAAACACGGTGTTTTCTGGCTTATTACTCACACATTCAGTGTACTGAAGCTTACTACATCAGAATTGAGTGTATCCTGACCTATTACACATGGTTTCGTTGTATTGCAGCTTACTACATCACTACACTGCCGTATTACAAGTAAATTAGGTCTATTGCTGTTTAGTACGTCAAAACCCGGTGTTTTCTGGCATATTACTCACAAATTCATTGTACTGAAGCTTACTACAATAGAATTGAGTGTACTCTGGCCTATTACATATGATTTCATTGTATTGCAGCTTAATACATCAGAACACTGGCGTATTGCACACAAATTGGGTATATTGCTGTTTAGTACGTCAAAACTAAGTGTATTCTGGCATATTAGTCACAAATTCAATGTACTGAAGCTTACTGCACTATAATTGAGTGTATTCTGGCCTATTACATATGATTTTGTTGTATTGCAGCTTAATACGTCAGAACACTGGCGTATTACACACAAATTAGGTGTATTTCTGTTTAGTATGTCAAAACTCGGTGTTTTATGGCATATTACTCACAATTTCATTGTACTGAAGCTTACTACAATAGAATTGAGTGTATTCTGGCATATTACACATGATTTCGTTTTATTGCAGCTTAATACTTCAGAAGACTGGCGTATTACACACACATTATGTCTATTGCTATTTAGTACGTCAAAACTCGGTGTTTTCTGGCATATTACTCACAAATTCATTGTACTGAAGCTTACTACAATAGAATTGAGTGTACTCTGGCCTATTACATATGATTTCATTGTATTGCAGCTTAATACATCAGAACACTGGCGTATTACACACAAATTAGGTGTATTTCTGTTTAGTATGTCAAAACTCGGTGTTTTATGGCATATTACTCACAAATTCATTGTACTGAAGCTTACTACACTATAATATAGTGTATTCTGGCCTTTTACTTATGATTTCGTTGTATTGCAGCTTAATACGTCAGAACACTGGCGTATTACACACACATTAGGTATATTGCTGTTTACTACGTCAAAACATGGTGTTTTCTGGCTTATTACTCACACATTCAGTGTACTGAAGCTTACTACATCAGAATTGAGTGTATCCTGACCTATTACACATGGTTTCGTTGTATTACAGCTTACTACATCACTACACTGCCGTATTACAAGTAAATTAGGTATATTGCTGTTTAGTACGTCAAAACCCGGTGTTTTCTGGCATATTACTCGCAAATTCATTGTACTGAAGCTTACTACAATGGAATTGAGTGTATTCTGGCCTATTACATATGATTTCATTGTATTGCAGCTTAATACGTCAGAACACTGGCGTATTGCACACAAATTGGGTATAGTGCTGTTTAGTACGTCAAAACTAAGTGTATTCTGGCATATTAGTCACAAATTCAATGTACTGAAGCTTACTGCACTATAATTGAGTGTATTCTGGCCTATTACATATGATTTTGTTGTATTGCAGCTTAATACGTCAGAAAACTGGCGTATTACACACAAATTGGGTATTCTGCTGTTTAGTACGTCACAATTCGGTGTATTCTGGCATATTAGTCACACATTCATTGTACTGAAGCTTACTGCACTATAATTATGTGTAATCTGGCCTATTACATATGATTTCGTTGTACTGCAGCTGAATACGTCAGAACACTGGCGTATTACACACAAATTGGGTATTCTGCTGTTTAGTACGTCACAATTCGGTGTATTCTGGCATATTAGTCACACATTCATTGTACTGAAGCTTACTGCACTATAATTATGTGTAATCTGGCCTATTACATATGATTTCGTTGTACTGCAGCTTAATACGTCAGAACACCGGCGTATTACACAAAAATTGGGTGTATTTCTGTTTAGTACGTCAAAACTCGGTGTATTCAGGCATATTACTCACAAATTTATTGTACTGAAGCTTACTACACTATAATATAGTGTATTCTGGCCTATTACACATAATTTCGTTGTATTGCAGCTTACTACATCACAACACTGGCTTATTACAAGCAAATTAGGTCTATTGCTGTTTAGTATGTCAAAACTCGGTGTTTTCTGGCATATTACTCACAATTTCATTGTACTGAAGCTTACTACAATAGAATTGAGTGTATTCTGGCCTATTACATATGATTTCGTTGTATTGCAGCTTAATTCGTCAGAACACTGGCGTATTACACACAAATTGGTTATACTGCTGTTTAGTACGTCAAAACTCGGTGTATTCTGGCATATTACTCACAAATTCATTGTACTGAAGCTTACTGCACTATAATTGAGTGTATTCTGGCCTATTACATATGATTTCGTTGTATTGCAGCTGAATACGTCACACCACTGGCGTGTAACACACAAATTGGGTGTATTGCTGTTTACTACGTCAAAACTCGGTGTATTCTGGCATATTACTCACAAATTCATTGTACTGAAGCTTACTACACTATAATATAGTGTATTCTGGCCTATTACATATGATTTCGTTGTATTGCAGCTTAATACGTCAGAACACAGGCGTATTACACACACATTAGGTATATTGCAGTTTACTACGTCAAAACACGGTGTTTTCTGGCTTATTACTCACACATTCAGTGTACTGAAGCTTACTACATCAGAATTGAGTGTATCCTGACCTATTACACATGGTTTCGTTGTATTGCAGCTTACTACATCACTACACTGCCGTATTACAAGTAAATTAGGTCTATTGCTGTTTAGTACGTCAAAACCCGGTGTTTTCTGGCATATTACTCACAAATTCATTGTACTGAAGCTTACTACAATAGAATTGAGTGTACTCTGGCCTATTACATATGATTTCATTGTATTGCAGCTTAATACATCAGAACACTGGCGTATTGCACACAAATTGGGTATATTGCTGTTTAGTACGTCAAAACTAAGTGTATTCTGGCATATTAGTCACAAATTCAATGTACTGAAGCTTACTGCACTATAATTGAGTGTATTCTGGCCTATTACATATGATTTTGTTGTATTGCAGCTTAATACGTCAGAACACTGGCGTATTACACACAAATTAGGTGTATTTCTGTTTAGTATGTCAAAACTCGGTGTTTTATGGCATATTACTCACAATTTCATTGTACTGAAGCTTACTACAATAGAATTGAGTGTATTCTGGCATATTACACATGATTTCGTTTTATTGCAGCTTAATACTTCAGAAGACTGGCGTATTACACACACATTATGTCTATTGCTATTTAGTACGTCAAAACTCGGTGTTTTCTGGCATATTACTCACACATTCAGTGTACTGAAGCTTAATACATCAGAATTGAGTGTATCCTGACCTATTACACATGGTTTCGTTGTATTGCAGCTTACTACATCACTACACTGCCGTATTACAAGTAAATTAGGTCTATTGCTGTTTAGTACGTCAAAACCCGGTGTTTTCTGGCATATTACTCACAAATTCATTGTACTGAAGCTTACTACAATAGAATTGAGTGTACTCTGGCCTATTACATATGATTTCATTGTATTGCAGCTTAATACATCAGAACACTGGCGTATTGCACACAAATTGGGTATATTGCTGTTTAGTACGTCAAAACTAAGTGTATTCTGGCATATTAGTCACAAATTCAATGTACTGAAGCTTACTGCACTATAATTGAGTGTATTCTGGCCTATTACATATGATTTTGTTGTATTGCAGCTTAATACGTCAGAACACTGGCGTATTACACACAAATTAGGTGTATTTCTGTTTAGTATGTCAAAACTCGGTGTTTTATGGCATATTACTCACAATTTCATTGTACTGAAGCTTACTACAATAGAATTGAGTGTATTCTGGCATATTACACATGATTTCGTTTTATTGCAGCTTAATACTTCAGAAGACTGGCGTATTACACACACATTATGTCTATTGCTATTTAGTACGTCAAAACTCGGTGTTTTCTGGCATATTACTCACAAATTCATTGTACTGAAGCTTACTACAATAGAATTGAGTGTACTCTGGCCTATTACATATGATTTCATTGTATTGCAGCTTAATACATCAGAACACTGGCGTATTACACACAAATTAGGTGTATTTCTGTTTAGTATGTCAAAACTCGGTGTTTTATGGCATATTACTCACAAATTCATTGTACTGAAGCTTACTACACTATAATATAGTGTATTCTGGCCTATTACATATGATTTCGTTGTATTGCAGCTTAATACGTCAGAACACTGGCGTATTACACACACATTAGGTATATTGCTGTTTACTACGTCAAAACACGGTGTTTTCTGGCTTATTACTCACACATTCAGTGTACTGAAGCTTACTACATCAGAATTGAGTGTATCCTGACCTATTACACATGGTTTCGTTGTATTACAGCTTACTACATCACTACACTGCCGTATTACAAGTAAATTAGGTATATTGCTGTTTAGTACGTCAAAACCCGGTGTTTTCTGGCATATTACTCGCAAATTCATTGTACTGAAGCTTACTACAATGGAATTGAGTGTATTCTGGCCTATTACATATGATTTCATTGTATTGCAGCTTAATACGTCAGAACACTGGCGTATTGCACACAAATTGGGTATAGTGCTGTTTAGTACGTCAAAACTAAGTGTATTCTGGCATATTAGTCACAAATTCAATGTACTGAAGCTTACTGCACTATAATTGAGTGTATTCTGGCCTATTACATATGATTTTGTTGTATTGCAGCTTAATACGTCAGAAAACTGGCGTATTACACACAAATTGGGTATTCTGCTGTTTAGTACGTCACAATTCGGTGTATTCTGGCATATTAGTCACACATTCATTGTACTGAAGCTTACTGCACTATAATTATGTGTAATCTGGCCTATTACATATGATTTCGTTGTACTGCAGCTGAATACGTCAGAACACTGGCGTATTACACACAAATTGGGTATTCTGCTGTTTAGTACGTCACAATTCGGTGTATTCTGGCATATTAGTCACACATTCATTGTACTGAAGCTTACTGCACTATAATTATGTGTAATCTGGCCTATTACATATGATTTCGTTGTACTGCAGCTTAATACGTCAGAACACCGGCGTATTACACAAAAATTGGGTGTATTTCTGTTTAGTACGTCAAAACTCGGTGTATTCAGGCATATTACTCACAAATTTATTGTACTGAAGCTTACTACACTATAATATAGTGTATTCTGGCCTATTACACATAATTTCGTTGTATTGCAGCTTACTACATCACAACACTGGCTTATTACAAGCAAATTAGGTCTATTGCTGTTTAGTATGTCAAAACTCGGTGTTTTCTGGCATATTACTCACAATTTCATTGTACTGAAGCTTACTACAATAGAATTGAGTGTATTCTGGCCTATTACATATGATTTCGTTGTATTGCAGCTTAATTCGTCAGAACACTGGCGTATTACACACAAATTGGTTATACTGCTGTTTAGTACGTCAAAACTCGGTGTATTCTGGCATATTACTCACAAATTCATTGTACTGAAGCTTACTGCACTATAATTGAGTGTATTCTGGCCTATTACATATGATTTCGTTGTATTGCAGCTGAATACGTCACACCACTGGCGTGTAACACACAAATTGGGTGTATTGCTGTTTACTACGTCAAAACTCGGTGTATTCTGGCATATTACTCACAAATTCATTGTACTGAAGCTTACTACACTATAATATAGTGTATTCTGGCCTATTACATATGATTTCGTTGTATTGCAGCTTAATACGTCAGAACACAGGCGTATTACACACACATTAGGTATATTGCTGTTTACTACGTCAAAACACGGTGTTTTCTGGCTTATTACTCACACATTCAGTGTACTGAAGCTTACTACATCAGAATTGAGTGTATCCTGACCTATTACACATGGTTTCGTTGTATTGCAGCTTACTACATCACTACACTGCCGTATTACAAGTAAATTAGGTCTATTGCTGTTTAGTACGTCAAAACCCGGTGTTTTCTGGCATATTACTCACAAATTCATTGTACTGAAGCTTACTACAATAGAATTGAGTGTACTCTGGCCTATTACATATGATTTCATTGTATTGCAGCTTAATACATCAGAACACTGGCGTATTGCACACAAATTGGGTATATTGCTGTTTAGTACGTCAAAACTAAGTGTATTCTGGCATATTAGTCACAAATTCAATGTACTGAAGCTTACTGCACTATAATTGAGTGTATTCTGGCCTATTACATATGATTTTGTTGTATTGCAGCTTAATACGTCAGAACACTGGCGTATTACACACAAATTAGGTGTATTTCTGTTTAGTATGTCAAAACTCGGTGTTTTATGGCATATTACTCACAATTTCATTGTACTGAAGCTTACTACAATAGAATTGAGTGTATTCTGGCATATTACACATGATTTCGTTTTATTGCAGCTTAATACTTCAGAAGACTGGCGTATTACACACACATTATGTCTATTGCTATTTAGTACGTCAAAACTCGGTGTTTTCTGGCATATTACTCACACATTCAGTGTACTGAAGCTTAATACATCAGAATTGAGTGTATCCTGACCTATTACACATGGTTTCGTTGTATTGCAGCTTACTACATCACAACACTGGCGTATTACAAGCAAATTAGGTTTATTGCTGTTTAGTACGTCAAAAACTCGGTGTTTTCTGGCATATTACTCACACATTCATTGTACTGAAGCTTACTACACTATAATATAGTGTATTCTGGCCTATTAAACATAATTTCGTTGTATTGCAGCTTAATACGTCAGAACACTGGCGTATTACACACACATTAGGTATATTGCTGTTTACTACGTCAAAACACGGTGTTTTCTGGCTTATTACTCACACATTCAGTGTACTGAAGCTTACTACATCAGAATTGAGTGTATCCTGACCTATTACACATGGTTTCGTTGTATTGCAGCTTACTACATCACTACACTGCCGTATTACAAGTAAATTAGGTCTATTGCTGTTTAGTACGTCAAAACCCGGTGTTTTCTGGCATATTACTCACAAATTCATTGTACTGAAGCTTACTACAATAGAATTGAGTGTACTCTGGCCTATTACATATGATTTCATTGTATTGCAGCTTAATACATCAGAACACTGGCGTATTGCACAAAAATTGGGTATATTGCTGTTTAGTACGTCAAAACTAAGTGTATTCTGGCATATTAGTCACAAATTCAATGTACTGAAGCTTACTGCACTATAATTGAGTGTATTCTGGCCTATTACATATGATTTTGTTGTATTGCAGCTTAATACGTCAGAACACTGGCGTATTACACACAAATTAGGTGTATTTCTGTTTAGTATGTCAAAACTCGGTGTTTTATGGCATATTACTCACAATTTCATTGTACTGAAGCTTACTACAATAGAATTGAGTGTATTCTGGCATATTACACATGATTTCGTTTTATTGCAGCTTAATACTTCAGAAGACTGGCGTATTACACACACATTATGTCTATTGCTATTTAGTACGTCAAAACTCGGTGTTTTCTGGCATATTACTCACACATTCAGTGTACTGAAGCTTAATACATCAGAATTGAGTGTATCCTGACCTATTACACATGGTTTCGTTGTATTGCAGCTTACTACATCACAACACTGGCGTATTACAAGCAAATTAGGTTTATTGCTGTTTAGTACGTCAAAAACTCGGTGTTTTCTGGCATATTACTCACACATTCATTGTACTGAAGCTTACTACACTATAATATAGTGTATTCTGGCCTATTAAACATAATTTCGTTGTATTGCAGCTTAATACGTCAGAACACTGGCGTATTACACACACATTAGGTATATTGCTGTTTACTACGTCAAAACACGGTGTTTTCTGGCTTATTACTCACACATTCAGTGTACTGAAGCTTACTACATCAGAATTGAGTGTATCCTGACCTATTACACATGGTTTCGTTGTATTACAGCTTAATACGTCAGAACACTGGCGTATTACACACAAATTGGGTATATTGCTGTTTAGTACGTCAAAACTCGGTGTATTCTGGAATATTAGTCACAAATGCAATGTACTGAAGCTTACTGCACTATAATTGAGTGTATTCTGGCCTATTACATGTGATTTCGTTGTATTGCAGCTTAATACGTCAGAACACTGGCGTATTACACACAAATTGGGTATTCTGCTGTTTAGTACGTCAAAATTCGGTGTATTCTGGCATATTACACACAAATTCATTGTACTGAAGCTTACTGCACTATAATTGAGTGTATTCTGGCCTATTACATATGATTTCGTTGTATTGCAGCTGAATACGTCACAACACTGATGTATAACACACAAATTGAGTGTATTGCTGTTTAGTACGTCAAAACTCGGTGTATTCTGGCATATTACTCACACATTCATTGTACTGAAGCTTACTACACTATAATATAGTGCATTCTGGCCTATTAAACATAATTTCGTTATATTGCAGCTTAATACGTCAGAACACTGGCGTATTACACACACATTAGGTCTATTGTTGTTTACTACGTCAAAACTCGGTGTTTTCTTGCATATTACTCACACATTCAGTGTACTGAAGCTTACTACATCAGAATTGAGTGTATACTGGCCTATTAATATGATTTCGTTGTATTGCAGCTGAATACGTCAGAACACTGTCGTATTACACACATATTGGGTGTATTGCTGTTTAGTACGTCAAAACTCGTTGTATTCTGGCATATTACTCAAAATTCATTGTACTGAAGCTTACTACACTATAATATAGTGTATTCTGGCCTATTACACATAATTTCGTTGTATTGCAGCTTACTACATCACAACACTGGCTTATTACAAGCAAATTAGGTCTAATGCTGATTAGTATGTCAAAACTCGGTGTTTTCTGGCATATTACTCACAATTTCATTGTACTGAAGCTTACTACAATAGAATTGAGTGTATTCTGGCCTATTACATATGATTTCGTTGTATTGCAGCTTAATTCGTCAGAACACTGGCGTATTACACACAAATTGGGTATACTGATGTTTAGTACGTCAAAACTCGGTGTATTCTGGCATATTACTCACAAATTCATTGTACTGAAGCTTACTGCACTATAATTGAGTGTATTCTGGCCTATTACATATGATTTCGTTGTATTGCAGCTGAATACGTCACACCACTGGCGTATAACACACAAATTGGGTGTATTGCTGTTTACTACGTCAAAACTCGGTGTATTCTGGCATATTACTCACAAATTCATTGTACTGAAGCTTACTACACTATAATATAGTGTATTCTGGCCTATTACATATGATTTCGTTGTATTGCAGCTTAATACGTCAGAACACTGGCGTATTACACACACATTAGGTATATTGCTGTTTACTACGTCAAAACACGGTGTTTTCTGGCTTATTACTCACACATTCAGTGTACTGAAGCTTACTACATCAGAATTGAGTCTATCCTGACCTATTACACATGGTTTCGTTGTATTACAGCTTACTACATCACTACACTGCCGTATTACAAGTAAATTAGGTCTATTGCTGTTTAGTACGTCAAAACCCGGTGTTTTCTGGCATATTACTCGCAAATTCATTGTACTGAAGCTTACTACAATAGAATTGAGTGTATTCTGGCCTATTACATATGATTTCATTGTATTGCAGCTTAATACGTCAGAACACTGGCGTATTGCACACAAATTGGGTATAGTGCTGTTTAGTACGTCAAAACTAAGTGTATTCTGGCATATTAGTCACAAATTCAATGTACTGAAGCTTACTGCACTATAATTGAGTGTATTCTGGCCTATTACATATGATTTTGTTGTATTGCAGTTTAATACGTCAGAAAACTGGCGTATTACACACAAATTGGGTATTCTGCTGTTTAGTACGTCACAATTCGGTGTATTCTGGCATATTAGTCACACATTCATTGTACTGAAGCTTACTGCACTATAATTATGTGTAATCTGGCCTATTACATATGATTTCGTTGTACTGCAGCTGAATACGTCAGAACACCGGCGTATTACACAAAAATTGGGTGTATTGCTGTTTAGTACGTAAAAACTCGTTGTATTCTGGCATATTACTCAAAATTCATTGTACTGAAGCTTACTGCACTATAATTGAGTGTATTCTGGCCTATTAACATGATTTCGTTGTATTGCAGCTGAATACGTCAGAACACTGGCGTATTACACAAAAATTGGGTGTATTTCTGTTTAGTACGTCACAACTCGGTGTATTCAGGCATATTACTCACAAATTCATTGTACTGAAGCTTACTACACTATAATATAGTGTATTCTGGCCTATTACACATAATTTCGTTGTATTGCAGCTTACTACATCACAACACTGGCTTATTACAAGCAAATTAGGTCTAATGCTGTTTAGTATGTCAGAACTCGGTGTTTTCTGGCATATTACTCACAATTTCATTGTACTGAAGCTTACTACAATAGAATTGATTGTACTCTGGCCTATTACATATGATTTCGTTGTATTGCAGCTTAATTCGTCAGAACACTGGCGTATTACACACAAATTGGGTATACTGCTGTTTAGTACGTCAAAACTCGGTGTATTCTAGCATATTACTCATAAATTCATTGTACTGAAGCTTACTGCACTATAATTGAGTGTATTCTGGCCTATTACATATGATTTCGTTGTATTGCAGCTGAATGCGTCACAACACTGATGTATAACACACAAATTGGGTGTATTGCTGTTTAGTACGTCAAAACTCGGTGTATTCTGGCATATTACTCACACATTCATTGTACTGAAGCTTACTACACTATAATATAGTGCATTCTGGCCTATTAACCATAATTTCGTTATATTGCAGCTTAATACGTCAGAACACTGGCGTATTACACACACATTTGGTCTATTGCTGTTTACTACGTCAAAACTCGGTGTTTTCTTGCATATTACTCACACATTCAGTGTACTGAAGCTTACTACACTATAATATAGTGCATTCTGGCCTATTAAACATAATTTCGTTATATTGCAGCTTAATACGTCAGAACACTGGCGTATTACACACACATTAGGTCTATTGTTGTTTACTACGTCAAAACTCGGTGTTTTCTTGCATATTACTCACACATTCAGTGTACTGAAGCTTACTACATCAGAATTGAGTGTATTCTGGCCTATTAATATGATTTCGTTGTATTGCAGCTGAATACGTCAGAACACTGTCGTATTACACACATATTGGGTGTATTGCTGTTTAGTACGTCAAAACTCGTTGTATTCTGGCATATTACTCAAAATTCATTGTACTGAAGCTTACTACACTATAATATAGTGTATTCTGGCCTATTACACATAATTTCGTTGTATTGCAGCTTACTACATCACAACACTGGCTTATTACAAGCAAATTAGGTCTAATGCTGATTAGTATGTCAAAACTCGGTGTTTTCTGGCATATTACTCACAATTTCATTGTACTGAAGCTTACTACAATAGAATTGAGTGTATTCTGGCCTATTACATATGATTTCGTTGTATTGCAGCTTAATTCGTCAGAACACTGGCGTATTACACACAAATTGGGTATACTGCTGTTTAGTACGTCAAAACTCGGTGTATTCTGGCATATTACTCACAAATTCATTGTACTGAAGCTTACTGCACTATAATTGAGTGTATTCTGGCCTATTACATATGATTTCGTTGTATTGCAGCTGAATACGTCACACCACTGGCGTATAACACACAAATTGGGTGTATTGCTGTTTACTACGTCAAAACTCGGTGTATTCTGGCATATTACTCACAAATTCATTGTACTGAAGCTTACTACACTATAATATAGTGTATTCTGGCCTATTACATATGATTTCGTTGTATTGCAGCTTAATACGTCAGAACACTGGCGTATTACACACACATTAGGTATATTGCTGTTTACTACGTCAAAACACGGTGTTTTCTGGCTTATTACTCACACATTCAGTGTACTGAAGCTTACTACATCAGAATTGAGTCTATCCTGACCTATTACACATGGTTTCGTTGTATTACAGCTTACTACATCACTACACTGCCGTATTACAAGTAAATTAGGTCTATTGCTGTTTAGTACGTCAAAACCCGGTGTTTTCTGGCATATTACTCGCAAATTCATTGTACTGAAGCTTACTACAATAGAATTGAGTGTATTCTGGCCTATTACATATGATTTCATTGTATTGCAGCTTAATACGTCAGAACACTGGCGTATTGCACACAAATTGGGTATAGTGCTGTTTAGTACGTCAAAACTAAGTGTATTCTGGCATATTAGTCACAAATTCAATGTACTGAAGCTTACTGCACTATAATTGAGTGTATTCTGGCCTATTACATATGATTTTGTTGTATTGCAGTTTAATACGTCAGAAAACTGGCGTATTACACACAAATTGGGTATTCTGCTGTTTAGTACGTCACAATTCGGTGTATTCTGGCATATTAGTCACACATTCATTGTACTGAAGCTTACTGCACTATAATTATGTGTAATCTGGCCTATTACATATGATTTCGTTGTACTGCAGCTGAATACGTCAGAACACCGGCGTATTACACAAAAATTGGGTGTATTGCTGTTTAGTACGTAAAAACTCGTTGTATTCTGGCATATTACTCAAAATTCATTGTACTGAAGCTTACTGCACTATAATTGAGTGTATTCTGGCCTATTAACATGATTTCGTTGTATTGCAGCTGAATACGTCAGAACACTGGCGTATTACACAAAAATTGGGTGTATTTCTGTTTAGTACGTCACAACTCGGTGTATTCAGGCATATTACTCACAAATTCATTGTACTGAAGCTTACTACACTATAATATAGTGTATTCTGGCCTATTACACATAATTTCGTTGTATTGCAGCTTACTACATCACAACACTGGCTTATTACAAGCAAATTAGGTCTAATGCTGTTTAGTATGTCAGAACTCGGTGTTTTCTGGCATATTACTCACAATTTCATTGTACTGAAGCTTACTACAATAGAATTGATTGTACTCTGGCCTATTACATATGATTTCGTTGTATTGCAGCTTAATTCGTCAGAACACTGGCGTATTACACACAAATTGGGTATACTGCTGTTTAGTACGTCAAAACTCGGTGTATTCTAGCATATTACTCACAAATTCATTGTACTGAAGCTTACTGCACTATAATTGAGTGTATTCTGGCCTATTACATATGATTTCGTTGTATTGCAGCTGAATGCGTCACAACACTGATGTATAACACACAAATTGGGTGTATTGCTGTTTAGTACGTCAAAACTCGGTGTATTCTGGCATATTACTCACACATTCATTGTACTGAAGCTTACTACACTATAATATAGTGCATTCTGGCCTATTAAACATAATTTCGTTATATTGCAGCTTAATACGTCAGAACACTGGCGTATTACACACACATTTGGTCTATTGCTGTTTACTACGTCAAAACTCGGTGTTTTCTTGCATATTACTCACACATTCAGTGTACTGAAGCTTACTACATCAGAATTGAGTGTATCCTGACGTTTTACACATGGTTTCGTTGTATTGCAGCTTAATACGTCAGAACACTGGCGTATTACACATAAAATGGGTGTATTTCTGTTTAGTTCGTCAAAACTCGGTATATTCTGGCATATTACTCACAAATTCATTGTACTGAAGCTTACTACAATAGAATTGAGTGTATTCTGGCCTATTACATATGATTTCGTTGTATTGCAGCTTAATACGTCAGAACACTGGCGTAATACACACAAATTGGGTATATTGCCGTTTAGTACGTCAAAACTCGGTGTATTCTGGCATATTAGTCACAAATTCATTGTACTGAAGCTTACTGCACTATAATATAGTGTATTCTGGCCTATTACATATGATTTCGTTGTATTGCAGCTTAATACGTCAGAACACTGGCGTATTACACACACGTTAGGTATATTGCTGTTTACTACGTCAAAACACGGTGTTTTCTTGCTTATTACTCACACATTCAGTGTACTGAAGCTTACTACATCAGAATTGAGTGTATCCTGACCTATTACACATGGTGTCGTTGTATTGCAGCTTACTACATCACAACACTGCCGTATTACAAGTAAATTAGGTCTATTGCTGTTTAGTACGTCAAAACTCGGTGTTTTCTGGCATATTACTCACACATTCATTGTACTAACGCTTACTACACTATAATATGGTGTATTCTGGCCTATTAAACATAATTTCGTTGTATTGCAGCTTAATACGTCAGAACACTGGCGTATTACACACACATTAGGTATATTGCTGTTTACTACGTCAAAACACGGTGTTTTCTGGCTTATTACTCACACATTCAGTGTACTGAAGCTTACTACATCAGAATTGAGTGTATCCTGACCTATTACACATGGTTTCGTTGTATTACAGCTTAATACGTCAGAACACTGGCGTATTACACACAAATTGGGTATATTGCTGTTTAGTACGTCAAAACTCGGTGTATTCTGGAATATTAGTCACAAATGCAATGTACTGAAGCTTACTGCACTATAATTGAGTGTATTCTGGCCTATTACATGTGATTTCGTTGTATTGCAGCTTAATACGTCAGAACACTGGCGTATTACACACAAATTGGGTATTCTGCTGTTTAGTACGTCAAAATTCGGTGTATTCTGGCATATTACACACAAATTCATTGTACTGAAGCTTACTGCACTATAATTGAGTGTATTCTGGCCTATTACATATGATTTCGTTGTATTGCAGCTGAATACGTCACAACACTGATGTATAACACACAAATTGAGTGTATTGCTGTTTAGTACGTCAAAACTCGGTGTATTCTGGCATATTACTCACACATTCATTGTACTGAAGCTTACTACACTATAATATAGTGCATTCTGGCCTATTAAACATAATTTCGTTATATTGCAGCTTAATACGTCAGAACACTGGCGTATTACACACACATTAGGTGTATTGTTGTTTACTACGTCAAAACTCGGTGTTTTCTTGCATATTACTCACACATTCAGTGTACTGAAGCTTACTACATCAGAATTGAGTGTATTCTGGCCTATTAATATGATTTCGTTATATTGCAGCTGAATACGTCAGAACACTGTCGTATTACACACATATTGGGTGTATTGCTTTTTAGTACGTCAAAACTCGTTTATTCTGGCATATTACTCAAAATTCATTGTACTGAAGCTTACTGCACTATAATTGAGTGTATTCTGACCTATTAACATAATTTCGTTGTATTGCAGCTTAATACGTCAGAACACTGGCGTATTACACAAAAATTGGGTGTATTTCTGTTTAGTACGTCAAAACTCGGTGTATTCAGACATATTACTCACAAATTCATTGTACTGAAGCTTACTACACTATAATATAGTGTATTCTGGCCTATTACACATAATTTCGTTGTATTGCAGCTTACTACATCACAACACTGGCTTATTACAAGCAAATTAGGTCTAATGCTGATTAGTATGTCAAAACTCGGTGTTTTCTGGCATATTACTCACAATTTCATTGTACTGAAGCTTACTACAATAGAATTGAGTGTATTCTGGCCTATTACATATGATTTCGTTGTATTGCAGCTTAATTCGTCAGAACACTGGCGTATTACACACAAATTGGGTATACTGCTGTTTAGTACGTCAAAACTCGGTGTATTCTGGCATATTACTCACAAATTCATTGTACTGAAGCTTACTGCACTATAATTGAGTGTATTCTGGCCTATTACATATGATTTCGTTGTATTGCAGCTGAATACGTCACACCACTGGCGTATAACACACAAATTGGGTGTATTGCTGTTTACTACGTCAAAACTCGGTGTATTCTGGCATATTACTCACAAATTCATTGTACTGAAGCTTACTACACTATAATATAGTGTATTCTGGCCTATTACATATGATTTCGTTGTATTGCAGCTTAATACGTCAGAACACTGGCGTATTACACACACATTAGGTATATTGCTGTTTACTACGTCAAAACACGGTGTTTTCTGGCTTATTACTCACACATTCAGTGTACTGAAGCTTACTACATCAGAATTGAGTGTATCCTGACCTATTACACATGGTTTCGTTGTATTACAGCTTACTACATCACTACACTGCCGTATTACAAGTAAATTAGGTCTATTGCTGTTTAGTACGTCAAAACCCGGTGTTTTCTGGCATATTACTCGCAAATTCATTGTACTGAAGCTTACTACAATAGAATTGAGTGTATTCTGGCCTATTACATATGATTTCATTGTATTGCAGTTTAATACGTCAGAACACTGGCGTATTGCACACAAATTGGGTATAGTGCTGTTTAGTACGTCAAAACTAAGTGTATTCTGGCATATTAGTCACAAATTCAATGTACTGAAGCTTACTGCACTATAATTGAGTGTATTCTGGCCTATTACATATGATTTTGTTGTATTGCAGCTTAATACGTCAGAAAACTGGCGTATTACACACAAATTGGGTATTCTGCTGTTTAGTACGTCACAATTCGGTGTATTCTGGCATATTAGTCACACATTCATTGTACTGAAGCTTACTGCACTATAATTATGTGTAATCTGGCCTATTACATATGATTTCGTTGTACTGCAGCTGAATACGTCACAACACTGATGTATAACACACAAATTGAGTGTATTGCTGTTTAGTACGTCAAAACTCGGTGTATTCTGGCATATTACTCACACATTCATTGTACTGAAGCTTACTACACTATAATATAGTGCATTCTGGCCTATTAAACATAATTTCGTTGTATTGCAGCTTAATACGTCAGAACACTGGCGTATTACACAAAAATTGGGTGTATTTCTGTTTAGTACGTCAAAACTCGGTGTATTCAGACATATTACTCACAAATTCATTGTACTGAAGCTTACTACACTATAATATAGTGTATTCTGGCCTATTACACATAATTTCGTTGTATTGCAGCTTACTACATCACAACACTGGCTTATTACAAGCAAATTAGGTCTAATGCTGATTAGTATGTCAAAACTCGGTGTTTTCTGGCATATTACTCACAATTTCATTGTACTGAAGCTTACTACAATAGAATTGAGTGTATTCTGGCCTATTACATATGATTTCGTTGTATTGCAGCTTAATTCGTCAGAACACTGGCGTATTACACACAAATTGGGTATACTGCTGTTTAGTACGTCAAAACTCGGTGTATTCTGGCATATTACTCACAAATTCATTGTACTGAAGCTTACTGCACTATAATTGAGTGTATTCTGGCCTATTACATATGATTTCGTTGTATTGCAGCTGAATACGTCACACCACTGGCGTATAACACACAAATTGGGTGTATTGCTGTTTACTACGTCAAAACTCGGTGTATTCTGGCATATTACTCACAAATTCATTGTACTGAAGCTTACTACAATATAATATAGTGTATTCTGGCCTATTACATATGATTTCGTTGTATTGCAGCTTAATACGTCAGAACACTGGCGTATTACACACACATTAGGTATATTGCTGTTTACTACGTCAAAACACGGTGTTTTCTGGCTTATTACTCACACATTCAGTGTACTGAAGCTTACTACATCAGAATTGAGTGTATCCTGACCTATTACACATGGTTTCGTTGTATTACAGCTTACTACATCACTACACTGCCGTATTACAAGTAAATTAGGTCTATTGCTGTTTAGTACGTCAAAACCCGGTGTTTTCTGGCATATTACTCGCAAATTCATTGTACTGAAGCTTACTACAATAGAATTGAGTGTATTCTGGCCTATTACATATGATTTCATTGTATTGCAGCTTAATACGTCAGAACACTGGCGTATTGCACACAAATTGGGTATAGTGCTGTTTAGTACGTCAAAACTAAGTGTATTCTGGCATATTAGTCACAAATTCAATGTACTGAAGCTTACTGCACTATAATTGAGTGTATTCTGGCCTATTACATATGATTTTGTTGTATTGCAGCTTAATACGTCAGAAAACTGGCGTATTACACACAAATTGGGTATTCTGCTGTTTAGTACGTCACAATTCGGTGTATTCTGGCATATTAGTCACACATTCATTGTACTGAAGCTTACTGCACTATAATTATGTGTAATCTGGCCTATTACATATGATTTCGTTGTACTGCAGCTGAATACGTCAGAACACCGGCGTATTACACAAAAATTGGGTGTATTGCTGTTTAGTACGTAAAAACTCGTTGTATTCTGGCATATTACTCAAAATTCATTGTACTGAAGCTTACTGCACTATAATTGAGTGTATTCTGGCCTATTAATATGATTTCGTTGTATTGCAGCTGAATACGTCAGAACACTGGCGTATTACACAAAAATTGGGTGTATTTCTGTTTAGTACGTCACAACTCGGTGTATTCAGGCATATTACTCACAAATTCATTGTACTGAAGCTTACTACACTATAATATAGTGTATTCTGGCCTATTACACATAATTTCGTTGTATTGCAGCTTACTACATCACAACACTGGCTTATTACAAGCAAATTAGGTCTAATGCTGTTTAGTATGTCAGAACTCGGTGTATTCTAGCATATTACTCACAAATTCATTGTACTGAAGCTTACTGCACTATAATTGAGTGTATTCTGGCCTATTACATATGATTTCGTTGTATTGCAGCTGAATGCGTCACAACACTGATGTATAACACACAAATTGGGTGTATTGCTGTTTAGTACGTCAAAACTCGGTGTATTCTGGCATATTACTCACACATTCATTGTACTGAAGCTTACTACACTATAATATAGTGCATTCTGGCCTATTAAACATAATTTCGTTATATTGCAGCTTAATACGTCAGAACACTGGCGTATTACACACACATTAGGTATATTGCTGTTTACTACGTCAAAACACGGTGTTTTCTGGCTTATTACTCACACATTCAGTGTACTGAAGCTTACTACATCAGAATTGAGTGTATCCTGACCTATTACACATGGTTTCGTTGTATTACAGCTTAATACGTCAGAACACTGGCGTATTACACACAAATTGGGTATATTGCTGTTTAGTACGTCAAAACTCGGTGTATTCTGGAATATTAGTCACAAATGCAATGTACTGAAGCTTACAGCACTATAATTGAGTGTATTCTGGCCTATTACATGTGATTTCGTTGTATTGCAGCTTAATACGTCAGAACACTGGCGTATTACACACAAATTGGGTATTCTGCTGTTTAGTACGTCAAAATTCGGTGTATTCTGGCATATTACACACAAATTCATTGTACTGAAGCTTACTGCACTATAATTGAGTGTATTCTGGCCTATTACATATGATTTCGTTGTATTGCAGCTGAATACGTCACAACACTGATGTATAACACACAAATTGAGTGTATTGCTGTTTAGTACGTCAAAACTCGGTGTATTCTGGCATATTACTCACACATTCATTGTACTGAAGCTTACTACACTATAATATAGTGCATTCTGGCCTATTAAACATAATTTCGTTATATTGCAGCTTAATACGTCAGAACACTGGCGTATTACACACACATTAGGTGTATTGTTGTTTACTACGTCAAAACTCGGTGTTTTCTTGCATATTACTCACACATTCAGTGTACTGAAGCTTACTACATCAGAATTGAGTGTATTCTGGCCTATTAATATGATTTCGTTATATTGCAGCTGAATACGTCAGAACACTGTCGTATTACACACATATTGGGTGTATTGCTTTTTAGTATGTCAAAACTCGTTGTATTCTTGCATATTACTCAAAATTCATTGTACTGAAGCTTACTGCACTATAATTGAGTGTATTCTGACCTATTAACATAATTTCGTTGTATTGCAGCTTAATACGTCAGAACACTGGCGTATTACACAAAAATTGGGTGTATTTCTGTTTAGTACGTCAAAACTCGGTGTATTCAGACATATTACTCACAAATTCATTGTACTGAAGCTTACTACACTATAATATAGTGTATTCTGGCCTATTACACATAATTTCGTTGTATTGCAGCTTACTACATCACAACACTGGCTTATTACAAGCAAATTAGGTCTAATGCTGATTAGTATGTCAAAACTCGGTGTTTTCTGGCATATTACTCACAATTTCATTGTACTGAATCTTACTACAATAGAATTGAGTGTATTCTGGCCTATTACATATGATTTCGTTGTATTGCAGCTTAATTCGTCAGAACACTGGCGTATTACACACAAATTGGGTATACTGCTGTTTAGTACGTCAAAACTCGGTGTATTCTGGCATATTACTCACAAATTCATTGTACTGAAGCTTACTGCACTATAATTGAGTGTATTCTGGCCTATTACATATGATTTCGTTGTATTGCAGCTGAATACGTCACACCACTGGCGTATAACACACAAATTGGGTGTATTGCTGTTTACTACGTCAAAACTCGGTGTATTCTGGCATATTACTCACAAATTCATTGTACTGAAGCTTACTACACTATAATATAGTGTATTCTGGCCTATTACATATGATTTCGTTGTATTGCAGCTTAATACGTCAGAACACTGGCGTATTACACACACATTAGGTATATTGCTGTTTACTACGTCAAAACACGGTGTTTTCTGGCTTATTACTCACACATTCAGTGTACTGAAGCTTACTACATCAGAATTGAGTGTATTCTGACCTATTACACATGGTTTCGTTGTATTACAGCTTACTACATCACTACACTGCCGTATTACAATTAAATTAGGTCTATTGCTGTTTAGTACGTCAAAACCCGGTGTTTTCTGGCATATTACTCGCAAATTCATTGTACTGAAGCTTACTACAATAGAATTGAGTGTATTCTGGCCTATTACATATGATTTCATTGTATTGCAGCTTAATACGTCAGAACACTGGCGTATTGCACACAAATTGGGTATAGTGCTGTTTAGTACGTCAAAACTAAGTGTATTCTGGCATATTAGTCACAAATTCAATGTACTGAAGCTTACTGCACTATAATTGAGTGTATTCTGGCCTATTACATATTATTTTGTTGTATTGCAGCTTAATACGTCAGAAAACTGGCGTATTACACACAAATTGGGTATTCTGCTGTTTAGTACGTCACAATTCGGTGTATTCTGGCATATTAGTCACACATTCATTGTACTGAAGCTTACTGCACTATAATTATGTGTAATCTGGCCTATTACATATGATTTCGTTGTACTGCAGCTGAATACGTCAGAACACCGGCGTATTACACAAAAATTGGGTGTATTGCTGTTTAGTACGTAAAAACTCGTTGTATTCTGGCATATTACTCAAAATTCATTGTACTGAAGCTTACTGCACTATAATTGAGTGTATTCTGGCCTATTACATATGATTTCGTTGTATTGCAGCTGAATGCGTCACAACACTGATGTATAACACACAAATTGGGTGTATTGCTGTTTAGTACGTCAAAACTCGGTGTATTCTGGCATATTACTCACACATTCATTGTACTGAAGCTTACTACACTATAATATAGTGCATTCTGGCCTATTAAACATAATTTCGTTATATTGCAGCTTAATACGTCAGAACACTGGCGTATTACACACACATTAGGTATATTGCTGTTTACTACGTCAAAACACGGTGTTTTCTGGCTTATTACTCACACATTCAGTGTACTGAAGCTTACTACATCAGAATTGAGTGTATCCTGACCTATTACACATGGTTTCGTTGTATTACAGCTTAATACGTCAGAACACTGGCGTATTACACACAAATTGGGTATATTGCTGTTTAGTACGTCAAAACTCGGTGTATTCTGGAATATTAGTCACAAATGCAATGTACTGAAGCTTACTGCACTATAATTGAGTGTATTCTGGCCTATTACATGTGATTTCGTTGTATTGCAGCTTAATACGTCAGAACACTGGCGTATTACACACAAATTGGGTATTCTGCTGTTTAGTACGTCAAAATTCGGTGTATTCTGGCATATTACACACAAATTCATTGTACTGAAGCTTACTGCACTATAATTGAGTGTATTCTGGCCTATTACATATGATTTCGTTGTATTGCAGCTGAATACGTCACAACACTGATGTATAACACACAAATTGAGTGTATTGCTGTTTAGTACGTCAAAACTCGGTGTATTCTGGCATATTACTCACACATTCATTGTACTGAAGCTTACTACACTATAATATAGTGCATTCTGGCCTATTACACATAATTTCGTTGTATTGCAGCTTACTACATCACAACACTGGCTTATTACAAGCAAATTAGGTCTAATGCTGATTAGTATGTCAAAACTCGGTGTTTTCTGGCATATTACTCACAATTTCATTGTACTGAATCTTACTACAATAGAATTGAGTGTATTCTGGCCTATTACATATGATTTCGTTGTATTGCAGCTTAATTCGTCAGAACACTGGCGTATTACACACAAATTGGGTATACTGCTGTTTAGTACGTCAAAACTCGGTGTATTCTGGCATATTACTCACAAATTCATTGTACTGAAGCTTACTGCACTATAATTGAGTGTATTCTGGCCTATTACATATGATTTCGTTGTATTGCAGCTGAATACGTCACACCACTGGCGTATAACACACAAATTGGGTGTATTGCTGTTTACTACGTCAAAACTCGGTGTATTCTGGCATATTACTCACAAATTCATTGTACTGAAGCTTACTACACTATAATATAGTGTATTCTGGCCTATTACATATGATTTCGTTGTATTGCAGCTTAATACGTCAGAACACTGGCGTATTACACACACATTAGGTATATTGCTGTTTACTACGTCAAAACACGGTGTTTTCTGGCTTATTACTCACACATTCAGTGTACTGAAGCTTACTACATCAGAATTGAGTGTATTCTGACCTATTACACATGGTTTCGTTGTATTACAGCTTACTACATCACTACACTGCCGTATTACAATTAAATTAGGTCTATTGCTGTTTAGTACGTCAAAACCCGGTGTTTTCTGGCATATTACTCGCAAATTCATTGTACTGAAGCTTACTACAATAGAATTGAGTGTATTCTGGCCTATTACATATGATTTCATTGTATTGCAGCTTAATACGTCAGAACACTGGCGTATTGCACACAAATTGGGTATAGTGCTGTTTAGTACGTCAAAACTAAGTGTATTCTGGCATATTAGTCACAAATTCAATGTACTGAAGCTTACTGCACTATAATTGAGTGTATTCTGGCCTATTACATATGATTTTGTTGTATTGCAGCTTAATACGTCAGAAAACTGGCGTATTACACACAAATTGGGTATTCTGCTGTTTAGTACGTCACAATTCGGTGTATTCTGGCATATTAGTCACACATTCATTGTACTGAAGCTTACTGCACTATAATTATGTGTAATCTGGCCTATTACATATGATTTCGTTGTACTGCAGCTGAATACGTCAGAACACCGGCGTATTACACAAAAATTGGGTGTATTGCTGTTTAGTACGTAAAAACTCGTTGTATTCTGGCATATTACTCAAAATTCATTGTACTGAAGCTTACTGCACTATAATTGAGTGTATTCTGGCCTATTAATATGATTTCGTTGTATTGCAGCTGAATACGTCAGAACACTGGCGTATTACACAAAAATTGGGTGTATTTCTGTTTAGTACGTCACAACTCGGTGTATTCAGGCATATTACTCACAAATTCATTGTACTGAAGCTTACTACACTATAATATAGTGTATTCTGGCCTATTACACATAATTTCGTTGTATTGCAGCTTACTACATCACAACACTGGCTTATTACAAGCAAATTAGGTCTAATGCTGTTTAGTATGTCAGAACTCGGTGTTTTCTGGCATATTACTCACAATTTCATTGTACTGAAGCTTACTACAATAGAATTGATTGTATTCTGGCCTATTACATATGATTTCGTTGTATTGCAGCTTAATTCGTCAGAACACTGGCGTATTACACACAAATTGGGTATACTGCTGTTTAGTACATCAAAACTCGGTGTATTCTAGCATATTACTCACAAATTCATTGTACTGAAGCTTACTGCACTATAATTGAGTGTATTCTGGCCTATTACATATGATTTCGTTGTATTGCAGCTGAATGCGTCACAACACTGATGTATAACACACAAATTGGGTGTATTGCTGTTTAGTACGTCAAAACTCGGTGTATTCTGGCATATTACTCACACATTCATTGTACTGAAGCTTACTACACTATAATATAGTGCATTCTGGCCTATTACACATAATTTCGTTATATTGCAGCTTAATACGTCAGAACACTGGCGTATTACACACACATTTGGTCTATTGCTGTTTACTACGTCAAAACTCGGTGTTTTCTTGCATATTACTCACACATTCAGTGTACTGAAGCTTACTACATCAGAATTGAGTGTATCCTGACGTTTTACACATGGTTTCGTTGTATTGCAGCTTAATACGTCAGAACACTGGCGTATTACACACAAAATGGGTGTATTTCTGTTTAGTTCGTCAAAACTCGGTGTATTCTGGCATATTACTCACAAATTCATTGTACTGAAGCTTACTACAATAGAATTGAGTGTATTCTGGCCTATTACATATGATTTCGTTGTATTGCAGCTTAATACGTCAGAACTCTGGCGTAATACACACAAATTGGGTATATTGCCGTTTAGTACGTCAAAACTCGGTGTATTCTGGCATATTAGTCACAAATTCATTGTACTGAAGCTTACTGCACTATAATATAGTGTATTCTGGCCTATTACATATGATTTCGTTGTATTGCAGCTTAATACGTCAGAACACTGGCGTATTACACACACGTTAGGTATATTGCTGTTTACTACGTCAAAACACGGTGTTTTCTTGCTTATTACTCACACATTCAGTGTACTGAAGCTTACTACATCAGAATTGAGTGTATCCTGACCTATTACACATGGTGTCGTTGTATTGCAGCTTACTACATCACAACACTGCCGTATTACAAGTAAATTAGGTCTATTGCTGTTTAGTACGTCAAAACTCGGTGTTTTCTGGCATATTACTCACACATTCATTGTACTAACGCTTACTACACTATAATATGGTGTATTCTGGCCTATTAAACATAATTTCGTTGTATTGCAGCTTAATACGTCAGAACACTGGCGTATTACACACACATTAGGTATATTGCTGTTTACTACGTCAAAACACGGTGTTTTCTGGCTTATTACTCACACATTCAGTGTACTGAAGCTTACTACATCAGAATTGAGTGTATCCTGACCTATTACACATGGTTTCGTTGTATTACAGCTTAATACGTCAGAACACTGGCGTATTACACACAAATTGGGTATTCTGCTGTTTAGTACGTCAAAATTCGGTGTATTCTGGCATATTACACACAAATTCATTGTACTGAAGCTTACTGCACTATAATTGAGTGTATTCTGGCCTATTACATATGTTTTCGTTGTATTGCAGCTGAATACGTCACAACACTGATGTATAACAAACACATTGAGTGTATTGCTGTTTAGTACGTCAAAACTCGGTGTATTCTGGCATATTACTCACACATTCATTGTACTGAAGCTTACTACACTATAATATAGTGCATTCTGGCCTATTAAACATAATTTCGTTATATTGCAGCTTAATACGTCAGAACACTGGCGTATTACACACACATTAGGTCTATTGTTGTTTACTACGTCAAAACTCGGTGTTTTCTTGCATATTACTCACACATTCAGTGTACTGAAGCTTACTACATCAGAATTGAGTGTATTCTGGCCTATTAATATGATTTCGTTGTATTGCAGCTGAATACGTCAGAACACTGTCGTATTACACACATATTGGGTGTATTGCTGTTTAGTACGTCAAAACTCGTTGTATTCTGGCATATTACTCAAAATTCATTGTACTGAAGCTTACTGCACTATAATTGAGTGTATTCTGACCTATTAACATAATTTCGTTGTATTGCAGCTTAATACGTCAGAACACTGGCGTATTACACAAAAATTGGGTGTATTTCTGTTTAGTACGTCAAAACTCGGTGTATTCAGACATATTACTCACAAATTTATTGTACTGAAGCTTACTACACTATAATATAGTGTATTCTGGCCTATTACATATGATTTCGTTGTATTGCAGCTTAATACGTCAGAACACTAGCGTATTACACACACATTAGGTATATTGCTGTTTACTACGTCAAAACACGGTGTTTTCTGGCTTATTACTCACACATTCAGTGTACTGAAGCTTACTACATCAGAATTGAGTGTATCCTGACCTATTACACATGGTTTCGTTGTATTACAGCTTACTACATCACTACACTGCCGTATTACAAGTAAATTAGGTCTATTGCTGTTTAGTACGTCAAAACCCGGTGTTTTCTGGCATATTACTCGCAAATTCATTGTACTTAAGCTTACTACAATAGAATTGAGTGTATTCTGGCCTATTACATATGATTTCATTGTATTGCAGCTTAATACGTCAGAACACTGGCGTATTGCACACAAATTGGGTATAGTGCTGTTTAGTACGTCAGAACTAAGTGTATTCTGGCATATTAGTCACAAATTCAATGTACTGAAGCTTACTGCACTATAATTTAGTGTATTCTGGCCTATTACATATGATTTTGTTGTATTGCAGCTTAATACGTCAGAAAACTGGCGTATTACACACAAATTGGGTATTCTGCTGTTTAGTACGTCACAATTCGGTGTATTCTGGCATATTAGTCACACATTCATTGTACTGAAGCTTACTGCACTATAATTATGTGTAATCTGGCCTATTACATATGATTTCGTTGTACTGCAGCTTAATACGTCAGAACACCGGCGTATTACACAAAAATTGGGTGTATTTCAATTTAGTACGTCAAAACTCGGTGTATTCAGGCATATTACTCACAAATTCATTGTACTGAAGCTTACTACACTATAATATAGTGTATTCTGGCCTATTACACATAATTTCGTTGTATTGCAGCTTACTACATCACAACACTGGCTTATTACAAGCAAATTAGGTCTAATGCTGTTTAGTATGTCAGAACTCGGTGTTTTCTGGCATATTACTCACAATTTCATTGTACTGAAGCTTACTACAATAGAATTGATTGTATTCTGGCCTATTACATATGATTTCGTTGTATTGCAGCTTAATTCGTCAGAACACTGGCGTATTACACACAAATTGGGTATACTGCTGTTTAGTACGTCAAAACTCGGTGTATTCTAGCATATTACTCACAAATTCATTGTACTGAAGCTTACTGCACTATAATTGAGTGTATTCTGGCCTATTACATATGATTTCGTTGTATTGCAGCTGAATACGTCACACCACTGGCGTATAACACACAAATTGGGTGTATTGCTGTTTACTACGTCAAAACTCGGTGTATTCTGGCATATTACTCACAAATTCATTGTACTGAAGCTTACTACACTATAATATAGTGTATTCTGTCCTATTACATATGATTTCGTTGTATTGCAGATTAATACGTCAGAACACTGGCGTATTACACACACATTAGGTATATTGCTGTTTACTACGTCAAAACACGGTGTTTTCTGGCTTATTACTCACACATTCAGTGTACTGAAGCTTACTACATCAGAATTGAGTGTATCCTGACCTATTACACATGGTTTCGTTGTATTGCAGCTTACTACATCACTACACTGCCGTATTACAAGTAAATTAGGTCTATTGCTGTTTAGTACGTCAAAACCCGGTGTTTTCTGGCATATTACTCGCAAATTCATTGTACTGAAGCTTACTACAATAGAATTGAGTGTATTCTGGCCTATTACATATGATTTCATTGTATTGCAGCTTAATACGTCAGAACACTGGCGTATTGCACACAAATTGGGTATAGTGCTGTTTAGTACGTCAAAACTAAGTGTATTCTGGCATATTAGTCACAAATTCAATGTACTGAAGCTTACTGCACTATAATTGAGTGTATTCTGGCCTATTACATATGATTTTGTTGTATTGCAGCTTAATACGCCAGAACACTGGCGTATTACACACAAATTGGGTATTCTGCTGTTTAGTACGTCACAATTCGGTGTATTCTGGCATATTAGTCACACATTCATTGTACTGAAGCTTACTGCACTATAATTATGTGTAATCTGGCCTATTACATATGATTTCGTTGTACTGCAGCTTAATACGTCAGAACACCGGCGTATTACACAAAAATTGGGTGTATTTCTGTTTAGTACGTCAAAACTCGGTGTATTCAGGCATATTACTCACAAATTCATTGTACTGAAGCTTACTACACTATAATATAGTGTATTCTGGCCTATTACACATAATATCGTTGTATTGCAGCTTACTACATCACAACACTGGCTTATTACAAGCAAATTAGGTCTATTGCTGTTTAGTATGTCAAAACTCGGTGTTTTCTGGCATATTACTCACAATTTCATTGTACTGAAGCTTACTACAATAGAATTGAGTGTATTCTGGCCTATTACATATGATTTCGTTGTATTGCAGCTTAATTCGTCAGAACACTGGCGTATTACACACAAATTGGGTATACTGCTGTTTAGTACGTCAAAACTCGGTGTATTCTGGCATATTACTCACAAATTCATTGTACTGAAGCTTACTGCACTATAATTGAGTGTATTCTGGCCTATTACATATGATTTCGTTGTATTGCAGCTGAATACGTCACACCACTGGCGTGTAACACACAAATTGGGTGTATTGCTGTTTACTACGTCAAAACTCGGTGTATTCTGGCATATTACTCACAAATTCATTGTACTGAAGCTTACTACACTATAATATAGTGTATTCTGGCCTATTACATATGATTTCGTTGTATTGCAGCTTAATACGTCAGAACACTGGCGTATTACACACACATTAGGTATATTGCTGTTTAATACGTCAAAACACGGTGTTTTCTGGCTTATTACTCACACATTCAGTGTACTGAAGCTTACTACATCAGAATTGAGTGTATCCTGACCTATTACACATGGTGTCGTTGTATTGCAGCTTACTACATCACTACACTGCCGTATTACAAGTAAATTAGGTCTATTGCTGTTTAGTACGTCAAAACCCGGTGTTTTCTGGCATATTACTCACAAATTCATTGTACTGAAGCTTACTACAATAGAATTGAGTGTATTCTGGCCTATTACATATGATTTCATTGTATTGCAGCTTAATACGTCAGAACACTGGCGTATTGCACACAAATTGGGTATAGTGCTGTTTAGTACGTCAGAACTAAGTGTATTCTGGCATATTAGTCACAAATTCAATGTACTGAAGCTTACTGCACTATAATTTAGTGTATTCTGGCCTATTACATATGATTTTGTTGTATTGCAGCTTAATACGTCAGAAAACTGGCGTATTACACACAAATTGGGTATTCTGCTGTTTAGTACGTCACAATTCGGTGTATTCTGGCATATTAGTCACACATTCATTGTACTGAAGCTTACTGCACTATAATTATGTGTAATCTGGCCTATTACATATGATTTCGTTGTACTGCAGCTTAATACGTCAGAACACCGGCGTATTACACAAAAATTGGGTGTATTTCTGTTTAGTACGTCAAAACTCGGTGTATTCAGGCATATTACTCACAAATTCATTGTACTGAAGCTTACTACACTATAATATAGTGTATTCTGGCCTATTACACATAATTTCGTTGTATTGCAGCTTACTACATCACAACACTGGCTTATTACAAGCAAATTAGGTCTAATGCTGTTTAGTATGTCAGAACTCGGTGTTTTCTGGCATATTACTCACAATTTCATTGTACTGAAGCTTACTACAATAGAATTGATTGTATTCTGGCCTATTACATATGATTTCGTTGTATTGCAGCTTAATTCGTCAGAACACTGGCGTATTACACACAAATTGGGTATACTGCTGTTTAGTACGTCAAAACTCGGTGTATTCTAGCATATTACTCACAAATTCATTGTACTGAAGCTTACTGCACTATAATTGAGTGTATTCTGGCCTATTACATATGATTTCGTTGTATTGCAGCTGAATACGTCACACCACTGGCGTATAACACACAAATTGGGTGTATTGCTGTTTACTACGTCAAAACTCGGTGTATTATGGCATATTACTCACAAATTCATTGTACTGAAGCTTACTACACTATAATATAGTGTATTCTGTCCTATTACATATGATTTCGTTGTATTGCAGATTAATACGTCAGAACACTGGCGTATTACACACACATTAGGTATATTGCTGTTTACTACGTCAAAACACGGTGTTTTCTGGCTTATTACTCACACATTCAGTGTACTGAAGCTTACTACATCAGAATTGAGTGTATCCTGACCTATTACACATGGTTTCGTTGTATTGCAGCTTACTACATCACTACACTGCCGTATTACAAGTAAATTAGGTCTATTGCTGTTTAGTACGTCAAAACCCGGTGTTTTCTGGCATATTACTCGCAAATTCATTGTACTGAAGCTTACTACAATAGAATTGAGTGTATTCTGGCCTATTACATATGATTTCATTGTATTGCAGCTTAATACGTCAGAACACTGGCGTATTGCACACAAATTGGGTATAGTGCTGTTTAGTACGTCAAAACTAAGTGTATTCTGGCATATTAGTCACAAATTCAATGTACTGAAGCTTACTGCACTATAATTGAGTGTATTCTGGCCTATTACATATGATTTTGTTGTATTGCAGCTTAATACGTCAGAACACTGGCGTATTACACACAAATTAGGTGTATTTCTGTTTAGTATGTCAAAACTCGGTGTTTTCTGGCATATTACTCACAATTTCATTGTACTGAAGCTTACTACAATAGAATTGAGTGTATTCTGGCCTATTACACATGATTTCGTTTTCTTGCAGCTTAATACTTCAGAAGACTGGCGTATTACACACACATTATGTCTATTGCTATTTAGTACGTCAAAACTCGGTGTTTTCTGGCATATTACTCACACATTCAGTGTACTGAAGCTTAATACATCAGAATTGAGTGTATCCTGACCTATTACACGTGGTGTCGTTGTATTGCAGCTTACTACATCACAACACTGGCGTATTACAAGCAAATTAGGTTTATTGCTGTTTAGTACGTCAAAACTCGGTGTTTTCTGGCATATTACTCACACATTCATTGTACTAACGCTTACTACACTATAATATGGTGTATTCTGGCCTATTAAACATAATTTCGTTGTATTGCAGCTTAATACGTCAGAACACTGGCGTATTACACACACATTAGGTATATTGCTGTTTACTACGTCAAAACACGGTGTTTTCTGGCTTATTACTCACACATTCAGTGTACTGAAGCTTACTGCACTATAATTGAGTGTATTCTGGCCTATTACATATGATTTCGTTGTATTGCAGCTTAATACGTCAGAACACTGGCGTATTACACACAAATTGGGTATATTGTTGTTTAGTACGTCAAAATTCGGTGTATTCTGGCATATTACACACAAATTCATTGTACTGAAGCTTACTGCACTATAAGTGAGTGTATTCTGGCCTATTACATATGATTTCGTTGTATTGCAGCTGAATACGTCACAACACTGATGTATAACACACAAATTGGGTGTATTGCTGTTTAGTACGTCAAAACTCGGTGTATTCTGGCATATTACTCACACATTCATTGTACTGAAGCTTACTACACTATAATATAGTGCATTCTGGCCTATTAAACATAATTTCGTTATATTGCAGCTTAATACGTCAGAACACTGGCGTATTACACACACATTAGGTCTATTGCTGTTTACTACGTCAAAACTCGGTGTTTTCTTGCATATTACTCACACATTCAGTGTACTGAAGCTTAATACATCAGAATTGAGTGTATCCTGACCTATTACACGTGGTTTCGTTGTATTGCAGCTTACTACATCACAACACTGGCGTATTACAAGCAAATTAGGTTTATTGCTGTTTAGTACGTCAAAACTCGGTGTTTTCTGGCATATTACTCACACATTCATTGTACTAACGCTTACTACACTATAATATGGTGTATTCTGGCCTATTAAACATAATTTCGTTGTATTGCAGCTTAATACGTCAGAACACTGGCGTATTACACACACATTAGGTATATTGCTGTTTACTACGTCAAAACACGGTGTTTTCTGGCTTATTACTCACACATTCAGTGTACTGAAGCTTACTGCAATATAATTGAGTGTATTCTGGCCTATTACATATGATTTCGTTGTATTGCAGCTTAATACGTCAGAACACTGGCGTATTACACACAAATTGGGTATATTGCTGTTTAGTACGTCAAAATTCGGTGTATTCTGGCATATTACACACAAATTCATTGTACTGAAGCTTACTGCACTATAAGTGAGTGTATTCTGGCCTATTACATATGATTTCGTTGTATTGCAGCTGAATACGTCACAACACTGGCGTATTACACACACATTAGGTTTATTGCTGTTTACTACGTCAAAACTCGGTGTTTTCTTGCATATTACTCACACATTCAGTGTACTGAAGCTTACTACATCAGAATTGAGTGTATCCTGACGTTTTACACATGGTTTCGTTGTATTGCAGCTTAATACTTCAGAACACTGGCGTATTACACACAAATTGGGTGTATTTCTGTTTAGTACGTCAAAACTCGGTGTATTCTGGCATTTTACTCACAAATTCATTGTACTGAAGCTTACTACACTATAATATAGTGTATTCTGGCCTATTACACATAATTTCGTTGTATTGCAGCTTAATACGTCAGAACACTGGCGTATTACACACACATTAGGTCTATTGCTGTTTACTACGTCAAAACTCGGTGTTTTCTGGCATATTACTCACACATTCAGTGTACTGAAGCTTACTACATCAGAATTGAGTGTATCCTGACCTATTACACATGGTTTCGTTGTATTGCAGCTTACTACATCACAACACTGGCGTATTACAAGCAAATTAGGTCTATTGCTGTTTAGTACGTCAAAATTCGGTGTATTCTGGCATATTACTCACACGTTCATTGTACTGAAGGTTACTACACTATAGTATAGTGTATTCTGACCTATTAAACATAATTTCGTTGTATTGCAGCTTAATACGTCAGAACACTGGCGTATTACACACACATTACGTATATTGCTGTTTACTACGTCAAAACATGGTGTTTTCTGGCTTATTACTCACACATTCAGTGTACTGAAGCTTACTACATCACTACACTGCCGTATTACAAGTAAATTAGGTCTATTGCTGTTTAGTACGTCAAAACTCGGTGTTTTCTGGCATATTACTCACAATTTCATTGTACTGAAGCTTACTACAGTAGAATTGAGTGTATTCTGGCCTATTACATATGATTTCGTTGTATTGCAGCTTAATACGTCAGAACACTGGCGTATTACACACAAAATGGGTATTCTGCTGTTTAGTACGTCAAAATTCGGTGTATTCTGGCATATTAGTCACGCATTCATTGTACTGAAGCTTACTGCACTATAATTATGTGTAATCTGGCCTATTACATTTGATTTCGTTGTACTGCAGCTTAATACGTCAGAACACTGGCGTATTGCACAAAAATTGGGTCTATTGCTGTTTACTACGTCAAAACTCTGTGTTTTCTGGCATATTACTCACACATTCAGTGTACTGAAGCTTACTACATCAAAATTGAGTGTATCCTGACCTATTACACATGGTTTCGTTGTATTGCAGCTTACTACATCACTACACTGCCGTATTACAAGTAAATTAGGTCTATTGCTGTTTAGTACGTCAAAACTCGGTGTTTTCTGGCATATTACTCACAATTTCATTGTACTGAAGCTTACTACAATAGAATTGAGTGTATTCTGGCCTATTACATATGATTTCGGTGTATTGCAGCTTAATACGTCAGAACACTGGCGTATTACACACAAATTGGGTATATTGCTGTTTAGTAAGTCAAAACTCGGTGTATTCTGGAATATTAGTCACAAATGCAATGTACTGAAGCTTACTGCACTATAATTGAGTGTATTCTGGCCTATTACATATGATTTCGTTGTATTGCAGCTTAATACGTCAGAACACTGGCGTATTACACACAAATTGGGTATTCTGCTGTTTAGTACGTCAAAATTCGGTGTATTCTGGCATATTACACACAAATTCGTCAGAACACTGGCGTATTACACACAAATTGGGTATACTGCTGTTTAGTACGTCAAAACTCGGTGTATTCTGACATATTACTCACAAATTCATTGTACTGAAGCTTACTGCACTATAATTGAGTGTATTCTGGTCTATTACATGTGATTTCGTTGTATTGCAGCTTAATACGTCAGAACACTGGCGTATTACACACACATTAGGTATATTGTTGTTTACTACGTAAAACACGGTGTTTTCTGGCTTATTACTCACACATTCAGTGTTCTGAAGCTTACTACATCAGAATTGAGTGTATCCTGACCTATTACACATGGTTTCGTTGTATTGCAGCTTAATACGTCAGAACACTGGCGTATTACACACAAATTGGGTATATTGTTGTTTAGTACGTCAAAACTAAGTGTATTCTGGCATATTAGTCACAAATTCAATGTACTGAAGCTTACTGCACTATAATTGAGTGTATTCTGGCCTATTACATATGATTTTGTTGTATTGCAGCTTAATACGTCAGAACACTGGCGTATTACACACAAATTAGGTGTATTTCTGTTTAGTATGTCAAAACTCGGTGTTTTCTGGCATATTACTCACAATTTCATTGTACTGAAGCTTACTACAATAGAATTGAGTGTATTCTGGCCTATTACACATGATTTCGTTTTCTTGCAGCTTAATACTTCAGAAGACTGGCGTATTACACACACATTATGTCTATTGCTATTTAGTACGTCAAAACTCGGTGTTTTCTGGCATATTACTCACACATTCAGTGTACTGAAGCTTAATACATCAGAATTGAGTGTATCCTGACCTATTACACGTGGTGTCGTTGTATTGCAGCTTACTACATCACAACACTGGCGTATTACAAGCAAATTAGGTTTATTGCTGTTTAGTACGTCAAAACTCGGTGTTTTCTGGCATATTACTCACACATTCATTGTACTAACGCTTACTACACTATAATATGGTGTATTCTGGCCTATTAAACATAATTTCGTTGTATTGCAGCTTAATACGTCAGAACACTGGCGTATTACACACACATTAGGTATATTGCTGTTTACTACGTCAAAACACGGTGTTTTCTGGCTTATTACTCACACATTCAGTGTACTGAAGCTTACTGCACTATAATTGAGTGTATTCTGGCCTATTACATATGATTTCGTTGTATTGCAGCTTAATACGTCAGAACACTGGCGTATTACACACAAATTGGGTATATTGTTGTTTAGTACGTCAAAATTCGGTGTATTCTGGCATATTACACACAAATTCATTGTACTGAAGCTTACTGCACTATAAGTGAGTGTATTCTGGCCTATTACATATGATTTCGTTGTATTGCAGCTGAATACGTCACAACACTGATGTATAACACACAAATTGGGTGTATTGCTGTTTAGTACGTCAAAACTCGGTGTATTCTGGCATATTACTCACACATTCATTGTACTGAAGCTTACTACACTATAATATAGTGCATTCTGGCCTATTAAACATAATTTCGTTATATTGCAGCTTAATACGTCAGAACACTGGCGTATTACACACACATTAGGTCTATTGCTGTTTACTACGTCAAAACTCGGTGTTTTCTTGCATATTACTCACACATTCAGTGTACTGAAGCTTAATACATCAGAATTGAGTGTATCCTGACCTATTACACGTGGTTTCGTTGTATTGCAGCTTACTACATCACAACACTGGCGTATTACAAGCAAATTAGGTTTATTGCTGTTTAGTACGTCAAAACTCGGTGTTTTCTGGCATATTACTCACACATTCATTGTACTAACGCTTACTACACTATAATATGGTGTATTCTGGCCTATTAAACATAATTTCGTTGTATTGCAGCTTAATACGTCAGAACACTGGCGTATTACACACACATTAGGTATATTGCTGTTTACTACGTCAAAACACGGTGTTTTCTGGCTTATTACTCACACATTCAGTGTACTGAAGCTTACTGCAATATAATTGAGTGTATTCTGGCCTATTACATATGATTTCGTTGTATTGCAGCTTAATACGTCAGAACACTGGCGTATTACACACAAATTGGGTATATTGCTGTTTAGTACGTCAAAATTCGGTGTATTCTGGCATATTACACACAAATTCATTGTACTGAAGCTTACTGCACTATAAGTGAGTGTATTCTGGCCTATTACATATGATTTCGTTGTATTGCAGCTGAATACGTCACAACACTGGCGTATTACACACACATTAGGTTTATTGCTGTTTACTACGTCAAAACTCGGTGTTTTCTTGCATATTACTCACACATTCAGTGTACTGAAGCTTACTACATCAGAATTGAGTGTATCCTGACGTTTTACACATGGTTTCGTTGTATTGCAGCTTAATACGTCAGAACACTGGCGTATTACACACAAATTGGGTGCATTTCTGTTTAGTACGTCAAAACTCGGTGTATTCTGGCATTTTACTCACAAATTCATTGTACTGAAGCTTACTACACTATAATATAGTGTATTCTGGCCTATTACACATAATTTCGTTGTATTGCAGCTTAATACGTCAGAACACTGGCGTATTACACACACATTAGGTCTATTGCTGTTTACTACGTCAAAACTCGGTGTTTTCTGGCATATTACTCACACATTCAGTGTACTGAAGCTTACTACATCACTACACTGCCGTATTACAAGTAAATTAGGTCTATTGCTGTTTAGTACGTCAAAACTCGGTGTTTTCTGGCATATTACTCACAATTTCATTGTACTGAAGCTTACTACAATAGAATTGAGTGTATTCTGGCCTATTACATATGATTTCGTTGTATTGCAGCTTAATACGTCAGAACACTGGCGTATTACACACAAATTGGGTATTCTGCTGTTTAGTACGTCAAAATTCGGTGTATTCTGGCATATTACACACAAATTCGTCAGAACACTGGCGTATTACACACAAATTGGGTATACTGCTGTTTAGTACGTCAAAACTCGGTGTATTCTGACATATTACTCACAAATTCATTGTACTGAAGCTTACTGCACTATAATTGAGTGTATTCTGGTCTATTACATGTGATTTCGTTGTATTGCAGCTTAATACGTCAGAACACTGGCGTATTACACACACATTAGGTATATTGTTGTTTACTACGTAAAACACGGTGTTTTCTGGCTTATTACTCACACATTCAGTGTTCTGAAGCTTACTACATCAGAATTGAGTGTATCCTGACCTATTACACATGGTTTCGTTGTATTGCAGCTTAATACGTCAGAACACTGGCGTATTACACACAAATTGGGTATACTGCTGTTTAGTACGTCAAAACTCGGTGTATTCTGGCATATTACTCACAAATTCATTGTATTGAAGCTTACTGCACTATAATTGAGTGTATTCTGGCCTATTACATATGATTTCGTAGTATTGCAGCTGAATACGTCACACCACTGGCGTATAACACACAAATTGGGTGTATTGCTGTTTACTACGACAAAACTCGGTGTATTCTGGCATATTACTCACAAATTCATTGTACTGAAGCTTACTACACTATAATATAGTGTATTCTGGCCTATTACATATGATTTCGTTGTATTGCAGCTTAATACTTCAGAAGACTGGCGTATTACACACACATTATGTCTATTGCTTTTTAGTACGTCAAAACTCGGTGTTTTCTGGCATATTACTCACACATTCAGTGTACTGAAGCTTACTACATCAAAATTGAGTGTATCCTGACCTATTACACATGGTTTCGTTGTATTGCAGCTTACTACATCACTACACTGCTGTATTACAAGTAAATTAGGTCTATTGCTGTTTAGTACGTCAAAACTCGGTGTTTTCTGGCATATTACTCACAATTTCATTGTACTGAAGCTTACTACAATAGAATTGAGTGTATTCTGGCCTATTACATATGATTTCGTTGTATTGCAGCTTAATACGTCAGAACACTGGCGTATTACACACAAATTGGGTATATTGCTGTTTAGTAAGTCAAAACTCGGTGTATTCTGGAATATTAGTCACAAATGCAATGTACTGAAGCTTACTGCACTATAATTGAGTGTATTCTGGCCTATTACATATGATTTCGTTGTATTGCAGCTTAATACGTCAGAACACTGGCGTATTACACACAAATTGGGTATTCTGCTGTTTAGTACGTCAAAATTCGGTGTATTCTGGCATATTACACACACATTCGTCAGAACACTGGCGTATTACACACAAATTGGGTATACTGCTGTTTAGTACGTCAAAACTCGGTGTATTCTGACATATTACTCACAAATTCATTGTACTGAAGCTTACTGCACTATAATTGAGTGTATTCTGGTCTATTACATGTGATTTCGTTGTATTGCAGCTTAATACGTCAGAACACTGGCGTATTACACACACATTAGGTATATTGTTGTTTACTACGTAAAACACGGTGTTTTCTGGCTTATTACTCACACATTCAGTGTTCTGAAGCTTACTACATCAGAATTGAGTGTATCCTGACCTATTACACATGGTTTCGTTGTATTGCAGCTTAATACGTCAGAACACTGGCGTATTACACACAAATTGGGTATACTGCTGTTTAGTACGTCAAAACTCGGTGTATTCTGGCATATTACTCACAAATTCATTGTATTGAAGCTTACTGCACTATAATTGAGTGTATTCTGGCCTATTACATATGATTTCGTAGTATTGCAGCTGAATACGTCACACCACTGGCGTATAACACACAAATTGGGTGTATTGCTGTTTACTACGACAAAACTCGGTGTATTCTGGCATATTACTCACAAATTTATTGTACTGAAGCTTACTACACTATAATATAGTGTATTCTGGCCTATTACATATGATTTCGTTGTATTGCAGCTTAATACTTCAGAAGACTGGCGTATTACACACACATTATGTCTATTGCTTTTTAGTACGTCAAAACTCGGTGTTTTCTGGCATATTACTCACACATTCAGTGTACTGAAGCTTAATACATCAGAATTGAGTGTATCCTGACCTATTACACATGGTTTCGTTGTATTGCAGCTTAATACGTCAGAACACTGGCGTATTACACACAAATTGGGTATATTGCTGTTTAGTACGTCAAAACTCGGTGTATTCTGGAATATTAGTCACAAATGCAATGTACTGAAGCTTACTGCAATATAATTGAGTGTATTCTGGCCTATTACATATGATTTCGTTGTATTGCAGCTTAATACGTCAGAACACTGGCGTATTACACACAAATTGGGTATTCTGCTGTTTAGTACGTCAAAATTCGGTGTATTCTGGCATATTACACACAAATTCATTGTACTGAAGCTTACTGCACTATAATTGAGTGTATTCTGGCCTATTACATATGATTTCGTTGTATTGCAGCTGAATACGTCACAACACTGATGTATAACACACAAATTGGGTGTATTGCTGTTTAGTACGTCAAAACTCGGTGTATTCTGGCATATTACTCACACATTCATTGTACTGAAGCTTACTACACTATAATATAGTGCATTCTGGCCTATTAAACATAATTTCGTTATATTGCAGCTTAATACGTCAGAACACTGGCGTATTACACACACATTAGGTCTATTGCTGTTTACTACGTCAAAACTCGGTGTTTTCTTGCATATTACTCACACATTCAGTGTACTGAAGCTTACTACATCAGAACTGAGTGTATCCTGACGTTTTACACATGGTTTCGTTGTATTGCAGCTTAATACGTCAGAACACTGGCGTATTACACACAAATTGGGTGTATTTCTGTTTCGTACGTCAAAACTAGGTGTTTTCTGGCATATTACTCACAATTTCATTGTATTGAAGCTTACTACAATAGAATTGAGTGTATTCTGGCCTATTACATATGATTTCGTTGTATTGCAGCTGAATACGTCACAACACTGGCGTATTACACACAAATTGGGTGTATTTCTGTTTAGTACGTCAAAACTCTGTGTTTTCTGGCATATTACTCACACATTCAGTGTACTGAAGCTTACTACATCAAAATTGAGTGTATCCTGACCTATTACACATGGTTTCGTTGTATTGCAGCTTACTACATCACTACACTGCTGTATTACAAGTAAATTAGGTCTATTGCTGTTTAGTACGTCAAAACTCGGTGTTTTCTGGCATATTACTCACAATTTCATTGTACTGAAGCTTACTACAATAGATTTGAGTGTATTCTGGCCTATTACATATGATTTCGTTGTATTGCAGCTTAATACGTCAGAACACTGGCGTATTACACACAAATTGGGTATATTGCTGTTTAGTAAGTCAAAACTCGGTGTATTCTGGAATATTAGTCACAAATGCAATGTACTGAAGCTTACTACACTATAATTGAGTGTATTCTGGCCTATTACATATGATTTCGTTGTATTGCAGCTTAATACGTCAGAACACTGGAGTATTACACACAAATTGGGTATTCTGCTGTTTAGTACGTCAAAATTCGGTGTATTCTGGCATATTACACACAAATTCGTCAGAACACTGGCGTATTACACACAAATTGGGTATATTGCTGTTTAGTAAGTCAAAACTCGGTGTATTCTGGAATATTAGTCACAAATGCAATGTACTGAAGCTTACTACACTATAATTGAGTGTATTCTGGCCTATTACATATGATTTCGTTGTATTGCAGCTTAATACGTCAGAACACTGGCGTATTACACACAAATTGGGTATTCTGCTGTTTAGTACGTCAAAATTCGGTGTATTCTGGCATATTACACACAAATTCGTCAGAACACTGGCGTATTACACACACATTAGGTATATTGCTGTTTACTACGTCAAAACACGGTGTTTTCTGGCTTATTACTCACACATTCAGTGTACTGAAGCTTACTACATCAGAATTGAGTGTATCCTGACCTATTACACATGGTTTCGTTGTATTGCAGCTTACTACATCACTACACTGCCGTATTACAAGTAAATTAGGTCTATTGCTGTTTAGTACGTCAAAACCCGGTGTTTTCTGGCATATTACTCGCAAATTCATTGTACTGAAGCTTACTACAATAGAATTGAGTGTATTCTGGCCTATTACATATGATTTCATTGTATTGCAGCTTAATACGTCAGAACACTGGCGTATTGCACACAAATTGGGTATAGTGCTGTTTAGTACGTCAAAACTAAGTGTATTCTGGCATATTAGTCACAAATTCAATGTACTGAAGCTTACTGCACTATAATTGAGTGTATTCTGGCCTATTACATATGATTTTGTTGTATTGCAGCTTAATACGCCAGAACACTGGCGTATTACACACAAATTGGGTATTCTGCTGTTTAGTACGTCACAATTCGGTGTATTCTGGCATATTAGTCACACATTCATTGTACTGAAGCTTACTGCACTATAATTATGTGTAATCTGGCCTATTACATATGATTTCGTTGTACTGCAGCTTAATACGTCAGAACACCGGCGTATTACACAAAAATTGGGTGTATTTCTGTTTAGTACGTCAAAACTCGGTGTATTCAGGCATATTACTCACAAATTCATTGTACTGAAGCTTACTACACTATAATATAGTGTATTCTGGCCTATTACACATAATTTCGTTGTATTGCAGCTTACTACATCACAACACTGGCTTATTACAAGCAAATTAGGTCTATTGCTGTTTAGTATGTCAAAACTCGGTGTTTTCTGGCATATTACTCACAATTTCATTGTACTGAAGCTTACTACAATAGAATTGAGTGTATTCTGGCCTATTACATATGATTTCGTTGTATTGCAGCTTAATTCGTCAGAACACTGGCGTATTACACACAAATTGGGTATACTGCTGTTTAGTACGTCAAAACTCGGTGTATTCTGGCATATTACTCACAAATTCATTGTACTGAAGCTTACTGCACTATAATTGAGTGTATTCTGGCCTATTACATATGATTTCGTTGTATTGCAGCTGAATACGTCACACCACTGGCGTGTAACACACAAATTGGGTGTATTGCTGTTTACTACGTCAAAACTCGGTGTATTCTGGCATATTACTCACAAATTCATTGTACTGAAGCTTACTACACTATAATATAGTGTATTCTGGCCTATTACATATGATTTCGTTGTATTGCAGCTTAATACGTCAGAACACTGGCGTATTACACACACATTAGGTATATTGCTGTTTAATACGTCAAAACACGGTGTTTTCTGGCTTATTACTCACACATTCAGTGTACTGAAGCTTACTACATCAGAATTGAGTGTATCCTGACCTATTACACATGGTGTCGTTGTATTGCAGCTTACTACATCACTACACTGCCGTATTACAAGTAAATTAGGTCTATTGCTGTTTAGTACGTCAAAACCCGGTGTTTTCTGGCATATTACTCACAAATTCATTGTACTGAAGCTTACTACAATAGAATTGAGTGTACTCTGGCCTATTACATATGATTTCATTGTATTGCAGCTTAATACGTCAGAACACTGGCGTATTGCACACAAATTGGGTATATTGTTGTTTAGTACGTCAAAACTAAGTGTATTCTGGCATATTAGTCACAAATTCAATGTACTGAAGCTTACTGCACTATAATTGAGTGTATTCTGGCCTATTACATATGATTTTGTTGTATTGCAGCTTAATACGTCAGAACACTGGCGTATTACACACAAATTAGGTGTATTTCTGTTTAGTATGTCAAAACTCGGTGTTTTCTGGCATATTACTCACAATTTCATTGTACTGAAGCTTACTACAATAGAATTGAGTGTATTCTGGCCTATTACACATGATTTCGTTTTCTTGCAGCTTAATACTTCAGAAGACTGGCGTATTACACACACATTATGTCTATTGCTATTTAGTACGTCAAAACTCGGTGTTTTCTGGCATATTACTCACACATTCAGTGTACTGAAGCTTAATACATCAAAATTGAGTGTATCCTGACCTATTACACGTGGTGTCGTTGTATTGCAGCTTACTACATCACAACACTGGCGTATTACAAGCAAATTAGGTTTATTGCTGTTTAGTACGTCAAAACTCGGTGTTTTCTGGCATATTACTCACACATTCATTGTACTAACGCTTACTACACTATAATATGGTGTATTCTGGCCTATTAAACATAATTTCGTTGTATTGCAGCTTAATACGTCAGAACACTGGCGTATTACACACACATTAGGTATATTGCTGTTTACCACGTCAAAACACGGTGTTTTCTGGCTTATTACTCACACATTCAGTGTACTGAAGCTTACTGCACTATAATTGAGTGTATTCTGGCCTATTACATATGATTTCGTTGTATTGCAGCTTAATACGTCAGAACACTGGCGTATTACACACAAATTGGGTATATTGTTGTTTAGTACGTCAAAATTCGGTGTATTCTGGCATATTACACACAAATTCATTGTACTGAAGCTTACTGCACTATAAGTGAGTGTATTCTGGCCTATTACATATGATTTCGTTGTATTGCAGCTGAATACGTCACAACACTGATGTATAACACACAAATTGGGTGTATTGCTGTTTAGTACGTCAAAACTCGGTGTATTCTGGCATATTACTCACACATTCATTGTACTGAAGCTTACTACACTATAATATAGTGCATTCTGGCCTATTAAACATAATTTCGTTATATTGCAGCTTAATACGTCAGAACACTGGCGTATTACACACACATTAGGTCTATTGCTGTTTACTACGTCAAAACTCGGTGTTTTCTTGCATATTACTCACACATTCAGTGTACTGAAGCTTAATACATCAGAATTGAGTGTATCCTGACCTATTACACGTGGTTTCGTTGTATTGCAGCTTACTACATCACAACACTGGCGTATTACAAGCAAATTAGGTTTATTGCTGTTTAGTACGTCAAAACTCGGTGTTTTCTGGCATATTACTCACACATTCAGTGTACTAACGCTTACTACACTATAATATGGTGTATTCTGGCCTATTAAACATAATTTCGTTGTATTGCAGCTTAATACGTCAGAACACTGGCGTATTACACACACATTAGGTATATTGCTGTTTACTACGTCAAAACACGGTGTTTTCTGGCTTATTACTCACACATTCAGTGTACTGAAGCTTACTGCAATATAATTGAGTGTATTCTGGCCTATTACATATGATTTCGTTGTATTGCAGCTTAATACGTCAGAACACTGGCGTATTACACACAAATTGGGTATATTGCTGTTTAGTACGTCAAAATTCGGTGTATTCTGGCATATTACACACAAATTCATTGTACTGAAGCTTACTGCACTATAAGTGAGTGTATTCTGGCCTATTACATATGATTTCGTTGTATTGCAGCTGAATACGTCACAACACTGGCGTATTACACACACATTAGGTTTATTGCTGTTTACTACGTCAAAACTCGGTGTTTTCTTGCATATTACTCACACATTCAGTGTACTGAAGCTTACTACATCAGAATTGAGTGTATCCTGACGTTTTACACATGGTTTCGTTGTATTGCAGCTTAATACGTCAGAACACTGGCGTATTACACACAAATTGGGTGTATTTCTGTTTAGTACGTCAAAACTCGGTGTATTCTGGCATTTTACTCACAAATTCATTGTACTGAAGCTTACTACACTATAATATAGTGTATTCTGGCCTATTACACATAATTTCGTTGTATTGCAGCTTAATACGTCAGAACACTGGCGTATTACACACACATTAGGTCTATTGCTGTTTACTACGTCAAAACTCGGTGTTTTCTGGCATATTACTCACACATTCAGTGTACTGAAGCTTACTACATCAGAATTGAGTGTATCCTGACCTATTACACATGGTTTCGTTGTATTGCAGCTTACTACATCACAACACTGGCGTATTACAAGCAAATTAGGTCTATTGCTGTTTAGTACGTCAAAATTCGGTGTATTCTGGCATATTACTCACACGTTCATTGTACTGAAGGTTACTACACTATAGTATAGTGTATTCTGACCTATTAAACATAATTTCGTTGTATTGCAGCTTAATACGTCAGAACACTGGCGTATTACACACACATTACGTATATTGCTGTTTACTACGTCAAAACATGGTGTTTTCTGGCTTATTACTCACACATTCAGTGTACTGAAGCTTACTACATCACTACACTGCCGTATTACAAGTAAATTAGGTCTATTGCTGTTTAGTACGTCAAAACTCGGTGTTTTCTGGCATATTACTCACAATTTCATTGTACTGAAGCTTACTACAGTAGAATTGAGTGTATTCTGGCCTATTACATATGATTTCGTTGTATTGCAGCTTAATACGTCAGAACACTGGCGTATTACACACAAAATGGGTATTCTGCTGTTTAGTACGTCAAAATTCGGTGTATTCTGGCATATTAGTCACGCATTCATTGTACTGAAGCTTACTGCACTATAATTATGTGTAATCTGGCCTATTACATTTGATTTCGTTGTACTGCAGCTTAATGCGTCAGAACACTGGCGTATTGCACAAAAATTGGGTCTATTGCTGTTTACTACGTCAAAACTCTGTGTTTTCTGGCATATTACTCACACATTCAGTGTACTGAAGCTTACTACATCAAAATTGAGTGTATCCTGACCTATTACACATGGTTTCGTTGTATTGCAGCTTACTACATCACTACACTGCCGTATTACAAGTAAATTAGGTCTATTGCTGTTTAGTACGTCAAAACTCGGTGTTTTCTGGCATATTACTCACAATTTCATTGTACTGAAGCTTACTACAATAGAATTGAGTGTATTCTGGCCTATTACATATGATTTCGTTGTATTGCAGCTTAATACGTCAGAACACTGGCGTATTACACACAAATTGGGTATATTGCTGTTTAGTAAGTCAAAACTCGGTGTATTCTGGAATATTAGTCACAAATGCAATGTACTGAAGCTTACTGCACTATAATTGAGTGTATTCTGGCCTATTACATATGATTTCGTTGTATTGCAGCTTAATACGTCAGAACACTGGCGTATTACACACAAATTGGGTATTCTGCTGTTTAGTACGTCAAAATTCGGTGTATTCTGGCATATTACACACAAATTCGTCAGAACACTGGCGTATTACACACAAATTGGGTATACTGCTGTTTAGTACGTCAAAACTCGGTGTATTCTGACATATTACTCACAAATTCATTGTACTGAAGCTTACTGCACTATAATTGAGTGTATTCTGGTCTATTACATGTGATTTCGTTGTATTGCAGCTTAATACGTCAGAACACTGGCGTATTACACACACATTAGGTATATTGTTGTTTACTACGTAAAACACGGTGTTTTCTGGCTTATTACTCACACATTCAGTGTTCTGAAGCTTACTACATCAGAATTGAGTGTATCCTGACCTATTACACATGGTTTCGTTGTATTGCAGCTTAATACGTCAGAACACTGGCGTATTACACACAAATTGGGTATACTGCTGTTTAGTACGTCAAAACTCGGTGTATTCTGGCATATTACTCACAAATTCATTGTATTGAAGCTTACTGCACTATAATTGAGTGTATTCTGGCCTATTACATATGATTTCGTAGTATTGCAGCTGAATACGTCACACCACTGGCGTATAACACACAAATTGGGTGTATTGCTGTTTACTACGACAAAACTCGGTGTATTCTGGCATATTACTCACAAATTCATTGTACTGAAGCTTACTACACTATAATATAGTGTATTCTGGCCTATTACATATGATTTCGTTGTATTGCAGCTTAATACTTCAGAAGACTGGCGTATTACACACACATTATGTCTATTGCTTTTTAGTACGTCAAAACTCGGTGTTTTCTGGCATATTACTCACACATTCAGTGTACTGAAGCTTAATACATCAGAATTGAGTGTATCCTGACCTATTACACATGGTTTCGTTGTATTGCAGCTTACTACATCACAACACTGGCGTATTACAAGCAAATTAGGTTTATTGCTGTTTAGTACGTCAAAACTCGGTGTTTTCTGGCATATTACTCACACATTCATTGTACTAACGCTTACTACACTATAATATCGTGTATTCTGGCCTATTAAACATAATTTCGTTGTATTGCAGCTTAATACGTCAGAACACTGGCGTATTACACACACATTAGGTATATTGCTGTTTACTACGTCAAAACACGGTGTTTTCTGGCTTATTACTCACACATTCAGTGTACTGAAGCTTACTACATCAGAATTGAGTGTATCCTGACCTATTACACATGGTTTCGTTGTATTGCAGCTTAATACGTCAGAACACTGGCGTATTACACACAAATTGGGTATATTGCTGTTTAGTACGTCAAAACTCGGTGTATTCTGGAATATTAGTCACAAATGCAATGTACTGAAGCTTACTGCAATATAATTGAGTGTATTCTGGCCTATTACATATGATTTCGTTGTATTGCAGCTTAATACGTCAGAACACTGGCGTATTACACACAAATTGGGTATTCTGCTGTTTAGTACGTCAAAATTCGGTGTATTCTGGCATATTACACACAAATTCATTGTACTGAAGCTTACTGCACTATAATTGAGTGTATTCTGGCCTATTACATATGATTTCGTTGTATTGCAGCTGAATACGTCACAACACTGATGTATAACACACAAATTGGGTGTATTGCTGTTTAGTACGTCAAAACTCGGTGTATTCTGGCATATTACTCACACATTCATTGTACTGAAGCTTACTACACTATAATATAGTGCATTCTGGCCTATTAAACATAATTTCGTTATATTGCAGCTTAATACGTCAGAACACTGGCGTATTACACACACATTAGGTCTATTGCTGTTTACTACGTCAAAACTCGGTGTTTTCTTGCATATTACTCACACATTCAGTGTACTGAAGCTTACTACATCAGAACTGAGTGTATCCTGACGTTTTACACATGGTTTCGTTGTATTGCAGCTTAATACGTCAGAACACTGGCGTATTACACACAAATTGGGTGTATTTCTGTTTCGTACGTCAAAACTAGGTGTTTTCTGGCATATTACTCACAATTTCATTGTATTGAAGCTTACTACAATAGAATTGAGTGTATTCTGGCCTATTACATATGATTTCGTTGTATTGCAGCTGAATACGTCACAACACTGGCGTATTACACACAAATTGGGTGTATTTCTGTTTAGTACGTCAAAACTCTGTGTTTTCTGGCATATTACTCACACATTCAGTGTACTGAAGCTTACTACATCAAAATTGAGTGTATCCTGACCTATTACACATGGTTTCGTTGTATTGCAGCTTACTACATCACTACACTGCTGTATTACAAGTAAATTAGGTCTATTGCTGTTTAGTACGTCAAAACTCGGTGTTTTCTGGCATATTACTCACAATTTCATTGTACTGAAGCTTACTACAATAGATTTGAGTGTATTCTGGCCTATTACATATGATTTCGTTGTATTGCAGCTTAATACGTCAGAACACTGGCGTATTACACACAAATTGGGTATATTGCTGTTTAGTAAGTCAAAACTCGGTGTATTCTGGAATATTAGTCACAAATGCAATGTACTGAAGCTTACTACACTATAATTGAGTGTATTCTGGCCTATTACATATGATTTCGTTGTATTGCAGCTTAATACGCCAGAACACTGGAGTATTACACACAAATTGGGTATTCTGCTGTTTAGTACGTCAAAATTCGGTGTATTCTGGCATATTACACACAAATTCGTCAGAACACTGGCGTATTACACACAAATTGGGTATATTGCTGTTTAGTAAGTCAAAACTCGGTGTATTCTGGAATATTAGTCACAAATGCAATGTACTGAAGCTTACTACACTATAATTGAGTGTATTCTGGCCTATTACATATGATTTCGTTGTATTGCAGCTTAATACGTCAGAACACTGGCGTATTACACACAAATTGGGTATTCTGCTGTTTAGTACGTCAAAATTCGGTGTATTCTGGCATATTACACACAAATTCGTCAGAACACTGGCGTATTACACACAAATTGGATATACTGCTGTTTAGTACGTCAAAACTCGGTGTATTCTGGCATATTACTCACAAATTCATTCTACTGAAGATTACTGCACTACAATTGAGTGTATTCTGGTCTATTACATGTGATTTCGTTGTATTGCAGCTTAATACGTCAGAACACTGGCGTATTACACACACATTAGGTATATTGTTGTTTACTACGTCAAAACACGGTGTTTTCTGGCTTATTACTCACACATTCAGTGTACTGAAGCTTACTACATCAGAATTGAGTGTATTCTGGTCTATTACATATGATTTTGTTGTATTGAAGCTTAATTCGTCAGTACACTGGCGTATTACACACAAATTGGGTATACTGCTGTTTAGTACGTCAAAACTCGGTGTATTCTGGCATATTACTCACAAATTCATTGTATTGAAGCTTGCTGCACTATAATTGAGTGTATTCTGGCCTATTACATATGATTTCGTAGTATTGCAGCTGAATACGTCACACCACTGGCGTATAACACACAAATTGGGTGTAGTGCTGTTTACTACGACAAAACTCGGTGTATTCTGGCATATTACTCACAAATTCATTGTACTGAAGCTTACTACACTATAATATAGTGTATTCTGGCCTATTACATATGATTTCGTTGTATTGCAGCTTAATACTTCAGAAGACTGGCGTATTACACACACATTATGTCTATTGCTTTTTAGTACGTCAAAACTCGGTGTTTTCTGGCATATTACTCACACATTCAGTGTACTGAAGCTTAATACATCCGAATTGAGTGTATCCTGACCTATTACTCATGGTTTCGTTGTATTGCAGCTTACTACATCACAACACTGGCGTATTACAAGCAAATTAGGTTTATTGCTGTTTAGTACGTCAAAACTCGGTGTTTTCTGGCATATTACTCACACATTCATTGTACTAACGCTTACTACACTATAATATCGTGTATTCTGGCCTATTAAACATAATTTCGTTGTATTGCAGCTTAATACGTCAGAACACTGGCGTATTACACACACATTAGGTATATTGCTGTTTACTACGTCAAAACACGGTGTTTTCTGGCTTATTACTCACACATTCAGTGTACTGAAGCTTACTACATCAGAATTGAGTGTATCCTGACCTATTACACATGGTTTCGTTGTATTGCAGCTTAATACGTCAGAACACTGGCGTATTACACACAAATTGGGTATATTGCTGTTTAGTACGTCAAAACTCGGTGTATTCTGGAATATTAGTCACAAATGCAATGTACTGAAGCTTACTGCAATATAATTGAGTGTATTCTGGCCTATTACATATGATTTCGTTGTATTGCAGCTTAATACGTCAGAACACTGGCGTATTACACACAAATTGGGTATTCTGCTGTTTAGTACGTCAAAATTCGGTGTATTCTGGCATATTACACACAAATTCATTGTACTGAAGCTTACTGCACTATAATTGAGTGTATTCTGGCCTATTACATATGATTTCGTTGTATTGCAGCTGAATACGTCACAACACTGATGTATAACACACAAATTGGGTGTATTGCTGTTTAGTACGTCAAAACTCGGTGTATTCTGGCATATTACTCACACATTCATTGTACTGAAGCTTACTACACTATAATATAGTGCATTCTGGCCTATTAAACATAATTTCGTTATATTGCAGCTTAATACGTCAGAACACTGGCGTATTACACACACATTAGGTCTATTGCTGTTTACTACGTCAAAACTCGGTGTTTTCTTGCATATTACTCACACATTCAGTGTACTGAAGCTTACTACATCAGAACTGAGTGTATCCTGACGTTTTACACATGGTTTCGTTGTATTGCAGCTTAATACGTCAGAACACTGGCGTATTACACACAAATTGGGTGTATTTCTGTTTCGTACGTCAAAACTAGGTGTTTTCTGGCATATTACTCACAATTTCATTGTATTGAAGCTTACTACAATAGAATTGAGTGTATTCTGGCCTATTACATATGATTTCGTTGTATTGCAGCTGAATACGTCACAACACTGGCGTATTACACACAAATTGGGTGTATTTCTGTTTAGTACGTCAAAACTCTGTGTTTTCTGGCATATTACTCACACATTCAGTGTACTGAAGCTTACTACATCAAAATTGAGTGTATCCTGACCTATTACACATGGTTTCGTTGTATTGCAGCTTACTACATCACTACACTGCTGTATTACAAGTAAATTAGGTCTATTGCTGTTTAGTACGTCAAAACTCGGTGTTTTCTGGCATATTACTCACAATTTCATTGTACTGAAGCTTACTACAATAGATTTGAGTGTATTCTGGCCTATTACATATGATTTCGTTGTATTGCAGCTTAATACGTCAGAACACTGGCGTATTACACACAAATTGGGTATATTGCTGTTTAGTAAGTCAAAACTCGGTGTATTCTGGAATATTAGTCACAAATGCAATGTACTGAAGCTTACTACACTATAATTGAGTGTATTCTGGCCTATTACATATGATTTCGTTGTATTGCAGCTTAATACGCCAGAACACTGGAGTATTACACACAAATTGGGTATTCTGCTGTTTAGTACGTCAAAATTCGGTGTATTCTGGCATATTACACACAAATTCGTCAGAACACTGGCGTATTACACACAAATTGGGTATATTGCTGTTTAGTAAGTCAAAACTCGGTGTATTCTGGAATATTAGTCACAAATGCAATGTACTGAAGCTTACTACACTATAATTGAGTGTATTCTGGCCTATTACATATGATTTCGTTGTATTGCAGCTTAATACGTCAGAACACTGGCGTATTACACACAAATTGGGTATTCTGCTGTTTAGTACGTCAAAATTCGGTGTATTCTGGCATATTACACACAAATTCGTCAGAACACTGGCGTATTACACACAAATTGGATATACTGCTGTTTAGTACGTCAAAACTCGGTGTATTCTGGCATATTACTCACAAATTCATTCTACTGAAGATTACTGCACTACAATTGAGTGTATTCTGGTCTATTACATGTGATTTCGTTGTATTGCAGCTTAATACGTCAGAACACTGGCGTATTACACACACATTAGGTATATTGTTGTTTACTACGTCAAAACACGGTGTTTTCTGGCTTATTACTCACACATTCAGTGTACTGAAGCTTACTACATCAGAATTGAGTGTATTCTGGTCTATTACATATGATTTTGTTGTATTGAAGCTTAATTCGTCAGTACACTGGCGTATTACACACAAATTGGGTATACTGCTGTTTAGTACGTCAAAACTCGGTGTATTCTGGCATATTACTCACAAATTCATTGTATTGAAGCTTGCTGCACTATAATTGAGTGTATTCTGGCCTATTACATATGATTTCGTAGTATTGCAGCTGAATACGTCACACCACTGGCGTATAACACACAAATTGGGTGTAGTGCTGTTTACTACGACAAAACTCGGTGTATTCTGGCATATTACTCACAAATTCATTGTACTGAAGCTTACTACACTATAATATAGTGTATTCTGGCCTATTACATATGATTTCGTTGTATTGCAGCTTAATACTTCAGAAGACTGGCGTATTACACACACATTATGTCTATTGCTTTTTAGTACGTCAAAACTCGGTGTTTTCTGGCATATTACTCACACATTCAGTGTACTGAAGCTTAATACATCCGAATTGAGTGTATCCTGACCTATTACACATGGTTTCGTTGTATTGCAGCTTACTACATCACAACACTGGCGTATTACAAGCAAATTAGGTTTATTGCTGTTTAGTACGTCAAAACTCGGTGTTTTCTGGCATATTACTCACACATTCATTGTACTAACGCTTACTACACTATAATATGGTGTATTCTGGCCTATTAAACATAATTTCGTTGTATTGCAGCTTAATACGTCAGAACACTGGCGTATTACAAACACATTAGGTATATTGCTGTTTACTACGTCAAAACACGGTGTTTTCTGGCTTATTACTCACACATTCAGTGTACTGAAGCTTACTACATCAGAATTGAGTGTATCCTGACCTATTACATATGGTTTCGTTGTATTGCAGCTTAATACGTCAGAACACTGGCGTATTACACACAAATTGGGTATATTGCTGTTTAGTACGTCAAAACTCGGTGTATTCTGGAATATTAGTCACAAATGCAATGTACTGAAGCTTACTGATATATAATTGAGTGTATTCTGGCCTATTACATATGATTTCGTTGTATTGCAGCTTAATACGTCAGAACACTGGCGTATTACACACATATTGGGTATTCTGCTGTTTAGTACGTCAAAATTCGGTGTATTCTGGCATATTACACACAAATTCATTGTACTGAAGCTTACTGCACTATAATTGAGTGTATTCTGGCCTATTACATATGATTTCGTTGTATTGCAGCTGAATACGTCACAACACTGATGTATAACACACATATTGGGTGTATTGCTGTTTAGTACGTCAAAACTCGGTGTATTCTGGCATATTACTCACACATTCATTGTACTGAAGCTTACTACACTATAATATAGTGCATTCTGGCCTATTAAACATAATTTCGTTATATTGCAGCTTAATACGTCAGAACACTGGCGTATTACACACACATTAGGTCTATTGCTGTTTACTACGTCAAAACTCGGTGTTTTCTTGCATATTACTCACACATTCAGTGTACTGAAGCTTACTACATCAAAATTGAGTGTATCCTGACCTATTACACATGGTTTCGTTGTATTGCAGCTTACTACATCACTACACTGCCGTATTACAAGTAAATTAGGTCTATTGCTGTTTAGTACGTCAAAACTCGGTGTTTTCTGGCATATTACTCACAATTTCATTGTACTGAAGCTTACTACAATAGATTTGAGTGTATTCTGGCCTATTACATATGATTTCGTTGTATTGCAGCTTAATACGTCAGAACACTGGCGTATTACACACAAATTGGGTATATTGCTGTTTAGTAAGTCAAAACTCGGTGTATTCTGAAATATTAGTCACAAATGCAATGTACTGAAGCTTACTACACTATAATTGAATGTATTCTGGCCTATTACATATGATTTCGTTGTATTGCAGCTTAATACGTCAGAACACTGGCGTATTACACACAAATTGGGTATTCTGCTGTTTAGTACGTCAAAATTCGGTGTATTCTGGCATATTACACACAAATTCGTCAGAACACTGGCGTATTACACATAAATTGGGTATACTGCTGTTTAGTACGTCAAAACTCGGTGTATTCTGGCATATTAGTCACAAATTCAATGTACTGAAGCTTACTGCACTATAATTGAGTGTATTCTGGTCTATTACATATGATTTTGTTGTATTGAAGCTTAATTCGTCAGAACACTGGCGTATTACACACAAATTGGGTATACTGCTGTTTAGTACGTCAAAACTCGGTGTATTCTGGCATATTACTCACAAATTCATTGTATTGAAGCTTACTGCACTATAATTGAGTGTATTCTGGCCTATTACATATGATTTCGTTGTATTGCAGCTGAATACGTCACACCACTGGCGTATAACACACAAATTGGGTGTATTGCTGTTTACTACGTCAAAACTCGGTGTATTCTGGCATATTACTCACAAATTCATTGTACTGAAGCTTACTACACTATAATATAGTGTATTCTGGCCTATTACATATGATTTCGTTGTATTGCAGCTTAATACGTCAGAACACTGGCGTATTATACACACATTAGGTATATTGCTGTTTACTACGTCAAAACACGGTGTTTTCTGGCTTATTACTCACACATTCAGTGTACTGAAGCTTACTACATCAGAATTGAGTGTATTCTGGCCTATTACATATGATTTCGTTATATTACAGCTTAATACGTCAGAACACTGGCGTATTACACACAAATTGGGTATATTGCTGTTTAGTACGTCAAAACTCGGTGTATTCTGGAATATTAGTCACAAATGCAATGTACTGAAGCTTACTGCACTATAATTGAGTGTATTCTGGCCTATTACATCTGATTTCGTTGTATTGCAGCTTATTACGTCAGAACACTGGCGTATTACACACATATTGGGTATTCTGCTGTTTAGTACGTCAAAATTCGGTGTATTCTGGCATATTACACACAAATTCATTGTACTGAAGCTTACTGCACTATAATTGAGTGTATTCTGGCCTATTACATATGATTTCGTTGTATTGCAGCTGAATACGTCACAACACTGATGTATAACACACATATTGGGTGTATTGCTGTTTAGTACGTCAAAACTCGGTGTATTCTGGCACATTACTCACACATTCATTGTACTGAAGCTTACTACACTATAATATAGTGCATTCTGGCCTATTAAACATAATTTCGTTATATTGCAGCTTAATACGTCAGAACACTGGCGTATTACACACACATTAGGTCTATTGCTGTTTACTACGTCAAAACTCTGTGTTTTCTGGCATATTACTCACACATTCAGTGTACTGAAGCTTACTACATCAAAATTGAGTGTATCCTGACCTATTACACATGGTTTCGTTGTATTGCAGCTTACTATATCACTACACTGCCGTATTACAAGTAAATTAGGTCTATTGCTGTTTAGTACGTCAAAACTCGGTGTTTTCTGGCATATTACTCACAATTTCATTGTACTGAAGCTTACTACAATAGATTTGAGTGTATTCTGGCCTATTACATATGATTTCGTTGTATTGCAGCTTAATACGTCAGAACACTGGCGTATTACACACAAATTGGGTATATTGCTGTTTAGTAAGTCAAAACTCGGTGTATTCTGGAATATTAGTCACAAATGCAATGTACTGAAGCTTACTACACTATAATTGAATGTATTCTGGCCTATTACATATGATTTCGTTGTATTGCAGCTTAATACGTCAGAACACTGGCGTATTACACACAAATTGGGTATTCTGCTGTTTAGTACGTCAAAATTCGGTGTATTCTGGCATATTACACACAAATTCGTCAGAACACTGGCGTATTACACACAAATTGGGTATACTGCTGTTTAGTACGTCAAAACTCGGTGTATTCTGGCATATTAGTCACAAATTCAATGTACTGAAGCTTACTGCACTATAATTGAGTGTATTCTGGTCTATTACATATGATTTTGTTGTATTGAAGCTTAATTCGTCAGAACACTGGCGTATTACACACAAATTGGGTATACTGCTGTTTAGTACGTCAAAACTCGGTGTATTCTGGCATATTACTCACAAATTCATTGTATTGAAGCTTACTGCACTATAATTGAGTGTATTCTGGCCTATTACATATGATTTCGTTGTATTGCAGCTGAATACGTCACACCACTGGCGTATAACACACAAATTGGGTGTATTGCTGTTTACTACGTCAAAACTCGGTGTATTCTGGCATATTACTCACAAATTCATTGTACTGAAGCTTACTACACTATAATATAGTGTATTCTGGCCTATTACATATGATTTCGTTGTATTGCAGCTTAATACGTCAGAACACTGGCGTATTATACACACATTAGGTATATTGCTGTTTACTACGTCAAAACACGGTGTTTTCTGGCTTATTACTCACACATTCAGTGTACTGAAGCTTACTACATCAGAATTGAGTGTATTCTGGCCTATTACATATGATTTCGTTATATTACAGCTTAATACATCAGAACACTGGCGTATTACACACAAATTGGGTATATTGCTGTTTAGTACGTCAAAACTCGGTGTATTCTGGAATATTAGTCACAAAGGCAATGTACTGAAGCTTACTGCACTATAATTGAGTGTATTCTGGCCTATTACATATGATTTCGTTGTATTGCAGCTTATTACGTCAGAACACTGGCGTATTACACACAAATTGGGTATATTGCTGTTTAGTAAGTCAAAACTCGGTGTATTCTGGAATATTAGTCACAAATGCAATGTACTGAAGCTTACTGCACTATAATTGAGTGTATTCTGGCCTATTACATATGATTTCGTTGTATTGCAGCTTAATACGTCAGAACACTGGCGTATTACACACAAATTGGGTATTCTGCTGTTTAGTACGTCAAAACTCGGTGTTTTCTGGCATATTACTCACACATTCAGTGTACTGAAGCTTACTACATCAAAATTGAGTGTATCCTGACCTATTACACATGGTTTCGTTGTATTGCAGCTTACTACATCACTACACTGCCGTATTACAAGTAAATTAGGTCTATTGCTGTTTAGTACGTCAAAACTCGGTGTTTTCTGGCATATTACTCACAATTTCATTGTACTGAAGCTTACTACAATAGATTTGAGTGTATTCTGGCCTATTACATATGATTTCGTTGTATTGCAGCTTAATACGTCAGAACACTGGCATATTACACACAAATTGGGTATATTGCTGTTTAGTAAGTCAAAACTCGGTGTATTCTGGAATATTAGTCACAAATGCAATGTACTGAAGCTTACTACACTATAATTGAATGTATTCTGGCCTATTACATATGATTTCGTTGTATTGCAGCTTAATACGTCAGAACACTGGCGTATTACACACAAATTGGGTATATTGCTGTTTAGTACGTCAAAACTCGGTGTATTCTGGAATATTAGTCACAAATGCAATGTACTGAAGCTTACTGCACTATAATTGAGTGTATTCTGGCCTATTACATATGATTTCGTTGTATTGCAGCTTATTACGTCAGAACACTGGCGTATTACACACAAATTGGGTATATTGCTGTTTAGTAAGTCAAAACTCGGTGTATTCTGGAATATTAGTCACAAATGCAATGTACTGAAGCTTACTGCACTATAATTGAGTGTATTCTGGCCTATTACATATGATTTCGTTGTATTGCAGCTTAATACGTCAGAACACTGGCGTATTACACACAAATTGGGTATTCTGCTGTTTAGTACGTTAAAACTCGGTGTTTTCTGGCATATTACTCACACATTCAGTGTACTTAAGCTTAATACATCAGAATTGAGTGTATCCTGACCTATTACACATGGTTTCGTTGTATTGCAGCTTACTACATCACAACACTGGCGTATTACAAGCAAAGTAGGTTTATTGCTGTTTAGTACGTCAAAACTCGGTGTTTTCTGGCATATTACTCACACATTCATTGTACTAACGCTTACTACACTATAATATGGTGTATTCTGGCCTATTAAACATAATTTCGTTGTATTGCAGCTTAATACGTCAGAACACTGGCGTATTACACACACATTAGGTATATTGCTCTTTACTACGTCAAAACACGGTGTTTTCTGGCTTATTACTCACACATTCAGTGTACTGAAGCTTACTACATCAGAATTGAGTGTATCCTGACCTATTACACATGGTTTCGTTGTATTGCAGCTTAATACGTCAGAACACTGGCGTATTACACACAAATTGGGTATATTGCTGTTTAGTACGTCAAAACTCGGTGTATTCTGGAATATTAGTCACAAATGCAATGTACTGAAGCTTACTGCAATATAATTGAGTGTATTCTGGCCTATTACATATGATTTCGTTGTATTGCAGCTTAATACGTCAGAACACTGGCGTATTACACACAAATTGGGTATTCTGCTGTTTAGTACGTCAAAATTCGGTGTATTCTGGCATATTACACACAAATTCATTGTACTGAAGCTTACTGCACTATAATTGAGTGTATTCTGGCCTATTACATATGATTTCGTTGTATTGCAGCTGAATACGTCACAACACTGATGTATAACACACATATTGGGTGTATTGCTGTTTAGTACATCAAAACTCGGTGTATTCTGGCATATTACTCACACATTCATTGTACTGAAGCTTACTACACTATAATATTGTGCATTCTGGCCTATTAAACATAATTTCGTTATATTGCAGCTTAATACGTCAGAACACAGGCGTATTACACACACATTAGGTCTATTGCTGTTTACTACGTCAAAACTCGGTGTTTTCTTGCATATTACTCACACATTCAGTGTACTGAAGCTTACTACATCAAAATTGAGTGTATCCTGACCTATTACACATGGTTTCGTTGTATTGCAGCTTACTACATCACTACACTGCCGTATTACAAGTAAATTAGGTCTATTGCTGTTTAGTACGTCAAAACTCGGTGTTTTCTGGCATATTACTCACAATTTCATTGTACTGAAGCTTACTACAATAGATTTGAGTGTATTCTGGCCTATTACATATGATTTCGTTGTATTGCAGCTTAATACGTCAGAACACTGGCGTATTACACACAAATTGGGTATATTGCTGTTTAGTAAGTCAAAACTCGGTGTATTCTGGAATATTAGTCACAAATGCAATGTACTGAAGCTTACTACACTATAATTGAATGTATTCTGGCCTATTACATATGATTTCGTTGTATTGCAGCTTAATACGTCAGAACACTGGCGTATTACACACAAATTGGGTATTCTGCTGTTTAGTACGTCAAAATTCGGTGTATTCTGGCATATTACACACAAATTCGTCAGAACACTGGCGTATTACACGCAAATTGGGTATACTGCTGTTTAGTACGTCAAAACTCGGTGTATTCTGGCATATTAGTCACAAGTTCAATGTACTGAAGCTTACTGCACTATAATTGAGTGTATTCTGGTCTATTACATATGATTTTGTTGTATTGAAGCTTAATTCGTCAGAACACTGGCGTATTACACACAAATTGGGTATACTGCTGTTTAGTACGTCAAAACTCGGTGTATTCTGGCATATTACTCACAAATTCATTGTATTGAAGCTTACTGCACTATAATTGAGTGTATTCTGGCCTATTACATATGATTTCGTTGTATTGCAGCTGAATACGTCAGAACACTGGCGTATTATACACACATTAGGTATATTGCTGTTTACTACGTCAAAACTCGGTGTTTTCTGGCTTATTACTCACACATTCAGTGTACTGAAGCTTACTACATCAGAATTGAGTGTATTCTGGCCTATTACATATGATTTCGTTATATTACAGCTTAATACGTCAGAACACTGGCGTATTACACACAAATTGGGTATAGTGCTGTTTAGTACGTCAAAACTCGGTGTATTCTGGAATATTAGTCACAAATGCAATGTACTGAAGCTTACTGCACTATAATTGAGTGTATTCTGGCCTATTACATATGATTTCGTTGTATTGCAGCTTAATACGTCAGAACACTGGCGTATTACACATAAATTGGGTCTATTGCTGTTTACTACGTCAAAACTCTGTGTTTTCTGGCATATAACTCACACATTCAGTGTACTGAAGCTTACTACATCAAAATTGAGTGTATCCTGACCTATTACACATGGTTTCGTTGTATTGCAGCTTACTACATCACTACACTGCCGTATTACAAGTAAATTAGGTCTATTGCTGTTTAGTACGTCAAAACTCGGTGTTTTCTGGCATATTACTCACAATTTCATTGTACTGAAGCTTACTACAATGGAATTGAGTGTATTCTGGCCTATTACATATGATTTCGTTGTATTGCAGCTTAATACGTCAGAACACTGGCGTATTACACACAAATTGGGTATTCTGCTGTTTAGTACGTCAAAATTCGTTGTATTCTGGCATATTACACACAAATTCGTCAGAACACTGGCGTATTACACACAAATTGGGTATACTGCTGTTTAGTACGTCAAAACTCGGTGTATTCTGGCATATTACTCACAAATTCATTGTACTGAAGCTTACTGCACTATAATTGAGTGTATTCTGGTCTATTACATATGATTTCGTTGTATTGCAGCTTAATACGTCAGAACACTGGCGTATTACACACACATTAGGTATATTGTTGTTTACTACGTCAAAACACGGTGTTTTCTGGCTTATTACTCACACATTCAGTGTACTGAAGCTTACTACATCAGAATTGAGTGTATCCTGACCTATTACACATGGTTTCGTTGTATTGCAGCTTAATACGTTAGAACACTGGCGTATTACACACAAATTGGGTATATTGCTGTTTAGTACGTCAAAACTAAGTGTATTCTGGCATATTAGTCACAAATTCAATGTACTGAAGCTTACTGCACTATAATTGAGTGTATTCTGGTCTATTACATATGATTTTGTTGTATTGAAGCTTAATTCGTCAGAACACTGGCGTATTACACACAAATTGGGTATACTGCTGTTTAGTACGTCAAAACTCGGTGTATTCTGGCATATTACGCACAAATTCATTGTATTGAAGCTTACTGCACTATAATTGAGTGTATTCTGGCCTATTACATATGATTTCGTTGTATTGCAACTGAATACGTCACACCACTGGCGTATAACACACAAATTGGATGTATTGCTGTTTACTACGTCAAAACTCGGTGTATTCTGGCATATTACTCACAAATTCATTGTACTGAAGCTTACTACACTATAATATAGTGTATTCTGGCCTATTACATATGATTTCGTTGTATTGCAGCTGAATACGTCAGAACACTGGCGTATTACACACACATTAGGTATATTGCTGTTTACTACGTCAAAAGACGGTGTTTTCTGGCTTATTACTCACACATTCAGTGTACTGAAGCTTACTACATCAGAATTGAGTGTATCCTGACCTATTACACATGGTTTCGTTGTATTGCAGCTTACTACATCACTACACTGCCGTATTACAAGTAAATTAGGTCTATTGCTGTTTAGTACGTCAAAACCCGGTGTTTTCTGGCATATTACTCACAAATTCATTGTACTGAAGCTTACTACAATAGAATTGAGTGTATTCTGGCCTATTACATATGATTTCATTGTATTGCAGCTTAATACGTCAGAACACTGGCGTATTGTACACAAATTGGGTATATTGCTGTTTAGTACGTCAAAACTAAGTGTATTCTGGCCTATTAGTCACAAATTCAATGTACTGAAGCTTACTGCACTATAATTGAGTGTATTCTGGCCTATTACATACGATTTTGTTGTATTGCAGCTTAATACGTCAGAACACTGGCGTATTACACACAAATTGGGTGTATTTCTGTTTAGTATGTCAAAACTCGGTGTTTTCTGGCATATTACTCACAATTTCATTGTACTGAAGCTTACTGCACTATAATTGAGTGTATTCTGGACTATTACATATGATTTCGTTGTATTGCAGCTGAATACGTCACAACACTGATGTATAACACACATATTGGGTGTATTGCTGTTTAGTACATCAAAACTCGGTGTATTCTGGCATATTACTCACACATTCATTGTACTGAAGCTTACTACACTATAATATTGTGCATTCTGGCCTATTAAACATAATTTCGTTATATTGCAGCTTAATACGTCAGAACACAGGCGTATTACACACACATTAGGTCTATTGCTGTTTACTACGTCAAAACTCGGTGTTTTCTTGCATATTACTCACACATTCAGTGTACTGAAGCTTACTACATCAAAATTGAGTGTATCCTGACCTATTACACATGGTTTCGTTGTATTGCCGCTTACTACATCACTACACTGCCGTATTACAAGTAAATTAGGTCTATTGCTGTTTAGTACGTCAAAACTCGGTGTTTTCTGGCATATTACTCACAATTTCATTGTACTGAAGCTTACTACAATAGATTTGAGTGTATTCTGGCCTATTACATATGATTTCGTTGTATTGCAGCTTAATACGTCAGAACACTGGCGTATTACACACAAATTGGGTATATTGCTGTTTAGTAAGTCAAAACTCGGTGTATTCTGGAATATTAGTCACAAATGCAATGTACTGAAGCTTACTACACTATAATTGAATGTATTCTGGCCTATTACATATGATTTCGTTGTATTGCAGCTTAATACGTCAGAACACTGGCGTATTACACACAAATTGGGTATTCTGCTGTTTAGTACGTCAAAATTCGGTGTATTCTGGCATATTACACACAAATTCGTCAGAACACTGGCGTATTACACGCAAATTGGGTATACTGCTGTTTAGTACGTCAAAACTCGGTGTATTCTGGCATATTAGTCACAAGTTCAATGTACTGAAGCTTACTGCACTATAATTGAGTGTATTCTGGTCTATTACATATGATTTTGTTGTATTGAAGCTTAATTCGTCAGAACACTGGCGTATTACACACAAATTGGGTATACTGCTGTTTGGTACGTCAAAACTCGGTGTATTCTGGCATATTACTCACAAATTCATTGTATTGAAGCTTACTGCACTATAATTGAGTGTATTCTGGCCTATTACATATGATTTCGTTGTATTGCAGCTGAATACGTCAGAACACTGGCGTATTATACACACATTAGGTATATTGCTGTTTACTACGTCAAAACTCGGTGTTTTCTGGCTTATTACTCACACATTCAGTGTACTGAAGCTTACTACATCAGAATTGAGTGTATTCTGGCCTATTACATATGATTTCGTTATATTACAGCTTAATACGTCAGAACACTGGCGTATTACACACAAATTGGGTATAGTGCTGTTTAGTACGTCAAAACTCGGTGTATTCTGGAATATTAGTCACAAATGCAATGTACTGAAGCTTACTGCACTATAATTGAGTGTATTCTGGCCTATTACATATGATTTCGTTGTATTGCAGCTTAATACGTCAGAACACTGGCGTATTACACATAAATTGGGTCTATTGCTGTTTACTACGTCAAAACTCTGTGTTTTCTGGCATATTACTCACACATTCAGTGTACTGAAGCTTACTACATCAAAATTGAGTGTATCCTGACCTATTACACATGGTTTCGTTGTATTGCAGCTTACTACATCACTACACTGCCGTATTACAAGTAAATTAGGTCTATTGCTGTTTAGTACGTCAAAACTCGGTGTTTTCTGGCATATTACTCACAATTTCATTGTACTGAAGCTTACTACAATGGAATTGAGTGTATTCTGGCCTATTACATATGATTTCGTTGTATTGCAGCTTAATACGTCACACCACTGGCGTATAACACACAAATTGGATGTATTGCTGTTTACTACGTCAAAACTCGGTGTATTCTGGCATATTACTCACAAATTCATTGTACTGAAGCTTACTACACTATAATATAGTGTATTCTGGCCTATTACATATGATTTCGTTGTATTGCAGCTGAATACGTCAGAACACTGGCGTATTACACACACATTAGGTATATTGCTGTTTACTACGTCAAAAGACGGTGTTTTCTGGCTTATTACTCACACATTCAGTGTACTGAAGCTTACTACATCAGAATTGAGTGTATCCTGACCTATTACACATGGTTTCGTTGTATTGCAGCTTACTACATCACTACACTGCCGTATTACAAGTAAATTAGGTCTATTGCTGTTTAGTACGTCAAAACCCGGTGTTTTCTGGCATATTACTCACAAATTCATTGTACTGAAGCTTACTACAATAGAATTGAGTGTATTCTGGCCTATTACATATGATTTCATTGTATTGCAGCTTAATACGTCAGAACACTGGCGTATTGTACACAAATTGGGTATATTGCTGTTTAGTACGTCAAAACTAAGTGTATTCTGGCCTATTAGTCACAAATTCAATGTACTGAAGCTTACTGCACTATAATTGAGTGTATTCTGGCCTATTACATACGATTTTGTTGTATTGCAGCTTAATACGTCAGAACACTGGCGTATTACACACAAATTGGGTGTATTTCTGTTTAGTATGTCAAAACTCGGTGTTTTCTGGCATATTACTCACAATTTCATTGTACTGAAGCTTACTGCACTATAATTGAGTGTATTCTGGACTATTACATATGATTTCGTTGTATTGCAGCTGAATACGTCACAACACTGATGTATAACACACATATTGGGTGTATTGCTGTTTAGTACATCAAAACTCGGTGTATTCTGGCATATTACTCACACATTCATTGTACTGAAGCTTACTACACTATAATATTGTGCATTCTGGCCTATTAAACATAATTTCGTTATATTGCAGCTTAATACGTCAGAACACAGGCGTATTACACACACATTAGGTCTATTGCTGTTTACTACGTCAAAACTCGGTGTTTTCTTGCATATTACTCACACATTCAGTGTACTGAAGCTTACTACATCAAAATTGAGTGTATCCTGACCTATTACACATGGTTTCGTTGTATTGCCGCTTACTACATCACTACACTGCCGTATTACAAGTAAATTAGGTCTATTGCTGTTTAGTACGTCAAAACTCGGTGTTTTCTGGCATATTACTCACAATTTCATTGTACTGAAGCTTACTACAATAGATTTGAGTGTATTCTGGCCTATTACATATGATTTCGTTGTATTGCAGCTTAATACGTCAGAACACTGGCGTATTACACACAAATTGGGTATATTGCTGTTTAGTAAGTCAAAACTCGGTGTATTCTGGAATATTAGTCACAAATGCAATGTACTGAAGCTTACTACACTATAATTGAATGTATTCTGGCCTATTACATATGATTTCGTTGTATTGCAGCTTAATACGTCAGAACACTGGCGTATTACACACAAATTGGGTATTCTGCTGTTTAGTACGTCAAAATTCGGTGTATTCTGGCATATTACACACAAATTCGTCAGAACACTGGCGTATTACACGCAAATTGGGTATACTGCTGTTTAGTACGTCAAAACTCGGTGTATTCTGGCATATTAGTCACAAGTTCAATGTACTGAAGCTTACTGCACTATAATTGAGTGTATTCTGGTCTATTACATATGATTTTGTTGTATTGAAGCTTAATTCGTCAGAACACTGGCGTATTACACACAAATTGGGTATACTGCTGTTTGGTACGTCAAAACTCGGTGTATTCTGGCATATTACTCACAAATTCATTGTATTGAAGCTTACTGCACTATAATTGAGTGTATTCTGGCCTATTACATATGATTTCGTTGTATTGCAGCTGAATACGTCAGAACACTGGCGTATTATACACACATTAGGTATATTGCTGTTTACTACGTCAAAACTCGGTGTTTTCTGGCTTATTACTCACACATTCAGTGTACTGAAGCTTACTACATCAGAATTGAGTGTATTCTGGCCTATTACATATGATTTCGTTATATTACAGCTTAATACGTCAGAACACTGGCGTATTACACACAAATTGGGTATAGTGCTGTTTAGTACGTCAAAACTCGGTGTATTCTGGAATATTAGTCACAAATGCAATGTACTGAAGCTTACTGCACTATAATTGAGTGTATTCTGGCCTATTACATATGATTTCGTTGTATTGCAGCTTAATACGTCAGAACACTGGCGTATTACACATAAATTGGGTCTATTGCTGTTTACTACGTCAAAACTCTGTGTTTTCTGGCATATTACTCACACATTCAGTGTACTGAAGCTTACTACATCAAAATTGAGTGTATCCTGACCTATTACACATGGTTTCGTTGTATTGCAGCTTACTACATCACTACACTGCCGTATTACAAGTAAATTAGGTCTATTGCTGTTTAGTACGTCAAAACTCGGTGTTTTCTGGCATATTACTCACAATTTCATTGTACTGAAGCTTACTACAATGGAATTGAGTGTATTCTGGCCTATTACATATGATTTCGTTGTATTGCAGCTTAATACGTCAGAACACTGGCGTATTACACACAAATTGGGTATTCTGCTGTTTAGTACGTCAAAATTCGTTGTATTCTGGCATATTACACACAAATTCGTCAGAACACTGGCGTATTACACACAAATTGGGTATACTGCTGTTTAGTACGTCAAAACTCGGTGTATTCTGGCATATTACTCACAAATTCATTGTACTGAAGCTTACTGCACTATAATTGAGTGTATTCTGGTCTATTACATATGATTTCGTTGTATTGCAGCTTAATACGTCAGAACACTGGCGTATTACACACACATTAGGTATATTGTTGTTTACTACGTCAAAACACGGTGTTTTCTGGCTTATTACTCACACATTCAGTGTACTGAAGCTTACTACATCAGAATTGAGTGTATCCTGACCTATTACACATGGTTTCGTTGTATTGCAGCTTAATACGTTAGAACACTGGCGTATTACACACAAATTGGGTATATTGCTGTTTAGTACGTCAAAACTAAGTGTATTCTGGCATATTAGTCACAAATTCAATGTACTGAAGCTTACTGCACTATAATTGAGTGTATTCTGGTCTATTACATATGATTTTGTTGTATTGAAGCTTAATTCGTCAGAACACTGGCGTATTACACACAAATTGGGTATACTGCTGTTTAGTACGTCAAAACTCGGTGTATTCTGGCATATTACGCACAAATTCATTGTATTGATGCTTACTGCACTATAATTGAGTGTATTCTGGCCTATTACATATGATTTCGTTGTATTGCAACTGAATACGTCACACCACTGGCGTATAACACACAAATTGGATGTATTGCTGTTTACTACGTCAAAACTCGGTGTATTCTGGCATATTACTCACAAATTCATTGTACTGAAGCTTACTACACTATAATATAGTGTATTCTGGCCTATTACATATGATTTCGTTGTATTGCAGCTGAATACGTCAGAACACTGGCGTATTACACACACATTAGGTATATTGCTGTTTACTACGTCAAAAGACGGTGTTTTCTGGCTTATTACTCACACATTCAGTGTACTGAAGCTTACTACATCAGAATTGAGTGTATCCTGACCTATTACACATGGTTTCGTTGTATTGCAGCTTACTACATCACTACACTGCCGTATTACAAGTAAATTAGGTCTATTGCTGTTTAGTACGTCAAAACCCGGTGTTTTCTGGCATATTACTCACAAATTCATTGTACTGAAGCTTACTACAATAGAATTGAGTGTATTCTGGCCTATTACATATGATTTCATTGTATTGCAGCTTAATACGTCAGAACACTGGCGTATTGTACACAAATTGGGTATATTGCTGTTTAGTACGTCAAAACTAAGTGTATTCTGGCCTATTAGTCACAAATTCAATGTACTGAAGCTTACTGCACTATAATTGAGTGTATTCTGGCCTATTACATATGATTTTGTTGTATTGCAGCTTAATACGTCAGAACACTGGCGTATTACACACAAATTGGGTGTATTTCTGTTTAGTATGTCAAAACTCGGTGTTTTCTGGCATATTACTCACAATTTCATTGTACTGAAGCTTACTACAATAGAATTGAGTGTATTCTGGACTATTACATATGATTTCGTTGTATTGCAGCTTAATACGTCAGAACACTGGCGTATTACACACAAATTGGGTATATTGCTGTTTAGTACGTCAAAACTCGGTGTATTCTGGAATATTAGTCACAAATGCAATGTACTGAAGCTTACTGCACTATAATTGAGTGTATTCTGGCCTATTACATATGATTTCGTTGTATTGCAGCTTAATACGTCAGAACACTGGCATATTACACACAAATTGGGTATTCTGCTGTTTAGTACGTCAAAATTCGGTGTATTCTGGCATATTACACACAAATTCGTCAGAACACTGGCGTATTACACACAAATTGGGTATACTGCTGTTTAGTACGTCAAAACTCGGTGTATTCTGGCATATTACTCACAAATTCATTGTACTGAAGCTTACTGCACTATAATTGAGTGTATTCTGGTCTATTACATATGATTTCGTTGTATTGCAGCTTAATACGTCAGAACACTGGCGTATTACACACACATTAGGTATATTGTTGTTTACTACGTCAAAACACGGTGTTTTCTGGCTTATTACTCACACATTCAGTGTACTGAAGCTTACTACATCAGAATTGAGTGTATCCTGACCTATTACACATGGTTTCGTTGTATTGCAGCTTAATACGTCAGAACACTGGCGTATTACACACAAATTGGGTATATTGCTGTTTAGTACGTCAAAACTAAGTGTATTCTGGCATATTAGTCACAAATTCATTGTATTGAAGCTTACTGCACTATAATTGAGTGTATTCTGGCCTATTACATAAGATTTCGTTGTATTGCAGCTGAATACGTCACACCACTGGCGTATAACACACAAATTGGGTGTATTGCTGTTTACTACGTCAAAACTCGGTGTATTCTGGCATATTACTCACAAATTCATTGTACTGAAGCTTACTACACTATAATATAGTGTATTCTGGCCTATTACATATGATTTCGTTGTATTGCAGCTTAATACGTCAGAACACTGGCGTATTACACACACATTAGGTATATTGCTGTTTACTACGTCAAAACACGGTGTTTTCTGGCTTATTACTCACACATTCAGTGTACTGAAGCTTACTACATCAGAATTGAGTGTATCCTGACCTATTACACATGGTTTCGTTGTATTGCAGCTTACTACATCACTACACTGCCGTATTACAAGTAAATTAGGTCTATTGCTGTTTAGTACGTCAAAACCCGGTGTTTTCTGGCATATTACTCACAAATTCATTGTACTGAAGCTTACTACAATAGAATTGAGTGTATTCTGGCCTATTACATATGATTTCATTGTATTGCAGCTTAATACGTCAGAACACTGGCGTATTGCACACAAATTGGATATATTGCTGTTTAGTACGTCAAAACTAAGTGTATTCTGGCCTATTAGTCACAAATTCAATGTACTGAAGCTTACTGCACTATAATTGAGTGTATTCTGGCCTAATACATATGATTTTGTTGTATTGCAGCTTAATACGTCAGAACACTGGCGTATTACACACAAATTGGGTGTATTTCTGTTTAGTATGTCAAAACTCGGTGTTTTCTGGCATATTACTCACAATTTCATTGTACTGAAGCTTACTACAATAGAATTGAGTGTATTCTGGCCTATTACATATGATTTCGTTGTATTGCAGCTTAATACGTCAGAACACTGGCGTATTACACACAAATTGGGTATATTGCTGTTTAGTACGTCAAAACTCGGTGTATTCTGGAATATTAGTCACAAATGCAATGTACTGAAGCTTACTGCACTATAATTGAGTGTATTCTGGCCTATTACATATGATTTCGTTGTATTGCAGCTTAATACGTCAGAACACTTGCATATTACACACAAATTGGGTATTCTGCTGTTTAGTACGTCAAAATTCGGTGTATTCTGGCATATTACATACAAATTCGTCAGAACACTGGCGTATTACACACAAATTGGGTATACTGCTGTTTATTACGTCAAAACTCGGTGTATTCTGGCATATTACTCACAAATTCATTGTACTGAAGCTTACTGCACTATAATTGAGTGTATTCTGGTCTATTACATATGATTTCGTTGTATTGCAGCTTAATACGTCAGAACACTGGCGTATTACACACACATTAGGTATATTGTTGTTTACTACGTCAAAACACGGTGTTTTCTGGCTTATTACTCACACATTCAGTGTACTGAAGCTTACTACATCAGAATTGAGTGTATCCTGACCTATTACACATGGTTTCGTTGTATTGCAGCTTAATACGTCAGAACACTGGCGTATTACACACAAATTGGGTATATTGCTGTTTAGTACGTCAAAACTCGGTGTATTCTGGAATATTAGTCACAAATGCAATGTACTGAAGCTTACTGCACTATAATTGAGTGTATTCTGTCCTATTACATATGATTTCGTTGTATTGCAGCTTAATACGTCAGAACACTGGCATATTACACACACATTGGGTATTCTGCTGTTTAGTACGTCAAAATTCGGTGTATTCTGGCATATTACACACAAATTCGGCAGAACACTGGCGTATTACACACAAATTGGGTATACTGCTGTTTATTACGTCAAAACTCGATTTATTCTGGCATATTACTCACAAATTCATTGTACTGAAGCTTACTGCACTATAATTGAGTGTATTCTGGTCTATTACATATGATTTCGTTGTATTGCAGCTTAATACGTCAGAACACTGGCGTATTACACACACATTAGGTATATTGTTGTTTACTACGTCAAAACACGGTGTTTTCTGGCTTATTACTCACACATTCAGTGTACTGAAGCTTACTACATCAGAATTGAGTGTATCCTGACCTATTACACATGGTTTCGTTGTATTGCAGCTTAATACGTCAGAACACTGGCGTATTACACACAAATTGGGTATATTGCTGTTTAGTACGTCAAAACTAAGTGTATTCTGGCATATTAGTCACAAATTCAATGTACTGAAGCTTACTGCACTATAATTGAGTGTATTCTGGTCTATTGCATATGATTTCATTGTATTGCAGCTTAATACGTCAGAACACTTGCGTATTGCACACAAATTGGGTATATTGCTGTTTAGTACGTCAAAACTAAGTGTATTCTGGCCTATTAGTCACAAATTCAATGTACTGAAGCTTACTGCACTATAATTGAGTGTATTCTGGCCTATTACATATGATTTTGTTGTATTGCAGCTTAATACGTCAGAACACTGGCGTATTACACACAAATTGGGTGTATTTCTGTTTAGTATGTCAAAACTCGGTGTTTTCTGGCATATTACTCACAATTTCATTGTACTGAAGCTTACTACAATAGAATTGAGTGTATTCTGGACTATTACATATGATTTCGTTGTATTGCAGCTTAATACGTCAGAACACTGGCGTATTACACACAAATTGGGTATATTGCTGTTTAGTACGTCAAAACTCGGTGTATTCTGGAATATTAGTCACAAATGCAATGTACTGAAGCTTACTGCACTATAATTGAGTGTATTCTGGCCTATTACATAAGATTTCGTTGTATTGCAGCTGAATACGTCACACCACTGGCGTATAACACACAAATTGGGTGTATTGCTGTTTACTACGTCAAAACTCGGTGTATTCTGGCATATTACTCACAAATTCATTGTACTGAAGCTTACTACACTATAATATAGTGTATTCTGGCCTATTACATATGATTTCGTTGTATTGCAGCTTAATACGTCAGAACACTGGCGTATTACACACACATTAGGTATATTGCTGTTTACTACGTCAAAACACGGTGTTTTCTGGCTTATTACTCACACATTCAGTGTACTGAAGCTTACTACATCAGAATTGAGTGTATCCTGACCTATTACACATGGTTTCGTTGTATTGCAGCTTACTACATCACTACACTGCCGTATTACAAGTAAATTAGGTCTATTGCTGTTTAGTACGTCAAAACCCGGTGTTTTCTGGCATATTACTCACAAATTCATTGTACTGAAGCTTACTACAATAGAATTGAGTGTATTCTGGCCTATTACATATGATTTCATTGTATTGCAGCTTAATACGTCAGAACACTGGCGTATTGCACACAAATTGGATATATTGCTGTTTAGTACGTCAAAACTAAGTGTATTCTGGCCTATTAGTCACAAATTCATTGTACTGAAGCTTACTACAATAGAATTGAGTGTATTCTGGCCTATTACATATGATTTCGTTGTATTGCAGCTTAATACGTCAGAACACTGGCGTATTACACACAAATTGGGTATATTGCTGTTTAGTACGTCAAAACTCGGTGTATTCTGGAATATTAGTCACAAATGCAATGTACTGAAGCTTACTGCACTATAATTGAGTGTATTCTGGCCTATTACATATGATTTCGTTGTATTGCAGCTTAATACGTCAGAACACTTGCATATTACACACAAATTGGGTATTCTGCTGTTTAGTACGTCAAAATTCGGTGTATTCTGGCATATTACATACAAATTCGTCAGAACACTGGCGTATTACACACAAATTGGGTATACTGCTGTTTATTACGTCAAAACTCGGTGTATTCTGGCATATTACTCACAAATTCATTGTACTGAAGCTTACTGCACTATAATTGAGTGTATTCTGGTCTATTACATATGATTTCGTTGTATTGCAGCTTAATACGTCAGAACACGGGCGTATTACACACACATTAGGTATATTGTTGTTTACTACGTCAAAACACGGTGTTTTCTGGCTTATTACTCACACGTTCAGTGTACTGAAGCTTACTACATCAGAATTGAGTGTATCCTGACCTATTACACATGGTTTCGTTGTATTGCAGCTGAATACGTCAGAACACTGGCGTATTACACACAAATTGGGTATATTGCTGTTTAGTACGTCAAAACTAAGTGTATTCTGGCATATTAGTCACAAATTCAATGTACTGAAGCTTACTGCACTATAATTGAGTGTATTCTGGTCTATTGCATATGATTTCATTGTATTGCAGCTTAATACGTCAGAACACTGGCGTATTGCACACAAATTGGGTATATTGCTGTTTAGTACGTCAAAACTAAGTGTATTCTGGCCTATTAGTCACAAATTCAATGTACTGAAGCTTACTGCACTATAATTGAGTGTATTCTGGCCTATTACATATGATTTTGTTGTATTGCAGCTTAATACGTCAGAACACTGGCGTATTACACACAAATTGGGTGTATTTCTGTTTAGTATGTCAAAACTCGGTGTTTTCTGGCATATTACTCACAATTTCATTGTACTGAAGCTTACTACAATAGAATTGAGTGTATTCTGGACTATTACATATGATTTCGTTGTATTGCAGCTTAATACGTCAGAACACTGGCGTATTACACACAAATTGGGTATATTGCTGTTTAGTACGTCAAAACTCGGTGTATTCTGGAATATTAGTCACAAATGCAATGTACTGAAGCTTACTGCACTATAATTGAGTGTATTCTGGCCTATTACATAAGATTTCGTTGTATTGCAGCTGAATACGTCACACCACTGGCGTATAACACACAAATTGGGTGTATTGCTGTTTACTACGTCAAAACTCGGTGTATTCTGGCATATTACTCACAAATTCATTGTACTGAAGCTTACTACACTATAATATAGTGTATTCTGGCCTATTACATATGATTTCGTTGTATTGCAGCTTAATACGTCAGAACACTGGCGTATTACACACACATTAGGTATATTGCTGTTTACTACGTCAAAACACGGTGTTTTCTGGCTTATTACTCACACATTCAGTGTACTGAAGCTTACTACATCAGAATTGAGTGTATCCTGACCTATTACACATGGTTTCGTTGTATTGCAGCTTACTACATCACTACACTGCCGTATTACAAGTAAATTAGGTCTATTGCTGTTTAGTACGTCAAAACCCGGTGTTTTCTGGCATATTACTCACAAATTCATTGTACTGAAGCTTACTACAATAGAATTGAGTGTATTCTGGCCTATTACATATGATTTCATTGTATTGCAGCTTAATACGTCAGAACACTGGCGTATTGCACACAAATTGGATATATTGCTGTTTAGTACGTCAAAACTAAGTGTATTCTGGCCTATTAGTCACAAATTCAATGTACTGAAGCTTACTGCACTATAATTGAGTGTATTCTGGCCTAATACATATGATTTTGTTGTATTGCAGCTTAATACGTCAGAACACTGGCGTATTACACACAAATTGGGTGTATTTCTGTTTAGTATGTCAAAACTCGGTGTTTTCTGGCATATTACTCACAATTTCATTGTACTGAAGCTTACTACAATAGAATTGAGTGTATTCTGGACTATTACATATGATTTCGTTGTATTGCAGCTTAATACGTCAGAACACTGGCGTATTACACACAAATTGGGTATATTGCTGTTTAGTACGTCAAAACTCGGTGTATTCTGGAATATTAGTCACAAATGCAATGTACTGAAGCTTACTGCACTATAATTGAGTGTATTCTGGCCTATTACATATGATTTCGTTGTATTGCAGCTTAATACGTCAGAAAACTTGCATATTACACACAAATTGGGTATTCTGCTGTTTAGTACGTCAAAATTCGGTGTATTCTGGCATATTACATACAAATTCGTCAGAACACTGGCGTATTACACACAAATTGGGTATACTGCTGTTTATTACGTCAAAACTCGGTGTATTCTGGCATATTACTCACAAATTCATTGTACTGAAGCTTACTGCACTATAATTGAGTGTATTCTGGTCTATTACATATGATTTCGTTGTATTGCAGCTTAATACGTCAGAACACTGGCGTATTACACACACATTAGGTATATTGTTGTTTACTACGTCAAAACACGGTGTTTTCTGGCTTATTACTCACACATTCAGTGTACTGAAGCTTACTACATCAGAATTGAGTGTATCCTGACCTATTACACATGGTTTCGTTGTATTGCAGCTTAATACGTCAGAACACTGGCGTATTACACACAAATTGGGTATATTGCTGTTTAGTACGTCAAAACTCGGTGTATTCTGGAATATTAGTCACAAATGCAATGTACTGAAGCTTACTGCACTATAATTGAGTGTATTCTGTCCTATTACATATGATTTCGTTGTATTGCAGCTTAATACGTCAGAACACTGGCATATTACACACACATTGGGTATTCTGCTGTTTAGTCCGTCAAAATTCGGTGTATTCTGGCATATTACACACAAATTCGGCAGAACACTGGCGTATTACACACAAATTGGGTATATTGCTGTTTAGTACGTCAAAACTAAGTGTATTCTGGCATATTAGTCACAAATTCAATGTACTGAAGCTTACTGCACTATAATTGAGTGTATTCTGGTCTATTGCATATGATTTCATTGTATTGCAGCTTAATACGTCAGAACACTGGCGTATTGCACACAAATTGGGTATATTGCTGTTTAGTACGTCAAAACTAAGTGTATTCTGGCCTATTAGTCACAAATTCAATGTACTGAAGCTTACTGCACTATAATTGAGTGTATTCTGGCCTATTACATATGATTTTGTTGTATTGCAGCTTAATACGTCAGAACACTGGCGTATTACACACAAATTGGGTGTATTTCTGTTTAGTATGTCAAAACTCGGTGTTTTCTGGCATATTACTCACAATTTCATTGTACTGAAGCTTACTACAATAGAATTGAGTGTATTCTGGACTATTACATATGATTTCGTTGTATTGCAGCTTAATACGTCAGAACACTGGCGTATTACACACAAATTGGGTATATTGCTGTTTAGTACGTCAAAACTCGGTGTATTCTGGAATATTAGTCACAAATGCAATGTACTGAAGCTTACTGCACTATAATTGAGTGTATTCTGGCCTATTACATATGATTTCGTTGTATTGCAGCTTAATACGTCAGAACACTGGCATATTACACACAAATTGGGTATTCTGCTGTTTAGTACGTCAAAATTCGGTGTATTCTGGCATATTACACACAAATTCGTCAGAACACTGGCGTATTACACACAAATTGGGTATACTGCTGTTTAGTACGTCAAAACTCGGTGTATTCTGGCATATTACTCACAAATTCATTGTACTGAAGTTTACTGCACTATAATTGAGTGTATTCTGGTCTATTACATATGATTTCGTTGTATTGCAGCTTAATACGTCAGAACACTGGCGTATTACACACACATTAGGTATATTGTTGTTTACTACGTCAAAACACGGTGTTTTCTGGCTTATTACTCACACATTCAGTGTACTGAAGCTTACTACATCAGAATTGAGTGTATCCTGACCTATTACACATGGTTTCGTTGTATTGCAGCTTAATACGTCAGAACACTGGCGTATTACACACAAATTGGGTATATTGCTGTTTAGTACGTCAAAACTAAGTGTATTCTGGCATATTAGTCACAAATTCAATGTACTGAAGCTTACTGCACTATAATTGAGTGTATTCTGGTCTATTACATATGATTTTGTTGTATTAAAGCTTAATTCGTCAGAACACTGGCGTATTACACACAAATTGGGTATACTGATGTTTAGTACGTCAAAACTCGGTGTATTCTGGCATATTACTCACAAATTCATTGTATTGAAGCTTACTGCACTATAATTGAGTGTATTCTGGCCTATTACATAAGATTTCGTTGTATTGCAGCTGAATACGTCACACCACTGGCGTATAACACACAAATTGGGTGTATTGCTGTTTACTACGTCAAAACTCGGTGTATTCTGGCATATTACTCACAAATTCATTGTACTGAAGCTTACTACACTATAATATAGTGTATTCTGGCCTATTACATATGATTTCGTTGTATTGCAGCTTAATACGTCAGAACACTGGCGTATTACACACACATTAGGTTTATTGTTGTTTACTACGTCAAAACACGGTGTTTTCTGGCTTATTACTCACACATTCAGTGTACTGAAGCTTACTACATCAGAATTGAGTGTATCCTGACCTATTACACATGGTTTCGTTGTATTGCAGCTTACTACATCACTACACTGCCGTATTACAAGTAAATTAGGTCTATTGCTGTTTAGTACGTCAAAACCCGGTGTTTTCTGGCATATTACTCACAAATTCATTGTACTGAAGCTTACTACAATAGAATTGAGTGTATTCTGGCCTATTACATATGATTTCGTTGTATTGCAGCTTAATACGTCAGAACACTGGCGTATTGCACACAAATTGGATATATTGCTGTTTAGTACGTCAAAACTAAGTGTATTCTGGCCTATTAGTCACAAATTCAATGTACTGAAGCTTACTGCACTATAATTGAGTGTATTCTGGCCTAATACATATGATTTTGTTGTATTGCAGCTTAATACGTCAGAACACTGGCGTATTACACACAAATTGGGTGTATTTCTGTTTAGTATGTCAAAACTCGGTGTTTTCTGGCATATTACTCACAATTTCATTGTACTGAAGCTTACTACAATAGAATTGAGTGTATTCTGGCCTATTACATATGATTTCGTTGTATTGCAGCTTAATACGTCAGAACACTGGCAAATTACACACAAATTGGGTATATTGCTGTTTAGTACGTCAAAACTCGGTGTATTCTGGAATATTAGTCACAAATGCAATGTACTGAAGCTTACTGCACTATAATTGAGTGTATTCTGGCCTATTACATATGATTTCGTTGTATTGCAGCTTAATACGTCAGAACACTTTCATATTACACACAAATTGGGTATTCTGCTGTTTAGTACGTCAAAATTCGGTGTATTCTGGCATATTACATACAAATTCGTCAGAACACTGGCGTATTACACACAAATTGGGTAATCTGCTGTTTATTACGTCAAAACTCGGTGTATTCTGGCATATTACTCACAAATTCATTGTACTGAAGCTTACTGCACTATAATTGAGTGTATTCTGGTCTATTACATATGATTTCGTTGTATTGCAGCTTAATACGTCAGAACACTGGCGTATTACACACACATTAGGTATATTGTTGTTTACTACGTCAAAACACGGTGTTTTCTGGCTTATTACTCACACATTAAGTGTACTGAAGCTTACTACATCAGAATTGAGTGTATCCTGACCTATTACACATGGTTTCGTTGTATTGCAGCTTAATACGTCAGAACACTGGCGTATTACACACAAATTGGGTATATTGCTGTTTAGTACGTCAAAACTCGGTGTATTCTGGAATATTAGTCACAAATGCAATGTACTGAAGCTTACTGCACTATAATTGAGTGTATTCTGTCCTATTACATATGATTTCGTTGTATTGCAGCTTAATACGTCAGAACACTGGCATATTACACACAAATTGGGTATTCTGCTGTTTAGTACGTCAAAATTCGGTGTATTCTGGCATATTATACACAAATTGCGCAGAACACTGGCGTATTACACACAAATTGGGTATACTGCTGTTTATTACGTCAAAACTCGGTGTATTCTGGCATATTACTCACAAATTCATTGTACTGAAGCTTACTGCACTATAATTGAGTGTATTCTGGTCTATTACATATGATTTCGTTGTATTGCAGCTTAATACGTCAGAACACTGGCGTATTACACACACATTAGGTATATTGTTGTTTACTACGTCAAAACACGGTGTTTTCTGGCTTATTACTCACACATTCAGTGTACTGAAGCTTACTACATCAGAATTGAGTGTATCCTGACCTATTACACATGGTGTCGTTGTATTGCAGCTTAATACGTCAGAACACTGGCGTATTACACACAAAATGGGTGTATTTCTGTTTAGTTCGTCAAAACTCGGTGTATTCTGGCATATTACTCACAAATTCATTGTACTGAAGCTTACTGCACTATAATTGAGTGTATTCTGGTCTATTGCATATGATTTCATTGTATTGCAGCTTAATACGTCAGAACACTGGCGTATTGCACACAAATTGGGTATATTGCTGTTTAGTACGTCAAAACTAAGTGTATTCTGGCCTATTAGTCACAAATTCAATGTACTGAAGCTTACTGCACTATAATTGAGTGTATTCTGGCCTATTACATATGATTTTGTTGTATTGCAGCTTAATACGTCAGAACACTGGCGTATTACACACAAATTGGGTGTATTTCTGTTTAGTATGTCAAAACTCGGTGTTTTCTGGCATATTACTCACAATTTCATTGTACTGAAGCTTACTACAATAGAATTGAGTGTATTCTGGACTATTACATATGATTTCGTTGTATTGCAGCTTAATACGTCAGAACACTGGCGTATTACACACAAATTGGGTATATTGCTGTTTAGTACGTCATAACTCGGTGTATTCTGGAATATTAGTCACAAATGCAATGTACTGAAGCTTACTGCACTATAATTGAGTGTATTCTGGCCTATTACATATGATTTCGTTGTATTGCAGCTTAATACGTCAGAACACTGGCATATTACACACAAATTGGGTATTCTGCTGTTTAGTACGTCAAAATTCGGTGTATTCTGGCATATTACACACAAATTCGTCAGAACACTGGCGTATTACACACAAATTGGGTATACTGCTGTTTAGTACGTCAAAACTCGGTGTATTCTGGCATATTACACACAAATTCGTCAGAACACTGGCGTATTACACACAAATTGGATATATTGCTGTTTAGTACGTCAAAACTAAGTGTATTCTGGCCTATTAGTCACAAATTCAATGTACTGAAGCTTACTGCACTATAATTGAGTGTATTCTGGCCTATTACATATGATTTTGTTGTATTGCAGCTTAATACGTCAGAACACTGGCGTATTACACACAAATTGGGTATATTGCTGTTTAGTACGTCAAAACTCGGTGTATTCTGGAATATTAGTCACAAATGCAATGTACTGAAGCTTACTGCACTATAATTGAGTGTATTCTGGCCTATTACATATGATTTCGTTGTATTGCAGCTTAATACGTCAGAACACTGGCATATTACACACAAATTGGGTATTCTGCTGTTTAGTACGTCAAAATTCGGTGTATTCTGGCATATTACACACAAATTCGTCAGAACACTGGCGTATTACACACAAATTGGGTATACTGCTGTTTATTACGTCAAAACTCGGTGTATTCTGGCATATTACTCACAAATTCATTGTACTGAAGCTTACTGCACTATAATTGAGTGTATTCTGGTCTATTACATATGATTTCGTTGTATTGCTGCTTAATACGTCAGAACACTGGCGTATTACACACACATTAGGTATATTGCTGTTTAGTACGTCAAAACTAAGTGTATTCTGGCATATTAGTCACAAATTCAATGTACTGAAGCTTACTGCACTATAATTGAGTGTATTCTGGTCTATTGCATATGATTTCATTGTAATGCAGCTTAATACGTCAGAACACTGGCGTATTGCACACAAATTGGGTATATTGCTGTTTAGTACGTCAAAACTAAGTGTATTCTGGCATATTAGTCACAAATTCAATGTACTGAAGCTTACTGCACTATAATTGAGTGTATTCTGGCCTATTACATATGATTTTGTTGTATTGCAGCTTAATACGTCAGAACACTGGCGTATTACACACAAATTTAGTGTATTTCTGTTTAGTATGTCAAAACTCGGTGTTTTCTGGCATATTACTCACAATTTCATTGTACTGAAGCTTACTACAATAGAATTGAGTGTATTCTGGCCTATTACACATGATTTCGTTGTATTGCAGCTTAATACTTCAGAAGACTCTCGTATTACACACACATTATGTCTATTGCTATTTAGTACGTCAAAACTCGGTGTTTTCTGGCATATTACTCACACATTCAGTGTACTGAAGCTTAATACATCAGAATTGAGTGTATCCTGACCAATTACACATGGTTTCGTTGTATTGCAGCTTACTACATCACAACACTGGCGTATTACAAGCAAATTAGGTTTATTGCTGTTTAGTACATCAAAACTCGGTGTTTTCTGGCATATTACTCACACATTCATTGTACTAACGCTTACTACACTATAATATGGTGTATTCTGGCCTATTAAACATAATTTCGTTGTATTGCAGCTTAATACGTCATAACACTGGCATATTACACACAAATTGGGTATTCTGCTGTTTAGTACGTCAAAATTCGGTGTATTCTGGCATATTACACACAAATTCATCAGAACACTGGCGTATTACACACAAATTGGATATATTGCTGTTTAGTACGTCAAAACTAAGTGTATTCTGGCCTATTAGTCACAAATTCAATGTACTGAAGCTTACTGCACTATAATTGAGTGTATTCTGGCCTATTACATATGATTTTGTTGTATTGCAGTTTAATACGTCAGAACACTGGCGTATTACACACAAATTGGGTGTATTTCTGTTTAGTATGTCAAAACTCGGTGTTTTCTGGCATATTACTCACAATTTCATTGTACTGAAGCTTACTACAATAGAATTGAGTGTATTCTGGCCTATTACATATGATTTCGTTGTATTGCAGCTTAATACGTCAGAACACTGGCGTATTACACACAAATTGGGTATATTGCTGTTTAGTACGTAAAAACTCGGTGTATTCTGGAATATTAGTCACAAATGCAATGTACTGAAGCTTACTGCACTATAATTGAGTGTATTCTGGCCTATTACATATGATTTCGTTGTATTGCAGCTTAATACGTCAGAACACTGGCATATTACACACAAATTGGGTATTCTGCTGTTTAGTACGTCAAAATTCGGTGTATTCTGGCATATTACACACAAATTCGTCAGAACACTGGCGTATTACACACAAATTGGGTATACTGCTGTTTATTACGTCAAAACTCGGTGTATTCTGGCATATTACTCACAAATTCATTGTACTGAAGCTTACTGCACTATAATTGAGTGTATTCTGGTCTATTACATATGATTTCGTTGTATTGCAGCTTAATACGTCAGAACACTGGCGTATTACACACACATTAGGTATATTGTTGTTTACTACGTCAAAACACGGTGTTTTCTGGCTTATTACTCACACATTCAGTGTACTGAAGCTTACTACATCAGAATTGAGTGTATCCTGACCAATTACACATGGTTTCGTTGTATTGCAGCTTACTACATCACAACACTGGCGTATTACAAGCAAATTAGGTTTATTGCTGTTTAGTACGTCAAAACTCGGTGTTTTCTGGCATATTACTCACACATTCATTGTACTAACGCTTACTACACTATAATATGGTGTATTCTGGCCTATTAAACATAATTTCGTTGTATTGCAGCTTAATACGTCATAACACTGGCGTATTACACACACATTAGGTATATTGCTGTTTACTACGTCAAAACACGGTGATTTCTGGCTTATTACTCACACATTCAGTGTACTGAAGCTTACTACATCAGAATTGAGTGTATTCTGTCCTATTAGATATGATTTCGTTGTATTGCAGCTTAATACGTCAGAACACTGGCGTATTACACACAAATTTAGTGTATTTCTGTTTAGTACGTCAAAACTCGGTGTATTCTGGAATATTAGTCACAAATGCAATGTACTGAAGCTTACTGCACTATAATTGAGTGTATTCTGGTCTATTGCATATGATTTCATTGTATTGCAGCTTAATACGTCAGAACACTGGCGTATTGCACACAAATTGGGTATATTGCTGTTTAGTACGTCAAAACTAAGTGTATTCTGGCATATTAGTCACAAATTCAATGTACTGAAGCTTACTGCACTATAATTGAGTGTATTCTGGCCTATTACATATGATTTTGTTGTATTGCAGCTTAATACGTCAGAACACTGGCGTATTACACACAAATTTAGTGTATTTCTGTTTAGTATGTCAAAACTCGGTGTTTTCTTGCATATTACTCACAATTTCATTGTACTGAAGCTTACTACAATAGAATTGAGTGTATTCTGGCCTATTACACATGATTTCGTTGTATTGCAGCTTAATACTTCAGAAGACTGGCGTATTACACACACATTATGTCTATTGCTATTTAGTACGTCAAAACTCGGTGTTTTCTGTCATATTACTCACACATTCAGTGTACTGAAGCTTAATACATCAGAATTGAGTGTATCCTGACCTATTACACATGGTTTCGTTGTATTGCAGCTTACTACATCACAACACTGGCGTATTACAAGCAAATTAGGTTTATTGCTGTTTAGTACGTCAAAACTCGGTGTTTTCTGGCATATTACTCACACATTCATTGTACTAACGCTTACTACACTATAATATGGTGTATTCTGGCCTATTAAACATAATTTCGTTGTATTGCAGCTTAATACGTCATAACACTGGCGTATTACACACACATTAGGTATATTGCTGTTTACTACGTCAAAACACGGTGATTTCTGGCTTATTACTCACACATTCAGTGTACTGAAGCTTACTACATCAGAATTGAGTGTATCCTGACCTATTACACATGGTTTCGTTGTATTGCAGGTTAATACGTCAGAACACTGGCTTATTGCACACAAATTGGGTATATTGCTGTTTAGTACGTCAAAACTCGGTGTATTCTGGAATATTAGTCACAAATGCAATGTACTGAAGCTTACTGCACTATAATTGAGTGTATTCTGGCCTATTACATATGATTTCGTTGTATTGCAGCTTAATACGTCAGAAAACTGGCGTATTACAAACAAATTGGGTATTCTGCTGTTTAGTACGTCAAAACTCTGTGTATTCTGGCATATTACACACAAATTCATTGTACTGAAGCTTACTGCACTATAATTGAGTGTATTCTGGCCTATTACATATGATTTCGTTGTATTGCAGCTGAATACGTCACAACACTGATGTATAACACACAAATTGGGTGTATTGCTGTTTAGTACGTCAAAACTCGGTGTATTCTGGCATATTACTCACACATTCATTGTACTGAAGCTTACTACACTATAATATAGTGCATTCTGGCCTATTAAACATAATTTCGTTATATTGCAGCTTAATACGTCAGAACACTGGCGTATTACACACACATTAGGTCTATTGCTGTTTACTACGTCAAAACTCGGTGTTTTCTTGCATATTACTCACACATTCAGTGTACTGAAGCTTACTACATCAGAATGGAGTGTATCCTGACGTTTTACACATGGTTTCGTTGTATTGCAGCTTAATACGTCAGAACACTGGCGTATTACACACAAATTGGGTGTATTTCTGTTTCGTACGTCAAAACTAGTTGTTTTCTGGCATATTACTCACAATTTCATTGTACTGAAGCTTACTATAATAGAATTGAGTGTATTCTGGCCTATTACATATGATTTCGTTGTATTGCAGCTGAATACGTCACAACACTGGCGTATTACACACAAATTGGGTGTATTTCTGTTTAGTACGTCAAAACTCGGTGTATTCTGGCATATTACTCACACATTCAGTGTACTGAAGCTTAATACATCAGAATTGAGTGTATCCTGACCTATTACACATGGTTTCGTTGTATTGCAGCTTACTACATCACAACACTGGCTTATTACAAGCAAATTAGGTTTATTGCTGTTTAGTACGTCAAAACTCGGTGTTTTCTGGCATATTACTCACACATTCATTGTACTAACACTTACTACACTATAATATGGTGTATTCTGGCCTATTAAACATAATTTCGTTGTATTGCAGCTTAATACGTCATAACACTGGCGTATTACACACACATTAGGTATATTGCTGTTTACTACGTCAAAACACGGTGATTTCTGGCTTATTACTCACACATTCAGTGTACTGAAGCTTACTACATCAGAATTGAGTGTATCCTGACCTATTACACATGGTTTCGTTGTATTGCAGGTTAATACGTCAGAACACTGGCGTATTACACACAAATTGGGTATATTGCTGTTTAGTACGTCAAAACTCGGTGTATTCTGGAATATTAGTCACAAATGCAATGTACTGAAGCTTACTGCACTATAACTGAGTGTATTCTGGCCTATTACATATGATTTCGTTGTATTGCAGCTTAATACGTCAGAACACTGGCGTATTACACACAAATTGGGTGTATTTCTGTTTCGTACGTCAAAACTAGTTGTTTTCTGGCATATTACTCACAATTTCATTGTACTGAAGCTTACTATAATAGAATTGAGTGTATTCTGGCCTATTACATATGATTTCGTTGTATTGCAGCTGAATACGTCACAACACTGGCGTATTACACACAAATTGGGTGTATTTCTGTTTAGTACGTCAAAACTCGGTGTATTCTGGCATATTACTCACAAATTCATTGTACTGAAGCTTACTACACTATAATATAGTGTATTCTGGCATATTACACATAATTTCGTTGTATTGCAGCTTAATACGTCAGAACACTGGCGCATTACACAAACATTAGGTCTATTGCTGTTTACTACGTCAAAACTCGGTGTTTTCTTGCATATTACTCACACATTCAGTGTACTGAAGCTTACTACATCAGAATTGAGTGTATCCTGACCTATTACACATGGTTTCGTTGTATTGCAGCTTACTACATCACAACACTGGCGTATTACAAGCAAATTAGGTCTATTGCTGTTTAGTACGTCAAAATTCGGTGTATTCTAGCATATTACTCACACATTCATTGTACTGAAGGTTACTGCACTATAGTATTTTGTATTCTGACCTATTAAACATAATTTCGTTGTATTGCAGCTTAATACGTCAGAACACTGGCGTATTACACACACATTACGTATATTGCTGTTTAGTACGTCAAAACTAAGTGTATTCTGGCCTATTAGTCACAAATTCAATGTACTGAAGCTTACTGCACTATAATTGAGTGTATTCTGGCCTATTACATATGATTTTGTTGTATTGCAGCTTAATACGTCAGAACACTGGCGTATTACACACAAATTGGGTGTATTTCTGTTTAGTATGTCAAAACTCGGTGTTTTCTGGCATATTACTCACAATTTCATTGTACTGAAGCTTACTACAATAGAATTGAGTGTATTCTGGACTATTACATATGATTTCGTTGTATTGCAGCTTAATACGTCAGAACACTGGCGTATTACACACAAATTGGGTATATTGCTGTTTAGTACGTCATAACTCGGTGTATTCTGGAATATTAGTCACAAATGCAATGTACTGAAGCTTACTGCACTATAATATAGTGTATTCTGGCCTATTACATATGATTTCGTTGTATTGCAGCTTAATACGTCAGAACACTGGCATATTACACACAAATTGGGTATTCTGCTGTTTAGTACGTCAAAATTCGGTGTATTCTGGCATATTACACACAAATTCGTCAGAACACTGGCGTATTACACACAAATTGGGTATACTGCTGTTTAGTACGTCACAACTCGGTGTATTCTGGCATATTACACACAAATTCGTCAGAACACTGGCGTATTACACACAAATTGGATATATTGCTGTTTAGTACGTCAAAACTAAGTGTATTCTGGCCTATTAGTCACAAATTCAATGTACTGAAGCTTACTGCACTATAATTGAGTGTATTCTGGCCTATTACATATGATTTTGTTGTATTGCAGCTTAATACGTCAGAACACTGGCGTATTACACACAAATTGGGTGTATTTCTGTTTAGTATGTCAAAACTCGGTGTTTTCTGGCATATTACTCACAATTTCATTGTACTGAAGCTTACTACAATAGAATTGAGTGTATTCTGGCCTATTACATATGATTTCGTTGTATTGCAGCTTAATACGTCAGAACACTGGCGTATTACACACAAATTGGGTATATTGCTGTTTAGTACGTCAAATCGGTGTATTCTGGAATATTAGTCACAAATGCAATGTACTGAAGCTTACTGCACTATAATTGAGTGTATTCTGGCCTATTACATATGATTTCGTTGTATTGCAGCTTAATACGTCAGAACACTGGCATATTACACACAAATTGGGTATTCTGCTGTTTAGTACGTCAAAATTCGGTGTATTCTGGCATATTACACACAAATTCGTCAGAACACTGGCGTATTACACACAAATTGGGTATACTGCTGTTTATTACGTCAAAACTCGGTGTATTCTGGCATATTACTCACAAATTCATTGTACTGAAGCTTACTGCACTATAATTGAGTGTATTCTGGTCTATTACATATGATTTCGTTGTATTGCAGCTTAATACGTCAGAACACTGGCGTATTACACACACATTAGGTATATTGCTGTTTAGTACGTCAAAACTAAGTGTATTCTGGCATATTAGTCACAAATTCAATGTACTGAAGCTTACTGCACTATAATTGAGTGTATTCTGGTCTATTGCATATTATTTCATTGTAATGCAGCTTAATACGTCAGAACACTGGCGTATTGCACACAAATTGGGTATATTGCTGTTTAGTACGTCAAAACTAAGTGTATTCTGGCATATTAGTCACAAATTCAATGTACTGAAGCTTACTGCACTATAATTGAGTGTATTCTGGCCTATTACATATGATTTTGTTGTATTGCAGCTTAATACGTCAGAACACTGGCGTATTACACACAAATTTAGTGTATTTCTGTTTAGTATGTCAAAACTCGGTGTTTTCTGGCATATTACTCACAATTTCATTGTACTGAAGCTTACTACAATAGAATTGAGTGTATTCTGGCCTATTACACATGATTTCGTTGTATTGCAGCTTAATACTTCAGAAGACTCTCGTATTACACACACATTATGTCTATTGCTATTTAGTACGTCAAAACTCGGTATTTTCTGGCATATTACTCACACATTCAGTGTACTGAAGCTTAATACATCAGAATTGAGTGTATCCTGACCAATTACACATGGTTTCGTTGTATTGCAGCTTACTACATCACAACACTGGCGTATTACAAGCAAATTAGGTTTATTGCTGTTTAGTACGTCAAAACTCGGTGTTTTCTGGCATATTACTCACACATTCATTGTACTAACGCTTACTACACTATAATATGGTGTATTCTGGCCTATTAAACATAATTTCGTTGTATTGCAGCTTAATACGTCATAACACTGGCATATTACACACAAATTGGGTATTCTGCTGTTTAGTACGTCAAAATTCGGTGTATTCTGGCATATTACACACAAATTCATCAGAACACTGGCGTATTACACACAAATTGGATATATTGCTGTTTAGTACGTCAAAACTAAGTGTATTCTGGCCTATTAGTCACAAATTCAATGTACTGAAGCTTACTGCACTATAATTGAGTGTATTCTGGCCTATTACATATGATTTTGTTGTATTGCAGCTTAATACGTCAGAACACTGGCGTATTACACACAAATTGGGTGTATTTCTGTTTAGTATGTCAAAACTCGGTGTTTTCTGGCATATTACTCACAATTTCATTGTACTGAAGCTTACTACAATAGAATTGAGTGTATTCTGGCCTATTACATATGATTTCGTTGTATTGCAGCTTAATACGTCAGAACACTGGCGTATTACACACAAATTGGGTATATTGCTGTTTAGTACGTAAAAACTCGGTGTATTCTGGAATATTAGTCACAAATGCAATGTACTGAAGCTTACTGCACTATAATTGAGTGTATTCTGGCCTATTACATATGATTTCGTTGTATTGCAGCTTAATACGTCAGAACACTGGCATATTACACACAAATTGGGTATTCTGCTGTTTAGTACGTCAAAATTCGGTGTATTCTGGCATATTACACACAAATTCGTCAGAACACTGGCGTATTACACACAAATTGGGTATACTGCTGTTTATTACGTCAAAACTCGGTGTATTCTGGCATATTACTCACAAATTCATTGTACTGAAGCTTACTGCACTATAATTGAGTGTATTCTGGTCTATTACATATGATTTCGTTGTATTGCAGCTTAATACGTCAGAACACTGGCGTATTACACACACATTAGGTATATTGTTGTTTACTACGTCAAAACACGGTGTTTTCTGGCTTATTACTCACACATTCAGTGTACTGAAGCTTACTACATCAGAATTGAGTGTATCCTGAACAATTACACATGGTTTCGTTGTATTGCAGCTTACTACATCACAACACTGGCGTATTACAAGCAAATTAGGTTTATTGCTGTTTAGTACGTCAAAACTCGGTGTTTTCTGGCATATTACTCACACATTCATTGTACTAACGCTTACTACACTATAATATGGTGTATTCTGGCCTATTAAACATAATTTCGTTGTATTGCAGCTTAATACGTCATAACACTGGCGTATTACACACACATTAGGTATATTGCTGTTTACTACGTCAAAACACGGTGATTTCTGGCTTATTACTCACACATTCAGTGTACTGAAGCTTACTACATCAGAATTGAGTGTATCCTGACCTATTACACATGGTTTCGTTGTATTGCAGGTTAATACGTCAGAACACTGGCGTATTGCACACAAATTGGGTATATTGCTGTTTAGTACGTCAAAACTCGGTGTATTCTGGAATATTAGTCACAAATGCAATGTACTGAAGCTTACTGCACTATAATTGAGTGTATTCTGGCCTATTACATATGATTTCGTTGTATTGCAGCTTAATACGTCAGAACACTGGCGTATTACACACAAATTGGGTATTCTGCTGTTTAGTACGTCAAAACTCGGTGTATTCTGGCATATTACACACAAATTCATTGTACTGAAGCTTACTGCACTATAATTGAGTGTATTCTGGCCTATTACATATGATTTCGTTGTATTGCAGCTGAATACGTCACAACACTGATGTATAACACACAAATTGGGTGTATTGCTGTTTAGTACGTCAAAACTCGGTGTATTCTGGCATATTACTCACACATTCATTGTACTGAAGCTTACTACACTATAATATAGTGCATTCTGGCCTATTAAACATAATTTCGTTATATTGCAGCTTAATACGTCAGAACACTGGCGTATTACACACACATTAGGTCTATTGCTGTTTACTACGTCAAAACTCGGTGTTTTCTAGCATATTACTCACACATTCAGTGTACTGAAGCTTACTACATCAGAATGGAGTGTATCCTGACGTTTTACACATGGTTTCGTTGTATTGCAGCTTAATACGTCAGAACACTGGCGTATTACACACAAATTGGGTGTATTTCTGTTTCGTACGTCAAAACTAGTTGTTTTCTGGCATATTACTCACAATTTCATTGTACTGAAGCTTACTATAATAGAATTGAGTGTATTCTGGCCTATTACATATGATTTCGTTGTATTGCAGCTGAATACGTCACAACACTGGCGTATTACACACAAATTGGGTGTATTTCTGTTTAGTACGTCAAAACTCGGTGTATTCTGGCATATTACTCACACATTCAGTGTACTGAAGCTTAATACATCAGAATTGAGTGTATCCTGACCTATTACACATGGTTTCGTTGTATTGCAGCTTACTACATCACAACACTGGCGTATTACAAGCAAATTAGGTTTATTGCTGTTTAGTACGTCAAAACTCGGTGTTTTCTGGCATATTACTCACACATTCATTGTACTAACGCTTACTACACTATAATATGGTGTATTCTGGCCTATTAAACATAATTTCGTTGTATTGCAGCTTAATACGTCATAACACTGGCGTATTACACACACATTAGGTATATTGCTGTTTACTACGTCAAAACACGGTGATTTCTGGCTTATTACTCACACATTCAGTGTACTGAAGCTTACTACATCAGAATTGAGTGTATCCTGACCTATTACACATGGTTTCGTTGTATTGCAGGTTAATACGTCAGAACACTGGCGTATTACACACAAATTGGGTATATTGCTGTTTAGTACGTCAAAACTCGGTGTATTCTGGAATATTAGTCACAAATGCAATGTACTGAAGCTTACTGCACTATAACTGAGTGTATTCTGGCCTATTACATATGATTTCGTTGTATTGCAGCTTAATACGTCAGAACACTGGCGTATTACACACAAATTGGGTGTATTTCTGTTTCGTACGTCAAAACTAGTTGTTTTCTGGCATATTACTCACAATTTCATTGTACTGAAGCTTACTATAATAGAATTGAGTGTATTCTGGCCTATTACATATGATTTCGTTGTATTGCAGCTGAATACGTCACAACACTGGCGTATTACACACAAATTGGGTGTATTTCTGTTTAGTACGTCAAAACTCGGTGTATTCTGGCATATTACTCACAAATTCATTGTACTGAAGCTTACTACACTATAATATAGTGTATTCTGGCATATTACACATAATTTCGTTGTATTGCAGCTTAATACGTCAGAACACTGGCGCATTACACACACATTAGGTCTATTGCTGTTTACTACGTCAAAACTCGGTGTTTTCTTGCATATTACTCACACATTCAGTGTACTGAAGCTTACCACATCAGAATTGAGTGTATCCTGACCTATTACACATGGTTTCGTTGTATTGCAGCTTACTACATCACAACACTGGCGTATTACAAGCAAATTAGGTCTATTGCTGTTTAGTACGTCAAAATTCGGTGTATTCTGGCATATTACTCACACATTCATTGTACTGAAGGTTACTGCACTATAGTATTGTGTATTCTGACCTATTAAACATAATTTCGTTGTATTGCAGCTTAATACGTCAGAACACTGGCGTATTACACACACATTACGTATATTGCTGTTTACTACGTCAAAACAGGGTGTTTTCTGGCTTATTACTCACACATTCAGTGTACTGAAGCTTACTACATCAGAATTGAGTGTATCCTGACCTATTACACATGGTTTCGTTGTATTGCAGCTTACTACATCACTACACTGCCGTATTACAAGTAAATTAGGTCTATTGCTGTTTAGTATGTCAAAACTCGGTGTTTTCTGGCATATTACTCACAATTTCATTGTACTGAAGCTTACTGCAGTAGAATTGAGTGTATTATGGCCTATTACATATGATTTCGTTGTATTGCAGCTTAATACGTCAGAACACTGGCGTATTACACACAAATTGGGTATATTGCTGTTTAGTACGTCAAAACTCGGTGTATTCTGGAATATTAGTCACAAATGCAATGTACTGAAGCTTAATACATCAGAATTGAGTGTATCCTGACCTATTACACATGGTTTCGTTGTATTGCAGCTTACTACATCACAACACTTGCGTATTACAAGCAAATTAGGTTTATTGCTGTTTAGTACGTCAAAACTCGGTGTTTTCTGGCATATTACTCACACATTCATTGTACTAACGCTTACTACACTATAATATAGTGTATTCTGGCCTATTAAACATAATTTCGTTGTAATGCAGCTTAATACGTCATAACACTGGCGTATTACACACACATTAGGTATATTGCTGTTTACTACGTCAAAACACGGTGATTTCTGGCTTATTACTCACACATTCAGTGTACTGAAGATTACTACATCAGAATTGAGTGTATCCTGACCTATTACACATGGTTTCGTTGTATTGCAGGTTAATACGTCAGAACACTGGCGTATTACACACAAATTGGGTATATTGCTGTTTAGTACGTCAAAACTCGGTGTATTCTGGAATATTAGTCACAAATGCAATGTACTGAAGCTTACTGCGCTATAATTGAGTGTATTCTTGCCTATTACATATGATTTCGTTGTATTGCAGCTTAATACGTCAGAACACTGGCATATTACACACAAATTGGGTATTCTGCTGTTTAGTACGTCAAAACTCGGTGTATTCTGGCATATTACACACAAATTCATTGTACTGAAGCTTACTGCACTATAATTGAGTGTATTCTGGCCTATTACATATGATTTCGTTGTATTGCAGCTGAATACGTCACAACACTGATGTATAACACATAAATTGGGTGTATTGCTGTTTAGTACGTCAAAACTCGGTGTATTCTGGCATATTACTCACAAATTCATTGTACTGAAGCTTACTACACTATAATATAGTGCATTCTGGCCTATTAAACATAATTTCGTTATATTGCAGCTTAATACGTAAGAACACTGGCGTATTACACACACATTAGGTCTATTGCTGTTTACTACGTCAAAACTCGGTGTTTTCTTGCATATTACTCACACATTCAGTGTACTGAAGCTTACTACTTTAGAATTGAGTGTATCCTGACGTTTTACACATGGTTTCGTTGTATTGCAGCTTAATACGTCAGAACACTGGCGTATTACACACAAATTGGGTGTATTTCTGTTTCGTACGTCAAAACTAGGTGTTTTCTGGCATATTACTCACAATTTCATTGTACTGAAGCTTACTATAATAGAATTGAGTGTATTCTGGCCTATTACATATGATTTCGTTGTATTGCAGCTGAATACGTCACAACACTGGCGTATTACACACAAATTGGGTGTATTTCTGTTTAGTACGTCAAAACTCGGTGTATTCTGGCATATTACTCACAAATTCATTGTACTGAAGCTTACTACACTATAATATAGTGTATTCTGGCATATTACACATAATTTCGTTGTATTGCAGCTTAATACGTCAGAACACTGGCGCATTACACACACATTAGGTCTATTGCTGTTTACTACGTCAAAACTCGGTGTTTTCATGCATATTACTCTCACATTCAGTGTACTGAAGCTTACTACATCAGAATTGAGTGTATCCTGACCTATTACACATGGTTTCGTTGTATTGCAGCTTACTACATCACTACACTGCCGTATTACAAGTAAATTAGGTCTATTCTGTTTAGTATGTCAAAACTCGGTGTTTTCTGGCATATTACTCACACATTCATTGTACTAACGCTTACTACACTATAATATAGTGTATTCTGGCCTATTAAACATAATTTCGTTGTATTGCAGCTTAATACGTCATAACACTGGCGTATTACACACACATTAGGTATATTGCTGTTTACTACGTCAAAACACGGTGATTTCTGGCTTATTACTCACACATTCAGTGTAATGAAGCTTACTACATCAGAATTGAGTGTATCCTGACCTATTACACATGGTTTCGTTGTATTGCAGGTTAATACGTCAGAACACTGGCGTATTACACACAAATTGGGTATATTGCTGTTTAGTACGTCAAAACTCGGTGTATTCTGGAATATTAGTCACAAATGCAATGTACTGAAGCTTACTGCGCTATAATTGAGTGTATTCTTGCCTATTACATATGATTTCGTTGTATTGCAGCTTAATACGTCAGAACACTGGCATATTACACACAAATTGGGTATTCTGCTGTTTAGTACGTCAAAACTCGGTGTATTCTGGCATATTACACACAAATTCATTGTACTGAAGCTTACTGCACTATAATTGAGTGTATTCTGGCCTATTACATATGATTTCGTTGTATTGCAGCTGAATACGTCACAACACTGATGTATAACACATAAATTGGGTGTATTGCTGTTTAGTACGTCAAAACTCGGTGTATTCTGGCATATTACTCACACATTCATTGTACTGAAGCTTACTACACTATAATATAGTGCATTCTGGCCTATTAAACATAATTTCGTTATATTGCAGCTTAATACGTAAGAACACTGGCGTATTACACACACATTAGGTCTATTGCTGTTTACTACGTCAAAACTCGGTGTTTTCTTGCATATTACTCACACATTCAGTGTACTGAAGCTTACTACTTTAGAATTGAGTGTATCCTGACGTTTTACACATGGTTTCGTTGTATTGCAGCTTAATACGTCAGAACACTGGCGTATTACACACAAATTGGGTGTATTTCTGTTTCGTACGTCAAAACTAGGTGTTTTCTGGCATATTACTCACAATTTCATTGTACTGAAGCTTACTATAATAGAATTGAGTGTATTCTGGCCTATTACATATGATTTCGTTGTATTGCAGCTGAATACGTCACAACACTGGCGTATTACACACAAATTGGGTGTATTTCTGTTTAGTACGTCAAAACTCGGTGTATTCTGGCATATTACTCACAAATTCATTGTACTGAAGCTTACTACACTATAATATAGTGTATTCTGGCATATTACACATAATTTCGTTGTATTGCAGCTTAATACGTCAGAACACTGGCGCATTACACACACATTAGGTCTATTGCTGTTTACTACGTCAAAACTCGGTGTTTTCATGCATATTACTCTCACATTCAGTGTACTGAAGCTTACTACATCAGAATTGAGTGTATCCTGACCTATTACACATGGTTTCGTTGTATTGCAGCTTACTACATCACTACACTGCCGTATTACAAGTAAATTAGGTCTATTCTGTTTAGTATGTCAAAACTCGGTGTTTTCTGGCATATTACTCACACATTCATTGTACTAACGCTTACTACACTATAATATAGTGTATTCTGGCCTATTAAACATAATTTCGTTGTATTGCAGCTTAATACGTCATAACACTGGCGTATTACACACACATTAGGTATATTGCTGTTTACTACGTCAAAACACGGTGATTTCTGGCTTATTACTCACACATTCAGTGTAATGAAGCTTACTACATCAGAATTGAGTGTATCCTGACCTATTACACATGGTTTCGTTGTATTGCAGGTTAATACGTCAGAACACTGGCGTATTACACACAAATTGGGTATATTGCTGTTTAGTACGTCAAAACTCGGTGTATTCTGGAATATTAGTCACAAATGCAATGTACTGAAGCTTACTGCGCTATAATTGAGTGTATTCTTGCCTATTACATATGATTTCGTTGTATTGCAGCTTAATACGTCAGAACACTGGCATATTACACACAAATTGGGTATTCTGCTGTTTAGTACGTCAAAACTCGGTGTATTCTGGCATATTACACACAAATTCATTGTACTGAAGCTTACTGCACTATAATTGAGTGTATTCTGGCCTATTACATATGATTTCGTTGTATTGCAGCTGAATACGTCACAACACTGATGTATAACACATAAATTGGGTGTATTGCTGTTTAGTACGTCAAAACTCGGTGTATTCTGGCATATTACTCACACATTCATTGTACTGAAGCTTACTACACTATAATATAGTGCATTCTGGCCTATTAAACATAATTTCGTTATATTGCAGCTTAATACGTAAGAACACTGGCGTATTACACACACATTAGGTCTATTGCTGTTTACTACGTCAAAACTCGGTGTTTTCTTGCATATTACTCACACATTCAGTGTACTGAAGCTTACTACTTTAGAATTGAGTGTATCCTGACGTTTTACACATGGTTTCGTTGTATTGCAGCTTAATACGTCAGAACACTGGCGTATTACACACAAATTGGGTGTATTTCTGTTTCGTACGTCAAAACTAGGTGTTTTCTGGCATATTACTCACAATTTCATTGTACTGAAGCTTACTATAATAGAATTGAGTGTATTCTGGCCTATTACATATGATTTCGTTGTATTGCAGCTGAATACGTCACAACACTGGCGTATTACACACAAATTAGGTCTATTGCTGTTTACTACGTCAAAACTCAGTGTTTTCTTGCATATTACTCACACATTCAGTGTACTGAAGCTTACTACATCAGAATTGAGTGTATCCTGACCTATTACACATGGTTTCGTTGTATTGCAGCTTACTACATCACAACACTGGCGTATTACAAGCACATTAGGTCTATTGCTGTTTAGTACGTCAAAATTCGGTGTATTCTGGCATATTACTCACACATTCATTGTACTGAAGCTTACTACAGTAGAATTGAGTGTATTCTGGCCTATTACATATGATTTCGTTGTATTGCAGCTTAATACGTCAGAACACTGGCGTATTACACACAAATTGAGTATATTGCTGTTTAGTACGTCAAAACTAAGTGTATTCTGGCATATTAGTCACAAATGCAATGTACTGAAGCTTACTGCACTATAATTGAGTGTATTCTGGCCTATTACATATGATTTCGTTGTATTGCAGCTTATTACGTCAGAACACTGGCGTATTACACACAAATTGGGTGTATTTCTGTTTCGTACGTCAAAACTAGTTGTTTTCTGGCATATTACTCACAATTTCATTGTACTGAAGCTTACTATAATAGAATTGAGTGTATTCTGGCCTATTACATATGATTTCGTTGTATTGCAGCTGAATACGTCACAACACTGGCGTATTACACACAAATTGGGTGTATTTCTGTTTAGTACGTCAAAACTCGGTGTATTCTGGCATATTACTCACAAATTCATTGTACTGAAGCTTACTACACTATAATATAGTGTATTCTTGCATATTACACATAATTTCGTTGTATTGCAGCTTAATACGTCAGAACACTGGCGCATTACACACACATTAGGTCTATTGCTGTTTACTACGTCAAAACTCGGTGTTTTCTTGCATATTACTCACACATTCAGTGTACTGAAGCTTACCACATCAGAATTGAGTGTATCCTGACCTATTACACATGGTTTCGTTGTATTGCAGCTTACTACATCACAACACTGGCGTATTACAAGCAAATTAGGTCTATTGCTGTTTAGTACGTCAAAATTCGGTGTATTCTGGCATATTACTCACACATTCATTGTACTGAAGGTTACTGCACTATAGTATTGTGTATTCTGACCTATTAAACATAATTTCGTTGTATTGCAGCTTAATACGTCAGAACACTGGCGTATTACACACACATTACGTATATTGCTGTTTACTACGTCAAAACAGGGTGTTTTCTGGCTTATTACTCACACATTCAGTGTACTGAAGCTTACTACATCAGAATTGAGTGTATCCTGACCTATTACACATGGTTTCGTTGTATTGCAGCTTACTACATCACTACACTGCCGTATTACAAGTAAATTAGGTCTATTGCTGTTTAGTATGTCAAAACTCGGTGTTTTCTGGCATATTACTCACAATTTCATTGTACTGAAGCTTACTGCAGTAGAATTGAGTGTATTCTGGCCTATTACATATGATTTCGTTGTATTGCAGCTTAATACGTCAGAACACTGGCGTATTACACACAAATTGGGTATATTGCTGTTTAGTACGTCAAAACTCGGTGTATTCTGGAATATTAGTCACAAATGCAATGTACTGAAGCTTAATACATCAGAATTGAGTGTATCCTGACCTATTACACATGGTTTCGTTGTATTGCAGCTTACTACATCACAACACTTGCGTATTACAAGCAAATTAGGTTTATTGCTGTTTAGTACGTCAAAACTCGGTGTTTTCTGGCATATTACTCACACATTCATTGTACTAACGCTTACTACACTATAATATAGTGTATTCTGGCCTATTAAACATAATTTCGTTGTGTTGCAGCTTAATACGTCATAACACTGGCGTATTACACACACATTAGGTATATTGCTGTTTACTACGTCAAAACACGGTGATTTCTGGCTTATTACTCACACATTCAGTGTACTGAAGCTTACTACATCAGAATTGAGTGTATCCTGACCTATTACACATGGTTTCGTTGTATTGCAGGTTAATACGTCAGAACACTGGCGTATTACACACAAATTGGGTATATTGCTGTTTAGTACGTCAAAACTCGGTGTATTCTGGAATATTAGTCACAAATGCAATGTACTGAAGCTTACTGCGCTATAATTGAGTGTATTCTTGCCTATTACATATGATTTCGTTGTATTGCAGCTTAATACGTCAGAACACTGGCATATTACACACAAATTGGGTATTCTGCTGTTTAGTACGTCAAAACTCGGTGTATTCTGGCATATTACACACAAATTCATTGTACTGAAGCTTACTGCACTATAATTGAGTGTATTCTGGCCTATTACATATGATTTCGTTGTATTGCAGCTGAATACGTCACAACACTGATGTATAACACATAAATTGGGTGTATTGCTGTTTAGTACGTCAAAACTCGGTGTATTCTGGCATATTACTCACAAATTCATTGTACTGAAGCTTACTACACTATAATATAGTGCATTCTGGCCTATTAAACATAATTTCGTTATATTGCAGCTTAATACGTAAGAACACTGGCGTATTACACACACATTAGGTCTATTGCTGTTTACTACGTCAAAACTCGGTGTTTTCTTGCATATTACTCACACATTCAGTGTACTGAAGCTTACTACTTTAGAATTGAGTGTATCCTGACGTTTTACACATGGTTTCGTTGTATTGCAGCTTAATACGTCAGAACACTGGCGTATTACACACAAATTGGGTGTATTTCTGTTTCGTACGTCAAAACTAGGTGTTTTCTGGCATATTACTCACAATTTCATTGTACTGAAGCTTACTATAATAGAATTGAGTGTATTCTGGCCTATTACATATGATTTCGTTGTATTGCAGCTGAATACGTCACAACACTGGCGTATTACACACAAATTGGGTGTATTTCTGTTTAGTACGTCAAAACTCGGTGTATTCTGGCATATTACTCACAAATTCATTGTACTGAAGCTTACTACACTATAATATAGTGTATTCTGGCATATTACACATAATTTCGTTGTATTGCAGCTTAATACGTCAGAACACTGGCGCATTACACACACATTAGGTCTATTGCTGTTTACTACGTCAAAACTCGGTGTTTTCTTGCATATTACTCACACATTCAGTGTACTGAAGCTTACTACATCAGAATTGAGTGTATCCTGACCTATTACACATGGTTTCGTTGTATTGCAGCTTACTACATCACTACACTGCCGTATTACAAGTAAATTAGGTCTATTCTGTTTAGTATGTCAAAACTCGGTGTTTTCTGGCATATTACTCACACATTCATTGTACTAACGCTTACTACACTATAATATAGTGTATTCTGGCCTATTAAACATAATTTCGTTGTATTGCAGCTTAATACGTCATAACACTGGCGTATTACACACACATTAGGTATATTGCTGTTTACTACGTCAAAACACGGTGATTTCTGGCTTATTACTCACACATTCAGTGTAATGAAGCTTACTACATCAGAATTGAGTGTATCCTGACCTATTACACATGGTTTCGTTGTATTGCAGGTTAATACGTCAGAACACTGGCGTATTACACACAAATTGGTTATATTGCTGTTTAGTACGTCAAAACTCGGTGTATTCTGGAATATTAGTCACAAATGCAATGTACTGAAGCTTACTGCGCTATAATTGAGTGTATTCTTGCCTATTACATATGATTTCGTTGTATTGCAGCTTAATACGTCAGAACACTGGCATATTACACACAAATTGGGTATTCTGCTGTTTAGTACGTCAAAACTCGGTGTATTCTGGCATATTACACACAAATTCATTGTACTGAAGCTTACTGCACTATAATTGAGTGTATTCTGGCCTATTACATATGATTTCGTTGTATTACAGCTGAATACGTCACAACACTGATGTATAACACATAAATTGGGTGTATTGCTGTTTAGTACGTCAAAACTCGGTGTATTCTGGCATATTACTCACACATTCATTGTACTGAAGCTTACTACACTATAATATAGTGCATTCTGGCCTATTAAACATAATTTCGTTATATTGCAGCTTAATACGTAAGAACACTGGCGTATTACACACACATTAGGTCTATTGCTGTTTACTACTTCAAAACTCGGTGTTTTCTTGCATATTACTCACACATTCAGTGTACTGAAGCTTACTACTTTAGAATTGAGTGTATCCTGACGTTTTACACATGGTTTCGTTGTATTGCAGCTTAATACGTCAGAACACTGGCGTATTACACACAAATTGGGTGTATTTCTGTTTCGTACGTCAAAACTAGGTGTTTTCTGGCATATTACTCACAATTTCATTGTACTGAAGCTTACTATAATAGAATTGAGTGTATTCTGGCCTATTACATATGATTTCGTTGTATTGCAGCTGAATACGTCACAACACTGGCGTATTACACACAAATTAGGTCTATTGCTGTTTACTACGTCAAAACTCAGTGTTTTCTTGCATATTACTCACACATTCAGTGTACTGAAGCTTACTACATCAGAATTGAGTGTATCCTGACCTATTACACATGGTTTCGTTGTATTGCAGCTTACTACATCACAACACTGGCGTATTACAAGCACATTAGTTCTATTGCTGTTTAGTACGTCAAAATTCGGTGTATTCTGGCATATTACTCACACATTCGTTGTACTGAAGCTTACTACAGTAGAATTGAGTGTATTCTGGCCTATTACATATGATTTCGTTGTATTGCAGCTTAATACGTCAGAACACTGGCGTATTACACACAAATTGAGTATATTGCTGTTTAGTACGTCAAAACTAAGTGTATTCTGGCATATTAGTCACAAATGCAATGTACTGAAGCTTACTGCACTATAATTGAGTGTATTCTGGCCTATTACATATGATTTCGTTGTATTGCAGCTTATTACGTCAGAACACTGGCGTATTACACACAAATTGGGTATTCTGCTGTTTAGTACGTCAAAATTAGGTGTATTCTGGCATATTAGTCACACATTCATTGTACTGAAGTTTTACTGCACTATAATTATGTGTAATCTGGCCTATTACATTTGATTTCGTTGTACTGCAGCTTAATACGTCAGAACACTGGCGTATTACACAAAAATTGGGTCTATTGCTGTTTACTACGTCAAAACTCTGTGTTTTCTGGCATATTACTCACAATTTCATTGTACTGAAGCTTACTACAAAAGAATTGAGTGTATTCTGGCCTATTACATATGATTTCGTTGTATTGCAGCTTAATACGTCAGAACACTTGCGTATTACACAAAAATTGGGTATATTGCTGTTTAGTACGTCAAAACTCGGTGTATTCTGGAATATTAGTCATAAATGCAATGTACTGAAGCTTACTGCACTATAATTGAGTGTATTCTGGCCTATTACATATGATTTCGTTGTATTGCAGCTTAATACGTCAGAACACTGGCGTATTACACACAAATTGGGTGTTCTGCTGTTTAGTACGTCATAATTCGGTGTATTCTGGCATATTACACACATGAATACGTCAGAACACTGGCGTATTACACACAAATTTGGTGTATTTCTGTTTAGTACGTCAAAACTCGGTGTATTCTATCATATTACTCACAATTTCATTGTACTTAAGCTTACTACAATAGAATTGAGTGTATTCTGGCCTATTACATATGATTTCGTTGTATTGCAGCTTAATACTTCAGAACACTGGCGTATTACACACAAATTGGGTATATTGCTGTTTAGTACGTCAAAACTCGGTGTATTCTGGCATATTAGTCACAAATTCAATGTACTGAAGCTTACTGCACTATAATTGAGTGTATTCTGGCCTATTACATATGATTTTGTTGTATTGCAGCTTAATACGTCAGAACACTGGCGTATTACACACAAATTTGGTGTATTTCTGTTTAGTACGTCAAAACTCGGTGTATTCTGTCATATTACTCACAAATTCATTGTACTGAAGCTTACTACAATAGAATTGAGTGTATTCTGACCTATTACATATGATTTCGTTGTATTGCAGCTTAATACGTCAGAACACTGGCGTATTACACACACATTAGGTATATTGCTGTTTACTACGTCAAAACACGGTGTTTTCTGGCTTATTACTCACACATTCAGTGTACTGAAGCTTACTACATCAGAATTGAGTGTATCCTAACCTATTACATATGATTTTGTTGTATTGCAGCTTAATACGTCAGAACACTGGCGTATTACACACAAATTGGGTGTATTTCTGTTTAGTATGTGAAAACTCGGTGTTTTCTGGCATATTACTCACAATTTCATTGTACTGAAGCTTACTACAATAGAATTGAGTGTATTCTGGCCTATTACATATGATTTCGTTGTATTGCAGCTGAATACGTCACAACACTGATGCATAACACACAAATTGGGTGTATTGCTGTTTAGTACGTCAAAACTCGGTGTTTTCTGGCATATTACTCACACATTCAGTGTACTGAAGCTTAATACATCAGAATTGAGTGTATCCAGACCTATTACACATGGTTTCGTTGTATTGCAGCTTACTACATCACAACACTGGCGTATTACAAGCAAATTAGGTTTATTGCTGTTTAGTACGTCAAAACTCGGTGTTTTCTGGCATATTACTCACACATTCATTGTACTAACGCTTACTACACTATAATATGGTGTATTCTGGCCTATTAAACATAATTTCGTTGTATTGCAGCTTAATACTTCATAACACTGGCGTATTACACACACATTAGGTCTATTGCTGTTTACTACGTCAAAACTCGGTGTTTTCTGGCATATTACTCACACATTCAGTGTACTGAAGCTTACTACATCAGAATTGAGTGTATCCTGACCTATTACACATGGTTTCGTTGTATTGCAGCTTAATACGTCAGAACACTGGCGTATTACACACAAATTGGGTGTATTTCTGTTTCGTACGTCAAAACTTGGTATTTTCTGGCATATTACTCACAATTTCATTGTACTGAAGCTTACTACAATAGAATTGAGTGTATTCTGGCCTATTACATATGATTTCGTTGTATTGCAGCTGAATACGTCACAACACTGGCGTATTACACACAGATTGGGTGTATTTCTGTTTAGTACGTCTAAACTCGGTGTATTCTGGCATATTACTCACAAATTCATTGTACTGAAGCTTACTACACTATAATATAGTGTATTCTGGCCTATTACACATAATTTCGTTGTATTGCAGCTTAATACGTCAGAACACTGGCGTATTACACACACATTAGGTCTATTGCTGTTTACTACGTCAAAACTCGGTGTTTTCTGGCATATTACTCACACATTCAGTGTACTGAAGCTTACTACATCAGAATTGAGTGTATTCTGGCCTATTACATATGATTTCGTTGTATTGCAGCTTACTACATCACAACACTGGCTTATTACAAGCAAATTAGGTCTATTGCTGTTTAGTATGTCTAAACTCGGTATTTTCTGGCATATTACTCACAATTTCATTGTACTTAAGCTTACTACAATAGAATTGAGTGTATTCTGGCCTATTACAAATGATTTCGTTGTATTGCAGCTTAATACGTCAGAACACTAGCGTATTACACACACATTAGGTATATTGCTGTTTACTACGTCAAAACACGGTGTTTTCTGGCTTATTACTTACACATTCATTGTACTGAAGCTTACTACATCAGAATTGAGTGTATCCTGACCTATTACACATAGTTTCGTTGTATTGCAGCTTACTACATCACTACACTGCCGTATTACAAGTAAATTAGGTCTATTGCTGTTTAGTACGTCAAAACCCGGTGTTTTCTGGCATATTACTCACAATTTCATTGTACTTAAGCTTACTACAATAGAATTGAGTGTATTCTGGCCTATTACATATGATTTCGTTGTATTGCAGCTTAATACTTCAGAACACTGGCGTATTACACACAAATTGGGTGTATTGCTGTTTAGTACGTCAAAACTCGGTGTTTTCTGGCATATTACTCACAATTATATTATACTGAATCTTACTACAATAGAATTGAGTGTATTCTGGCCTATTACATATGATTTCGTTGTATTGCAGCTTAATACGTCAGAACACTGGCGTATTACACACACATTAGGTATATTGCTGTTTACTACGTCAAAACACGGTGTTTTCTGGCTTATTACTCACACATTCAGTGTACTGAAGCTTACTAAATCAGAATTGAGTGTATCCTGACCTATTACACATGGTTTCGTAGTAATGCAGCTTACTACATCACTACACTGCCGTATTACAAGTAAATTAGGTCTTTTGCTGTTTAGTACGTCAAAACTCGGTGTTTTCTGGCATATTACTCACAAATACATTGTACTGAAGCTTACTGCACTATAAGTGAGTGTATTCTGGCCTATTACATATGATTTCGTTGTATTGCAGCTTAATACGTCAGAACACTGGCGTATTACACACAAATTGGGTATATTGCTGTTTAGTACGTCAAAACTAAGTGTATTCTGGCATTTTAGTCACAAATTCAATGTACTGAAGCTTACTGCACTATAATTGAGTGTATTCTGGCCTATTACATATGATTTTGTTGTATTGCAGCTTAATACGTCAGAACACTGGCGTATTACACACAAATTTGGTGTATTTCTGTTTAGTACGTCAAAACTCGGTGTATTCTGTCATATTACTCACACATTCAGTGTACTGAAGCTTACTACATCAGAATTGAGTGTATCCTGACCTATTACACATGGTTTCGTTGTATTGCAGCTTAATACGTCAGAACACTGGCGTATTACACACACATTAGGTATATTGCTGTTTACTACGTCAAAACTCGGTGTTTTCTGGCATATTACTCACACATTCATTGTACTGAAGCTTACTACACTATAATATAGTGCATTCTGGCCTATTAAACATAATTTCGTTATATTGCAGCTTAATACGTCAGAACACTGGCGTATTACACACACATTAGGTCTATTGCTGTTTACTACGTCAAAACTCGGTGTTTTCTTGCATATTACTCACACATTCAGTGTACTGAAGCTTACTACATCAGAATTGAGTGTATCCTGACCTATTACACATGGTTTCGTTGTATTGCAGCTTAATACGTCAGAACACTGGCGTATTACACACAAATTGGGTGTATTTCTGTTTCGTACGTCAAAACTTGGTGTTTTCTGGCATATTACTCACAATTGCATTGTACTGAAGCTTACTACAATAGAATTGAGTGTATTCTGGCCTATTACATATGATTTCGTTGTATTGCAGCTGAATACGTCACAACACTGGCGTATTACACACAAATTGGGTGTATTTCTGTTTCGTACGTCAAAACTTGGTGTTTTCTGGCATATTACTCACAATTGCATTGTACTGAAGCTTACTACAATAGAATTGAGTGTATTCTGGCCTATTACATATGATTTCGTTGTATTGCAGCTGAATACGTCACAACACTGGCGTATTACACACACATTAGGTCTATTGCTGTTTACTACGTCAAAACTCGGTGTTTTCTGGCATATTACTCACACATTCAGTATACTGAAGCTTACTACATCAGAATTGTGTGTATCCTGACCTATTACACATGGTTTCGTTGTATTGCAGCTTACTACATCACTACACTGCCGTATTACAGGTAAATTAGGTCTATTGCTGTTTAGTACGTCAAAACCCGGTGTTTTTTGGCATATTACTCACAATTTCATTGTACTGAAGCTTACTACAATAGAATTGAGTGTATTCTGGCCTATTACATATGATTTCGTTGTATTGCAGCTTAATACGTCAGAACACTGGCGTATTACAAACAAATTGGGTATATTGCTGTTTAGTACGTCAAAACTCGGTGTATTCTGGCATATTAGTCACACATTCATTGTACTGAAGCTTACTGCACTATAATTATGTGTAATCTGGCCTATTACATATGATTTCGTTGTACTGCAGCTTAATACATCACTACACTGCCGTATTACAAGTAAATTAGGTCTATTGCTGTTTAGTACGTCAAAACCCGGTGTTTTCTGGCATATTACTCACAAATTCATTGTACTGAAGCTTACTACACTATAGTATAGTGTATTCTGGCGTATTACACATGAATTCGTTGTATTGCAGCTTAATACTTCAGAACACTGGCGTATTACACACAAATTGGGTGTATTGCTGTTTAGTACGTCAAAACTCGGTGTTTTCTGGCATATTACTCACAATTATATTATACTGAATCTTACTACAATAGAATTGAGTGTATTCTGGCCTATTACATATGATTTCATTGTATTGCAGCTTAATACGTCAGAACACTGGCGTATTACACACACATTAGGTATATTGCTGTTTACTACGTCAAAACACGGTGTTTTCTGGCTTATTACTCACACATTCAGTGTACTGAAGCTTACTAAATCAGAATTGAGTGTATCCTGACCTATTACACATGGTTTCGTAGTATTGCAGCTTACTACATCACTACACTGCCGTATTACAAGTAAATTAGGTCTATTGCTGTTTAGTACGTCAAAACTCGGTGTTTTCTGGCATATTACTCACAATTTCATTGTACTGAAGCTTACTACAATAGAATTGAGTGTATTCTGGCCTATTACATATGATTTCGTTGTATTGCAGCTTAATACGTCAGAACACTGGCGTATTACACACAAATTGGGTATATTGCTGTTTAGTACGTCAAAACTCGGTGTATTCTGGCATATTAGTCACAAATTCAATGTACTGAAGCTTACTGCACTATAATTGAGTGTATTCTGGCCTATTACATATGATTTTGTTGTATTGCAGCTTAATACGTCAGAACACTGGCGTATTACACACAAATTTGGTGTATTTCTGTTTAGTACGTCAAAACTCGGTGTATTCTGTCATATTACTCACAAATTCATTGTACTGAAGCTTACTACAATAGAATTGAGTGTATTCTGACCTATTACATATGATTTCGTTGTATTGCAGCTTAATACGTCAGAACACTGGCGTATTACACACAAATTGGGTATATTGCTGTTTAGTACGTCAAAAATCAGTGTATTCTGGCATATCACTCACAAATTGGGTGCACTGAAGATTACTATACCATAACTCAGTGCATTCTGGACACACGAATATGGTGTATTGTAGCTTTCTACGTCAGAACTGGCGTATTAAACACGAATTGGTTGTATTGCAGTTTAGTACGTCAAAACTCTTAGTATTCTGGCATATTACTCAGAAAATAATTGTACTGAAACTTACTACACTAGAATTGAGTATATTCTGGCCTATTAGATATGATTTCGTTGTATTGCAGATTACTACATCACAACGATGGCGTATTACATGCAAATTAGGTCTATTGCTGTTTAGTACAAAATACTACACAAACACTACAAAACATTCAAAAACAATACTAAACAAAAAACACTACAAAAACACTACAAAACACTCAAGAACATTGCAAAACAATACAAAACACTACAAAACATTACAAAAACACAAAATACTATAAAACAGTACAAAACAATGCAAAACACCAAAAACACTACAAAACACTCAAAAACATTACACAACAATTCAAAAAATTACAAAACACCAATGAAACAATACAAAAGACACAAAAGCAGTAGAAAACAATACAAAACACTAAAAACACTACAAAAACACTACAAAACACTTCAAAAACGCAAAAACATTACAAAATACACAAATCGACAAAAATTACAGTAACACTACAAAACACTCAAAAACAATAAAAACAATAGAAAACACTAACAAACACTAGAAAACACTCAAAAACATTACAAACACTACAAAACACTAAAAAATTACAAAACACTAAAAAACATTACAAAACACTCAAAAACATTACAAAATAATTCAAAATACCAAAAAACACTACAAAAATACTACAAAAATACTACAAAACACTCAAAAGCATTAAAAAACAATACACATATCTACAAAACACTACAAAAACACTACAACTCACTCAAATACATTACAAAACAATACAAAACATTACAAAACACTACAAAAAAACTACAAAACACTCAAAAGCATTAAAAACAATACACATACCTACAAAACACTACAAAAACACTACAAAACACTCAAATACATTACAAAACAATACAAAACAATAAAAAACACTACAAAAATACTACAAAACACTCAAAAGCATTAAAAAAGAATACACATACCTACAAAACACTACAAAAACACTACAAAACACTCAAATACATTATAAAACAATACAAAACATTAAAAAACACTAAAAACACTACAAAACACACAAAAACTTTACAAAACAAAAAACTACAAAAACACTACAAAACACTCAAAAACATTACAAAACACTACACAACACTACAAAGCATTACAAAAACACAAAACACTATAAAACAATACATAAATCTACAAAACACTATAAAGACACTACAAAACACTCAAATACATTACAAAACAATACAAAACATTACAAAACACTACAAAAATACTACAAAACACTCAAAAGCATTAAAAAAGAATACACATACCTACAAAACACTACAAAAACACTACAAAACACTCAAATACATTATAAAACAATACAAAACATTAAAAAACACTAAAAACACTACAAAACACACAAAAACTTTACAAAACAAAAAACTACAAAAACACTACAAAACACTCAAAAACATTACAAAACACTACACAACACTACACAACACTACAAAGCATTACAAAAACACCAAACACTATAAAACAATACATAAATCTACACAACACTACAAAAACACTACATAACACTCAAAAATATTACGAAACAATATAAAACACTACAACACACTACAAAAACACTACAATACACTCACACACATTACAAAACACTACAAAAGACTCATAAATACTACAAAACAACAATAAGCACTAAAAATACAACAAAAACACTCGCAAACAATACAATACACTACAAAACACGACAAAACAACACAAAATACTTAAAAAACACTAGACCAAGTTCCGTCTCCAGTCGTCATTCCATGTCGAACTGTCCAAGGACATTTACAGCTCGAATAGGGCTCATTAGCCATCTACGAACTCATAATCAAGGACATAACTAAAATTGAATTTCAAAAGTGGATGTAACAAATGGTCATCACTAAAGATGGACGAACAACAGTGTTTAGTTGTTTAGTCATTTTTAGTGTTTTTGTAGTATTTTTTAGTGTTTTTCTAGTGTTTGTGTAGTGTTTTTTTAGTGTTTTTTAGTCTTGTGTAGGCTTTTGTAGTGTTTGTTAGTGTTTTGTAGTCTTTTGTGGGTTTTTGTAGTGTTTTCTAGTTTGTATAGTTTTGTAGTGATTTTGCAGTGTTTTCTAGTTTGTATTGTGTTTTATGGTGCTTTTGTAGTGTTTTGTAATGTTTTTGTAGTTTTGTAGTGTTTTTGTAGTATTTTTCAGTATTTTTATAGTTGTAGTTTTTGTAGTGTTGTGTAGTTTTTTGTAGTATTTTGTAGTGTTTTACGGGCTTTTGTAATGTTTGGTAGTATTTTTGTAGTTTCGTAGTGTTTTTATTGTGATTTTGTAGTGTTTGTGTTTTTTGTAGTGTTATTGTAGTCTTATGAAGTGTTTTGTCGTTTATTTGTAGTGTTTAGTAGTGTGTTTGTAGTGTTTTGTAATGTTTTTGTAGTTTTTTTGTACTGTTGTAGTTGGGTTGTGTAGTGTTTTTGTAGTGTTTGTCATGTTCTGTACTGAATGGAAGTGTTTTTTAGTTTTGTGTAGTCTTCTGTAGTGTTTTTGTAGTATTTTTTCGTGTTTTGTAGTCTTTTGTAGTTTCTGTACTTTTTTAGTGTTTTGTAGTGTTTTTGTAATTTTGTTGTTGTGAATTGTGTAGTATTTGTGTAGTATTTTGAAGTGTATTGTAGAGTTTTGTAGTGTTTTGTAGTTTTTGTAGTGTTGTGTAGTGTTTTTGTAGTGTTTTGTAGTGTGTTTGTAGAATTTTTTAGTGTTTGTTTAGTGTTTTCTTAGTATTCTGTAGTGTTTACAGTCTTTTGTAGTGTTTTAGTTGGGTTTCGTAGGGTTTTTGTAGGGTTTTGTCATGTTTTGTACTGTATTTAAGTGTTTTGTAGTTATTGAAGTGTTCTGTAGTGTCTTATAGTTTTTTGTAGTGTTTTTGTAGTGTTTTATCGTGTTTTATAATCTTTTGTGGTTTTCTTAGTGTATTGTGGTGTTTTTGTAGTGTTTTGTTGTGTATTTTGTAGTATTTCTGTAGTATTTTGTAGTGTATTGTAGTGTTTTGTAGTTTTTGTAGTGTTTTGTAGTGTTTGTAGTATTTTGTAGTCTGTGTAGTGTTTGTAGTTTATTTGTAGTGTTTTCTATTGTTTTTGTAGTATTTTTGTAGTGTTAGTTGTGTTTTATATAGTGTTATTGTAGTGTTTTGAAGTATTTTATAGTGTTTTGTCGTTTATTTGCCGTATTGTAGTGTTTTATATTTTGTAGTGTTTTGTTGTCCTTTAGTTGGGTTTTGTAGTGTTTTCATAGTGTTTTGTCATGTTTTGTACTGTATTAAAATGTTTTGTTGTGTATTGAAGTATTTTGTAGTGATTTTGTAATATTTTGTAGTGTTTTACAGTCTTATGTAATGTTTTGTAGTGTTTTGTAGTGTTTTAGTTGGGTTTTGTAGTGTTTGGTACTATTTTTGTAGTGTTTTGTAGTGATTTTGTATTGTTTTTGTTTTTTGTAGTGTTATTGTAGTCTTGTGAAGTGCTTTGTCGTTTATTTGTAGTGTTTTGTAGTTTGCAGTGTTTTGTAGTGTATTCGTAGTATTTTGTAATGTTTACAGTCTTTTGTAGTGGTTTAGTTGGGTTTTGTAGTGTTTTTGTAGGGCTTTGTCATGTTTTGCACTGTATTGAAGTGTTTTGTAGTAATTGAAGTGTTCTGTAGTCTTGTACTTTTTTGTAGTGTATTTGTAGTGTTTTATCGTGTTTTAGTCTTTTGTAGTTTTTTTAGTGTTTTTTAGTGTTTTCGTAGTGTGTTGTGTATTTTGTATTATTTTGTAGTGTATTGTAGTGTTTTTTAGTATTTTTGTAGTGTTTGTTGTGTTTTTGTAGTTATTGTAGTGTATTGAAGTATTTTGTAGTGTTTTGTCGTTTATTTGTCGTTTTGTAGTGTTTTATATTTTGTAGTGTTTTGTGTTTTGTAGTCCTTTAGTTGGGTTTTGTAGTGTTTTTGTAGTGTTTTGTCATGTTTTGTACTGTATTGAAGTGTTTTGTAGTGTATTGGAGTATTTTGTAGTGTTTTGTAGTCTTTTGTAGGCTGTTGTAGTTTTTTAGTGTTTTGTTGTGTTTTGTATAGTATTTTTGTAGTATTTTGTAGTGTTTTCATAGTGTTTTAGTTGGGTTTTGTAGTGATTTGTAGTGTTTTATTATTGTCGTGTTTTGTCGTGCATTGAAGTGTTTTGTAGTGTTTTACATGTAGCTACAACAACAGGCTTGACGTGTCGTGTGAACACAGCACCAGTGGACTGCCTGAGGCGTGTTATGGCTCCACACTCGACTGACAGCCTGTTAGGCAGTCGTAAAGCAGGTGATATTGTGCTGAGACTATCTCAAAAAGCATAATGGTCTTGTCAACCTAAACACGTAGTCTGATATTCGGCGAATTTACGCGTACGAGGTACGATGGTTTATCGGCCCACCGCGTAATGTAGGCGAACGCCAGCAACGCGGTGTGGACAGCATCGGGCATGGTGAGACACGTAGAAAACCATGGTCATCCACTGCATCGTATTTCACTTCCAGTCGTCTCGATTCGTCTTGCCACTGGTTTCAAATGAGGTCCGACAAGAGAGTGAGGTCGACGCTTTGCACAACTGTTCCTCACTTGAATCAATATCCCCAGTGCAAGTCATTTTTACATTCACTAAAATTCACCAGAAGGGAAAAGCTTTTCCCACTGACTCTAGGAGCATGGAATGTACGCACACTCCTCGACAATGACTAACACAAATAGACCGATTCGAAGAACAGCCCTGATTGGGAGAGAGTTAGCAAGTTACCATATTGACATTGCAGCTCTGAGTGAAACACGACTTTCTGGTTTAGAAATATCTCAATGGTGCAGCAATTGCATGATGGAATGCAGGCTAGAGTTCATGATGATGGAGAGTTATATGAAACGTTTCCTGTCTCAAATGGAGTAAAACAAGGATGTGTATTAGCACATACCCTATTTAGCATCATATTCTCTGCTATGTTGGATGATGCTTTCAGAGATCTAGACCTGGGAGTAAACATCACCTATCGCATAGACGGAAAATTGTTCAACCTTCGGCGGCTTCGAGCAAAAATCAAAGTTAAATCACACACAATCAGGGATCTTCTATTTGCTGATGACTATGCCCTAAATGTCAACTCTGAGGCTGATCTACAATGTATTATAGACAGATTCTCGAAAGCCTGTACGAACTTTGGGCTTACCATTAACACAGAGAAAACAGAAGTAATGTTACAACCAGCAATTGGCAAAAGCTATCTCGAGCCCTGCATAAAAGTAAATGGTGTAGTACTGAAATTTGTGAATAGATTCACATATCTAGGCAGTACGTTATCACAAAATGCCAACGTTGATGATGAAGTGTATACAAGGATCGCCAAAGCAAGCAGTACTTTCGGCAGATTGTACGCAAATGTTTGGCGTAGAAATGGCATTAACCTACAGACTAAGCTGAAAGTTTACAGAGCAGTGGTACTTCCAGTGCTGTTATACGCCGTCGTGAAAAAAACTCAATCATTTTCATACAAATTGTCTCAGAAAAGACATGAACATCAGATGGCAGGACAAGATTCCAGATCACGATCCTGATGCACACAGATTCGTTGGGCAGGTCATTTGGTGCGTATGCCAGACCATCGTCTGCCGAAGATACTTCTCTATGGTGAGCTAGAGAAGGGTATACGATCTCAAGGTGGCCAATGGAAGCGCTACAAGGACTCGTTAAAGAACACTAAAAGCCTTTGAAATAGACCACGATACATGGGAAGAACGCACAAAATAGATCTACATGGCATTCTATAATAAAAAAGAGCGCATCATCTTGTGAAAAGAAAGTAAATGCAGCAGCTCAACAGCGGAGAGCAGCTAGAAAGTCACGGATAGCCCAAGATCCGTCTCCAGTCGTCATTCCATGTCCGAACTGTCCAAGGACATTTATAGCTCGAATAGGGCTCATTAGCCATCTACGAACTCATAATCAAGGACATAACTAAAATTGAATTTTCAAAGGTTAATGTAACAAATGGTCATCACTTGTGATGGACGAACAACAGTGTTTCAGTTGTGTAGTCTTCTGTAGTGTTTTTGTAGTATTTTGTGGTGTTTTTCTATTGTTTGTGCAGTGTTTTGTAGTGTTTTGTAGGCTTTTGTAGTGTTTTTGTAGTTTTTGTAGTGTTTCTGTAGAGTTTTGTCGTGTTTTGTAGTGTAGCTTTGTATAGTTTTTGTAGTTTTGTTGTGTTTTTTTTGTAGGATTGTGTACTGTATTGAAGTGTTTTGTAGTGTATTGAAGTGATTTGTAGTGTGTTTTGTAGTCTTGTAGTAATTTGTAGTGTTTTTGTAGTGTTTTGTCGTGTTTTGTAGTTTTTTAGGTTTTTGTAGTGTTTTAGCTTTTTGTAGTGTTTTTGTAGTGTTTTCTGTATATTGTAGCATTTTTTTAGTGTTTGGTAGTTATTGTAGTGTTTTGTAGTTTCCGTAGTTTTTTGTAGTGTTTTTATAGTGTTGTCGTGTTTTGTAGTGTTTTTGTAGTGCTTTGTAGTGTTTTTGAAGTTTTGTTGTTTTGTAGTATTTTTGTAGTGTTTTGTAGTCTTTTGAAGTATTTTGTACCGCCGAAGACGGATGTGTTGTGCCATTGGTGCAAATAAAACGGCAACACAACGCATCTTCATTCTCTGGACTATATTCAAGTGGAAATCTTGTAGGACCATTGTCCTGTTGCAAGAGAAATTCAGCGGGAGTTTGAGAATGAAAGCTGAAGAAGAAGTATTTTGTAGTGTTTTGTCGTTTATTTGCAGTGTTTTGTAGTGTGTTTTGTATTTTCTAGTGTTTTGTAGACTTTTGTAGTGTTTTAGTTGGGCTTTGTAGTGTTTTTGTAGTGTTTTGTCATGTTTTGTACTGTATTGAAGTGGTCTAGTGTATTGAAGTGTTCTGTAGTTTTTGTAGTGTTTTGTCGTGTTCTGTAGTCTTTTTTAGGCTGTTGTAGTTTTTTTAGTGTTTTATAGTGTTTTTGTAGTGTTTAGTTGTGTATTTTTTAGTATTTTTGTAGTATTTTCTAGTGTAATGTAGTGTTTGGAGTGTTTTGAAGTTTTTGTAGTGTTTTGTAGTGTGTTGTAGAGTTTTTGTAGTATTTTGTATTGTTTTACAGTCTTTTTAATGTTTTGTAGTGTTTTGTAGTGTTTTGTAGTGTTTTAGTTGGGTTTTGTAGTGTTTTCGTGCACTGTAGTGTTGTGTAGTGTTTTATAGTGTTTTGCAGTGATTTGTGGTGTTTTAGTTGGGTTTTGTAGTGATTTTGTAGTGTTTTGTCATGTTTTGTACGGTATTGAAGTGTTTTGTAGTGTGTTTTGTTGTCTTTTGTAGTAATTTGTAGTGTTGTTGTAGTGTTATGTCGTCTTTTGTAGTCTTTTGTAGGTTTTTGTAGTGTTTTTAGTGTTTTGTAGTGTTTTTGTAGTGTTTTGTAGTGTTTTTGTAGTGTTTTGTAGTGTATATTGTAGCATTGTATTGTTTTTAGTTATTGTAGTGTTTTGTAGTTTTTTGAGTTTTGTACTGTTTTTGTAGTGCTTTGTAGTGTTTTTTTATTTTGGTTGTGCTTTGTAGTATTTTTGTAGTGTTTTGGTTGTGTTTATAGTGTTTTGTAGTGATTTTGTAGTTTAGTTGTGTTTTGTAGTGTTATTGTAGTGTTTTGTAGGCTTTTGTAGTTTTTCGTGTTTTTTTAGTGTTTTAGTCATGATTTGTAGTCTTTTGTAGGTTTTTGTAGTGTTTTGTAGTGATTTTTAGTGTTTTCTAGTTTATTTGTTTTGTGGTTTTTTATAGCATTTTGTAGTGTATTGAAATGTGTTGTATCCGTTTGTCGTGTCCTGTCGTGATTTAGTTGGGGTTTGTAGTGTTTTTGTAGTGTTTTGTAGTGTATTGAAGTGTTTTGTAGTGTATTCACTACGTTTGTAGAGTTTTGAAGTTTTTGTAGTTTTTTTAGTGTTTTGTATTGTTTTTGTAGTAATTTGTAGTGTTGATGTAGTGTTTTGTAGTTTATTTGGTGTGTTTTGTATTGTTTTTGTAGTATTTTGTAGTGTTTTATAGTCTTTTGTAATGTTTTGTAGTTTTATTTGGGTGTAGTCTTGTTTTGTAGTGTATTGTACTGTTTTGTAGTGTTTTATAGTGTTTCTGTAGTGTTTTAGTGATTTGTGGTGTTTTGTCGTGTTTTTTAGTCTTATGTAAGCTTTTGTAGTGATTTGTAGTGATTTGTAGTGTTTTTGTATTTTATTGTGCATTTTGTAGTATTTTTGTAGTGTTTTGTAGTGTATTGTAGTGTTCTGTAGTGTTTTGTAGTTTCCGTAGTTTTTTGTAGTGTTTTTATAGTGTTGTCGTGTTTTGTAGTGTTTTTGTAGTGCTTTGTATTTATAGTTTTGTTGTGTTTTGTAGTATTTTTGTAGTGTTTTTTAGTGTTTTGGTGATGTTTATAGTGTTTTGTAGTGATTTTGTAGTTTAGTTGTGTTTTGTAGTGTTATTGTAGTGTTTTGAAGTATTTTATATTTTTTGTAATGTTTTGTAGGCTTTTGTTTTTTTTTTAGTAATTTGAAGTCTTTTGTATACTTTTGTAGTTTTTCGTGTTTTGTAGTATTTTAGTCGTGTTTTGTAGTCATTTTTAGGTTTTTGTAGTGTCTTTTTTCTGACAACATAACAGCAGACATAATAAAAATTCTAAATGAATTTGGTGTAGATATTATCACAGAAATGTGCAATGACATATACGAAACAGGCCATATACCTAAAGACCTAACATCATCAATATTCATACACTACCTAAGAAGCCCAGGGCTGTGGACTGTACATAATATAGAACAATAACTCTAATGAGCCATCTAACTAAAATACTTCTCAAGATAATACATGAAAGAATTAAGAACAAGATAGACATGGAGGTCGGTGAAGAACAATTCGGTTTTAGGAAAAACAAAGGAACTAGAGAAGCTATACTGAGTATCCGGCTAGTGATAGATAAATATATAGAAGTCCAAAAAAGTATCTATATTTGCTTCATAGACTACAGCAAGGCCTTTGACAGAGTCCAACATGAAAAATTAATCAAATGTCTTCAAGAAATAGGCATAGATGGAAAAGACATCAGGCTGATTAGAAATATATATTGGGAACAAACTGCAACAATAAGGTGTGAAAACAGCTACTCTCCATACATAGAAATAAGAAGAGGGGTAAGACAATGATGCATTTTATCACCAAGCCTATTTAATATCTACACAGAGAATATCTTTAAAAATATAGAAGAAACACCAGGACTCAAGATCAATGGGAAAACAATAAACAACATTAGATATGCAGATGACACTGTTCTTTTAGCAGAAAGTGAACTACAAAGACTAATAGATCAAGTAAATAAATTAAGTAATGAATATGGACTGGATATAAACATTCAAAAAACAAAAACCATGATAATCAGCAAAGACACAGAAGAACAGGAGATAAACATAAACATACAGGGAGAGAAACTACAACAAGTAAAACAGTATCAATATCTTGGACACATTGTCACAAATGATGGCAGATGTGAAACAGAAATTAAAAGGAGAATAGGAATGGCTAAAAGCACTTTCAATGGCATGAGGAAATTATTAATATCTAAACAAATTACAAACAAGTTAAAAATGAGAGTTATAAAATGCTACATTTATTCCATATTAATGTATGGCTCAGAAACATGGACACTAAATAAACGATTAGAAGACAAAATTGATGCCTTTGAGATGTGGGTATATAGAAGAATAGGGAGAACATCATGGAAAGAGAAGAAAACAAATAAAGAGGTGCTAAAGACACTTAATATGAAGAAAGAACTACTAAGAGAAATAAAGATCAGGCAAATAAAATACTTTCGACACATTAAAAGACATGACACCCTATTGAAGACCTTACTTGAGGGTAAAGTCAAAGGGAAGCAAGCAAGAGATAGGCAGAGATACACGTGGGAGAGTAACATTACACGATGGACAGGTTACAGTCTAGCAGAGTGCACCACGAAGACAAGAGACAGGAGATGTTGGAGATACGTTGCAGCCAACCTACGTTGCGGAGACGGCACTTGATTTTCTTCTTCTTCTTTCGTTCACTTGAAACATGTCTATATCTGTAATTCTGTCTCCTTAATAAAACTCACTGTCTTTTGTAGTTCATACAGTGTCCCATAGAGTTTTGATTCCAGTGTTGTTTCCTCTGGCCAATATGTCTGCCTCAGCGTTTCATGCTCAGAACACTCTTGAAGTATATGTTTGGCACTCTGTGCTGCCTGTCCACATGTACACATGGCCGTGTTGCCAATCTTGAACTTTGTATACATGTGACTGCGGAGTCGGTTGTGTCCTGTTCTGAGACGTAGAATTATAACTTGTTCTGATCTGTTCATATTGTGATAGTCATCTTGTGTTGGTGTTTGTGGCTTTCTTATTGACTTTATCATCTGTTTTTTCTGATGGTAGGTGATTGGTATATCTGGTTGGTCTTCGGCAGCACCTTCCTTAGCCAGTTGGTCTGCTTTTTCATTTCCTGGTATTCCACAGTGAGAGGGTATCCACTGCATGGTTACCCTATACTGGTAAGACAATTCGCTAAGTAGTTTTTTTAAGTCTGTTAGTTTTCCAGACTGGAGAGCTTGAAGCACTGACCTTGCATCTGTCAGGAATACCACAGGCTGTAGGTCAGAGTTGGAGTTCAGCAGTTTTTTAGCTGCCACACTAATTGCCTGGATTTCTGCATCATAATTATTGCAGAATTTTCCTGTCGGTGTTCTGATTGTATCTCTAGGCTTGTGTGGATATTCTATATATACACCTGCACCTCCATTCCTCACAGCATTCTGTGCTGACCCATCTGTGTACACTCTGACCCATATATCTTGTGGATATTCCTCATCCAGGAAACTGAGGGTGATTGTCATTCGCTGCACACTGTTCTGTTCGTCCTCGCTTAGTATTCCTTTCACATGGGTCTGAATGTATATTGGCATTCCATGGCTTTCACTCCACGGGGTTTGCTCTGGTACAGACCTTAAGGGGCTGCCAACTTCAGGTAGGTCTGTAAGTTGTCTACGGAGTCGTTTAGCTTGATGGATAAAGCTGCTCCTTTTCAGTCGTCCCATTGCTAGATTTTGGAATCTTTCCTTCATTGGATGACTTGGCATACACTGAAACTTTTCTGCTTGAATTAGTACTTTTGTGTCTCTGCGTTCGCCAAGTGTTTGCATTCTTCCCATTTTCTGCATCTCTGCTATGGGTGTTGATTTCATTGCTCCCAACATTATTCTAAGTGCCTGGTTTTGCACTTTATCTAGATCTTGTAATGTGGTGTTTGATGCAGGACACCACGCAGCTGAACCGTATTCCAGGTGTGGTCTTATGCCTTGCTGGTAAACTTTACTGAGTATATTTCCACTGGCTCCCCATGTGGTTCCACTTAGTTTTCTCAGGATAGCTAGCTTCCTCCTGGCTTTTGTTGTTGCTTTGTTTATGTGCTGCTTCCATGTCAGCTTATCATCAAAAGTAACTCCGAGGTATGTGGGTTGTTTGTCTTCTTTCAAGAGCTCTCCATCTATCTTGATATGACCAGCTTTTTGTTTTGGTGAGAGGGTAAAGAGTGTAGTGCTGCACTTATCTGTGTTAATGCTGACGCACCATCTATTAGCCCATAAGGTTAGGGCATCGATAGCTCTTTGTATTTGTTTAGTGGCCACTGTTGCATGTTCTTCCGTGCACCAGATCACCAGGTCGTCAGCATACATTGCCACTTTGATCCCATGTGGTAGTTCAGCAACTAGGTCATTGATGTAAACCAAGAAAAGTGTGGGTGACAGGACTCCTCCCTGGGGGACTCCATGACGCAGTAGAACTTTCTTGCTCTTGCGACCATCTTACGGCACTTGATGATGATGATGAGTGTTGTCTAGTTTTTGTAGTGTTTTGTAGTGATTTTGTAGTTTTCTACTTTTTTGTGTTTTCTGGGTTTTTTTTAGTGTTTTGCAGTTTATTTGTAATTTGTAGTGTTTTATAGCATTTTGTAGTGTATTGAAGTGTTTTGTAGTCGTTTGTAGTGTGTCCTGTAGTGTTTTAGTTGGGTTTTGTAGTGATTTTGTAGTGTTTTTAGTGTATTTAAGTGTGTTGTAGTGTATTGACGTGTTTTGTAGTGTTTTAGTTGTATTTTGTAGTCTTTTGTAGTGTATTTGTATTGTTTGTTGTGTTGTGTAGTGTTTATAGTGTTTTGTAGTAATTTTGTTTTTGTAGTGTTTTGTCCTGCAGTGTAGTCGTTTGTAGGCTTTTGTATTGTAGTTTTTTTTGTCTTTTTTGTAGTGTTTTGTCGTGTTTTGTTGTCTTTTGTAGGCTTTTGTAAGATTTTGTAGTTTTTGTCGTGTTTTTGTAGTGTTTTAGTCGTGTTTTGTAGTCTTTTGTAGTTTTTGTAGTGTTTTCTAGTTGTTTTTGTATTTTTGTGGTGTTTTGTAGTGTTTTGTAGTTTGTTTGTATGTAGTGTTTTTGTAGTATTTTGTAGTGTATTGAAGTGTTTTGTAGTGTTCTGTGGCATTTTGTAGTGTATTGTAGTGTTTTTTACTGTTTTTTATTGTTGTGTAGTAAATAGTCGCGTTGTGTTGTTCTGTAGTGTTTTGTAGTGTTTTATAGTGTTGTAGTCTTTTGTAGTGTTTTTGAAGTGTTTTGTATGGTTTTTTAGTATTTCGTAGTGGTGTAGTGTTTTCTAGTATTTTTGTCGTGTTTTTGTAGTGTTATGTAGTGCTTTGTAGTGTTTTTGTCGTGTTATGCAGTGTTATTGTAGTGATTTTGTAGGGTTTTGTAGTGTTTTTATAATGTTTTGTAGTGTTTTTGAAGTGTTTTGTTTGGTTTTTTTAGTGTTTTGTAGTATTGTGTATTGATGTGTTTTTGTAGTGGTTTATAGTGTTCTGTGGTGTTTTTGTAGTGTTATAATAAATAGTAAAAAAGAGTCGAAATTTAAAATTCCATTTTGTTCATTTGCATATTCATTCCAGGATCGTTACTTTGGCTACACTACTGTTTAATTTACATTTGTGTATCATAATGAACAAGGGGGTGCAAAGGGAACGCATTGCTCTAGGCGGACCCAGGGTTAGCAGATAACCAAGATCCAAATGTACCTCCACGCGGTGCACCCTGGAAACAGAAATACAGCAGCTCGAGCTAATTCTGGCCAAATCATTTGGGGATCGTGTCCGAGAATGTGGAGGTAGCAGATGGAAATAGATTTGACTGCACAAGAGACAGATAATATCTCCGACACCACCAGCATCACCACATATAGTGACACTGTCGACATACAGTGAAGCTAGTCAGTCGAGTCCGAACATTTGAGGGGCGGCCAATGTAAAATGCACGTAAAGGTAGATACATGGCGAGAGACAAATATATTTCATACCGAGTACAATGAAACAATGAAAGGGCAGAACAGCGCCAGAGGGCAGCGCGAACTGCAAATAGAAAGTGAAAAGTCCCTAGGAAAGGGGAACTACAAGCTCCGTCAGCTCGAGACGAGCTTCTAGTTACCTGTGTTCCTTACAGGCAGAGACCCAGACCCATTCATTGGCGTTTGGTAAAGCAAGAAGACCTAATCCAACTCTAATGTCGAGCCTTCCTAAACCGGAAATATGCTCGCGAAGAGAAAGGGTTCTGTACCCGATGGGCTTAGGCAAGAAAGGGACAACGATGGTAGTCCTGGTCCAACTCTACTGTCAAGGTTTCCTATATCGGAAGTACACTTGCAGAGAGAAAGGGTTCCGTACCCGATTGGCTCAGGCACAAAAGGGGCAACGATTTAGCCCTGGCCCAACTCTACTGTCAGGTTTTCCTACACCGGAAATACACTTGAAGAGAGAAAGGGTTCAGTACCTGATGGGCTAAGGCTCTATTGGGACAAGGACGATCAGCTCGAGAACGCCTTGCTCTCAAACGCGTGGTGTGAGACTCGAACTTGGACAAGGAGTACACGATGTCGGTGAATGACACCTCGGCTAAGAGGGCGAAAGAGCCAGGGCCCAACTCCTCTGTTGAGTTCTTCCCCTTAAGGAACCAGGCTAACGGATGAGAAACGGTTCAGTACCCAATGGGCACAGCACGTCCAATTACACGAGGCAAGTTCATAGACAGTGGAACACCTCGTGCGAGTCAGACGAGAGCAAAATCGTCTGGGCGAAGAGTCGCCACTACGCGTGCCTGGAGACAGATATAGAGGCTGTCACAGGCTAAGGGTAGCCCACCCGAATTGTCAAGGCATGCCGAAATCGGATGTGCTAGGCCTACAAGGCGCATAACGGTGGCACAACGTAATCACGCTCCCGGCGGAAATCGCACGGACACCCATGATGGTTACAATGGAGCGAACGCAAAACAAACAAACAACATAATGAACAAGAACGACCCATGGAATTTTAGGACACAGTGGCTAAATGATTTCAGATTTTTAAAATGATTAATTAGAGTTGAAAGAGATGACACGAAGTGTTATTGTACGTATTGTAAATGTATAAGGCCTAATAGTCGTGAAGGTAAAAGATATTGAGAGACGCTCAGACAACAAAACACAAGAAAGCTAAACAACCATTTCATGAACAAACACAACTTTCAATTAACACTCTCAGCAATGACGTGATAGCAACAGAAGCAGCCATATCTTTATTTTTATCTTGAAAAATATTCCCTAAGAGTAGTCGATAATATAAGTGAACTCTGAAAGTAAAGGATGCTAATGAACATAAATAACCCAAATATCGGAGGATGACAGACAAAAAGGAAGTGCCACAGTAACCATACAAATAGAGGTAAATGCAAATAAAGTAAATAGATTACTATATCGATATAAAATAATAAAATATAGAAAATAACAATAAATAATAGGAACAAATACAATAGTCAACGTGTCGGTCCAATTGGGATCTTTAAAGACAACAAAAACAGTTAAGGACAAAAAAAACCATAACGAATATACACAAAATGGATTTCTCCCACTAGGAAATCAACAAAAAGCTACACCAGATCCAGTGCAATACAGTTTCAACAAGTGCATATCGATGCGTTCAATATGTCAAAATTATGAAATTCCCAAAATGAAAGATGCAGAACTAAAGAAAAGAGGACACCAAATAGCACTGCCAAGAACGGGGAGGGAGGGGGGCAAGTGGGCAACGGGAGACAAAAGGGAAAAGGACAGAGAAAGACAATGCACGTAGGAGCGGGGGGGGGGGGGCACAAATAGACACAGGGAACACAGAAATGTGCAAAGAAGAATAGCATTTGACAGCACAGGATAGACAACAAAAATATACACACATCAAAACACAATCACGAACCAAACATGCACACATTCTACAGGACAAACACAGATAACTATAAATATAAGCACATATACATACAAACATCCAGATGTGTTTTGATGTGTGTATATTTTTGTTGTCTATCCTGTGCTGTCAAATGATATTCTTTTTTGCACATTTCTGTGTTCCCTGTGTCTATTTGTGCTCCCACCCCCCCCCCCGCTCCTACGTGCATTGTCTTTCTCTGTCCTTTCCCCTTTTGTCTCCCGTTGCCCACTTGCCCCCCCTCCCTCCCCGTTCTTGGCAGTGCTATTTGGTGTCCCCTTTTATTTAGTTCTGCATCTTTCATCTTTGGGAATTTCATAATTTAGACATATTGAACGCATCGATATGCACTTGAAATTGTATTGCACTGGATCTGGTGTAGCTTTTTGTTGATTTCCTGGTGGCAGAAATCCATTTTGTTTATATTCGTTATGGTTTTTTGTTCTTAACTGTTTTTGTTGTCTTTAAAGGTCGCAATTGGACCGACACGTTGACTATTGTATTTGTTCCTTTTATTTATTGTTATTTTCTATATTTCATTATTTTATATTGAGATGCTAATGAACCTAATGCTAGGAAGATCAAAGTAGTTCTGTTATTTCAAATGTGCTCGCACCATATTTTCAAAAAGATTTGATATTGGAAACAGCAAATTCAGCTTATCACTTGATGAATGAAACGATATTACATCAACTAAGCTACTTGGTATTGCAATTAAGATATTCGTCCATGAAAAGAAAACAGTTTAGTGTTACTTTTTTAGACTTAGTAGAACTGTGTGACTGTAACGCTGAACCATTATGCAATACTCTGAAAGAATGTTTGAAAAATAATGGACTTGACTTGCAAAGACTAGTTGTACTAGGCACTGATAATGCATCTGTCATGCTAGGTGTAAATAATGGAGTGTACACAAAATTAGTCTTTAATTCCTCATCTAATGCTAGTTAGATGTGTGTGCCATTCTCTTTACTAGCTTTGTCACGTGCTACAGCCGAGTGTCTTCCAAGGAGTCTAAAGTTCATTATTAGAGAAACATACAACTGGTTTTCTGACTCATCATTTCGCAAGCAAAGTACCTTGAACATTTTGAAAATTGCATTAATAAATGATGGGCAACTTCCACATAAACTTATTCATCCAAGTCAAACACGTGGGTTGAGCTCAGAACTCATTTTAATATAGCAAGAATGCGTGATCGCTATTATACAGAAGAACTTCTATTATATTGTATGTTTTGTAACATGAAAATACAGATAAGAGCAAAATCTTAGTAAACAGCAGAGACACAGAAAACCAGACTAATATCGTGATGAATGGACATAAGCTTGAGGAGGTGAATACCTTCAAATACCTCGGATCCAGTATATGCAGCGATGGTAAATGCAAAGCAGAACTAAAAATAAGGCTGGAGATGGCTTTAGCGTCCTTGTCAAGGCTAACTGTGATTTGGAAAAGCAACATCGGTGTTGGAGTGAAAATCAAACTGTATAAGTCGCTGGTGCTTTCTGTTGTGTTGTATGGTTGTGAGAGTTGGACACTCACTGCGGACATGGAGAGAAGATTACAGGCTTTCGAGTATAAATGCCACAGAAGAATTCTACGAATTTCCTATAGGGAACATAAGACCAATGTGTACGTAAGAAATAAAGTAGAGATGTGTGCAGATGTCCAGGAGCCATTGCTTTCAATAGTGAAACGACGAAAACTAGCATGGTTCGCACATGTATACAGGCACGATTCCTTGTCAAAAACAATACTGCAGGGAACTGTCGAGGGTGGAAGAAGCAGAGGAGGTAAAATAAAGACATGGACAGACAACATCAAGGAATGGACAGGGCAAGATATTTCCACTCTCATCCGCATCGCTGAGGATAGAATTCGCTGGAGGATTCTGTGTGCTGAGGCATCCAATGTGGTACCCCTACGACCCTGAAGGGTTATGGGTTTATAGATAGAACATGAAAAACTATGTTTCTCTCATATTTCTCCAAGCATATTCTTGGAGAAGTTCAAAGTGAATAAAAAGGTTGAATCAGAAATACAAGATCCAATAAAACTTTAAATTTAAACTACTCGACGATCTAGTTTTTTCCAGCGGAGAAAGCTTCACAATATGCAATGGACACATAAGAACGACACACTTGCAGTGTGGGCAGAAATAGCTTCACAGAGGGATGAAACTGGTGACAATCATTTCCAGTGTCTTTCAGATTTAGTTTTAAATGTGCTTACTTTACCTCATTTCAATGCTGACATGAAACGTGCATTCAGTCAGATATGGGGTTACAACATAAAAAAAATTCAAAATAGACTGAGCATCATGAGTTTGAAAGCTGTTCTGATTATTAAATATGGAATGAAAAGATATGGTAAATGCTGTTTTGATTATAAACTACCTAAGGATGTCCCGCAAAAAAATTAGATCACAAGATAATTATAAAAGTTTGTTTCAATTATCATCATCTGATACACAAGTACAGTCAGAAAAAGCAACATAAATTTATAAAGAATTGCTTTTGGGGGGGGGGGGGGGCAATTTCTTAAAGTTAAACTTTATTAAATTATCTCTAATAATTCCGCAATAGGTCCCGTTGATTATTTTGGTGAGTTGCGTTTTAGTTTTTAATTACTTTCCCTCGTTTATTTTTAATTTACTTTTTCGACCCTTCTGGATTTCAATAATTCGTGTGGTTTTGAAAGTTAGATAATTGTGCCATATGTAAAAATAGAGTAATTCTAACTTATCACTGAAATGTGTATATGAATCGTGCTTTCAAATAATTAAATTTTATGTCTGTGTTGTTTATTTACTTCTTCTTCTTTTGTTCACTTGAAACATGTCTATATCTGTAATTCTGTCTCCTTAATAAAACTCACTGTCGTTTGTAGTTCATACATACAGTGTCCCATAGAGTTTTGATTCTAGTGTTGTTTCCTCTGGCCAATATGTTTGCCTCAGCGTTTCATGCTCAGAACACTCTTGAAGTATATGTTTGGCAGTCTGTGCTGCCTGTCCACATGTACACGTGGCCGTGTTGCCAATCTTGAACTTTGTATACATGTGACTGCGGAGTCAGTTGTGTCCTGTTCTGAGACGTAGAATTATAACTTGTTCTGATCTGTTCAAAATGTGATAGTCATCTTGTGTTGGTGTTTGTGGCTTTCTTATTGACTTGATCATCTGTTTTTTCTGATGGTAGGTGATTGGTACATCTGATTGGTCTTCAGCAGCACCTTCCTTATCCAGTTGGTCTGCTTTTTCATTTCCTGGTATTCCACAGTGAGAGGGTATCCACTGCATGGTTACCCTATACTGGTAAGACAATTCATTAAGTAGTTTTTGCAAGTCTTTTAGTTTTCCAGACTGGAGAGCTTGAAGCACTGACCTTGCATCTGTCAGGAATACCACAGGCTGTAGGTCAGAGTTGGAGTTCAGCAGTTTTTTAGCTGCCACACTAATTGCCTGGATTTCTGCATCATAATTATTGCAGAATTTTCCTGTCTGTGTTCTGATTGTATCTCTAGGCTTGTGTGGATATTCTATATATACACCTGCACCTCCATTCCTCACGGCATTCTGTTCTGACCCATCTGTGTATACTCTGACCCATATATCTTGTGGATATTCCTCATCCAGGAAACTGAGGGTGACTGTCCTTCGCTGCACACTGTTCTGTTCGTCCTCGCTTAGTATTCCTTTCACATAGGTCTGAATGTATATTGGCATTCCATGTCTTTCACTCCACGGGGTTTGTTCTGGTACAGGTCTTAAGGGGCTGTCAACTTCAGGTAGGTCTGTAAGTTGTCTGCGGAGTCGTTTAGCTTGATGGATAAAGCTGCTTCTTTTCAGTCGTCCTGTAACAGTATAGGGATGATGAGGTGGTCAGTTAGTGTATAATCTGCCATATAGATTGGTAATTGGTAATACATATATTACTGAGTGTAGCCTGGCACGTTACGAGATGAGGTGGTAGATATAACAGTATTATATCCACCATATGTTAAGAAGTACATCACTTATCACTCTCTTCCTTAGCTCTCTTATACTTTAGTGATATCATATAATGAAACAATATCTTGACTTGGTTTCCATATGTGGTAACTTTATTTTATACAATTGGACTTATCCAATATAAAAGATACGTAAGGCATAAACTCAACGTTTCCATGCAGTATGAACTATCCAATATTCTTATATGAAAAAATGCACACAGAGCTTATACTCAGCGCTTCGGTGCAGAAGGAACTATCCAATATTCTTATATGAAAAATGCACACAAAGCATATACTCAGCGCTTCGGTGCAGAAGGACCTATATCCAATATGTTTGGATTCTAACCTATAGCACCACTGGTCCACTCTGGACCCCCAGTTTTCGAGCAGACCTCCTTGCTCTCTCGAATCCAAAGCTAACTCTCAAAAATCTCTCCGTCCAGCTCGGACAGAGTTCCGAGCTCCTTACTCTCTCGAATCTAAAGACTGACTGTTTAAAACTAACTGCCCGAAAAATTGCCTCACTTCCCCCGACTCTAAAACCCATCTTCTCACAATCGCTGGTCCATGCCGAATCCCTACTTCAAAGACTCGTCCGGGATTTCTCTGCGTAGTTTGGCCCCTTCTAATTACCTGGGCCATTAACATTTCTCATCGGCCGATCGAGATAGAGTGATCTGGTAGCAATTCCCGTTAATTGCTACGGTCCGCTTTCTCAGTAGTCTTAATGTTTGCCGGACCACTTTTCTATTCCTCAAAGGAATATATTTATTCCTTTGAATCTGGTCTCGACTCAAGAGGGGGGGGGGGGGGGGGGGTTTCCGACACAGGTGACTGTCTGTCACAGTCCCATTGCTAGATTTTGGAATCTTTCCTTCATTGGATGACTTGGCATACACTAAAACTTTTCTGCCTGAATTAGTACTTTTGTGTCTCTGCGTTCGCCAAGTGTTTGCATTCTTCCCATTTTCTGCATCTCTGCTATGGGTGTTGATTTCATTGCTCCCATCATTATTCTAAGTGCCTGGTTTTGCACTTTATCTAGATCTTGTAATGTGGTGTTTGATGCAGGACACCACGCAGCTGAACCATATTCCAGGTGTGGTCTTATGCCTTGCTGGTAAACTTTACTGAGTATATTCCCACTGGCTCCCCATGTGGTTCCACTTAGTTTTCTCACGATAGCTAACTTCTGGCTTTTGTTGTTGCTTTGTTTATGTGCTGCTTCCATGTCAGCTTATCATCAAAAGTAACTCCGAGGTATGTGGTGTTTTTGTCTTCTTTCAAGAGCTCTTCATCTATCTTGATATGACCAGCTTTTTGTTTTGGTGAGAGGGTAAAGAGTGTAGTGCTGCACTTATCTGTGTTAATGCTGACGCACAATCTATTAGCCCATAAGGTTAGGGCATCGATAGCTCTTTGTATTTGTTTAGTGGACACTGTCGCATGTTCTTCCGTGCACCAGATCACCAGGTCGTCAGCATACATTTCCACTTTGATCCCATGTGGTAGTTCAGCAACTAGGTCATTGATGTAAACCAAGAAATGTGTGGGTGACAGGACCTCTCCCTGGGGGACTCCATGACGCAGTAGAACTTTCTCGCTCTTGCGACCATCTAATTGTACCCTGGCTCTTCTATTATGCAGGTATGATTTTACCCATTTGTACATGTTTATTTAATGAATGTATAGCCTATATCTCGTATAATTAGTAAGGATATAATCTATGGAAGGAAATAAGGAATGTTGCGGCTCAAGTATTGCGTCATCATCATCATCATCATCATCATCATTGAGACCGTGTAAAAGGCGCAAAACAACAATGACATGATAGAAGCAATCATGTTATAGTGAATGGCTCAAAGGCGAAGAGCTAAAGGAATGAATTCAATCTGATCCTACAGAAAAATACATTTTCGCTGTAAAGTGTGTAACATTAATTTTAGAAATGCAACAAAAGTTCCTTGGATGTCTCATAAATTAACAAAGAAACATAGTAAAAAAATTTATTTGAAAAGGAAGAAAATAATATAACTTTTTGTACCTCCAAAAGAATCGACATCGCAAGAAATGTTGTGAATTTTTAAGGGCTATCTAACTATATTATTTGTAATTATGTAGCATTATTTTGAAAATTTTGTCCAAGTGCCTAAAATAATACAACACACAACTATACCTTTTTTGGCGGAGCATCACATATCCTTTTTTATATGCTGATAATTTAGTGGAGTGTTTTAAAAAATCATATCCAGATAGTGTATTAGCTAAATCCATATAACAGAATCGGACTAAAGCTTCCTACATAATGCAAGATGGTATTACACATGAAGAGAAGTGATATCCCAAAGATATGTCAGCAGAGAAAATATTATTAACGAAAGCACAGATATTTCAATAAGTAAAATTTTAGCCATTGTTGTCAGATACTATGACGACACAACGTGTAGAGTCATTGACGCATTTCTTGATTGTGTAGAAGTTGAAGATGCAAGTGGTGCTGGTCTTTGTGAAGAACTGAAACAATTGTTTGCAGAGAAATCGATTCAAAGTAACATAATTGGATTTTCCAGTGACAACTGTTGTTCAACCATGACAGAACTTAACTGTGTATTTATTGCTCATCTGGAAAAAAATGTACCATCTGTATTTACCATAGATTGCATATGCCAATATTTCGCATTATGTGCTAATCATGCATACAACTGCTTGCCATCTTAGTTTGAAATGTTCCTGAAACATGTGCTGTTATTTTACTCGTTGCACCAAGCGACACCATACATTTCAGATGATACAAGATCTTGTGAAGACTCATAATCACCGAATGATGAAAATGTCTCAAGCACGCTGGCTGTCAAGGGGCAATGTTATCGCCCGCATTCTTGAACAATGGAATGATTTAAAACTATTATTTGAGAGTGCAGCTCCAACAGATAAAGTCGATGGAGCAGCAGAGATTTTAAAACGTATGTCTACACCTGGAACCAAACATATGCTTCTATTCCTTAATTATATTATTGGAAAGGTTGACAGAATGAACTTGGAGTTTCAATCAGAACATCTGCGTGTACATAAAGTGTTTGCGAGCATTTCTGATGAATACAGAAATATACTTGACATGTTTAGCAAATCTGACATTATGCAGTCTGGTCATTTGTCGATCCATCTGATGTAAATTTACATAAAAAGCTGTAAGATATTGATGTGTAGATGTGAAAATATATTGCGATTGCAATCCTTTGGAGACAAAGAAAACCATTTCCGTTAGGGCATGTTGTCATTTTTAACAGATTTATATTTATCCTATCAGGTGATAATATTTTGGCTGAAATTAGAGTTCTTGATGTTCTGGAGTCTTTATCACGAGATTGTCGTTTAAAGTCATTAATTCCACTTGCCTCAAGATTTCCATCATTAGTACCTGAGAAAGAACTGGACAATTTACAAGATGAATGGAAGTTGTTGCTGAATTCAAAAGTCTTGAAAACATGAATAGTCTGAATCCTGAAACTTTCTGGTGTATTTTACTTTCAATTAAAGATGACATCAATCAGCTGAAATTTGAATTGCTTTCAAACTTTAGGTGTGGGTTAATGGCACTTTCACATTCATCAGCATGCGTGGAAAGAATATTTTCGTTAGTAAATATGGTGAAAATAACAATAACTAATAGATTGCATGCTGTTACAGAACAAACCGGTTATTGGCTAAGCAAGCCATTGCAAGAAATAACTGTCACTCGTGGACACCACCAAAAACTCTAATTGCTGACGTTACAGAAGGTCGTTGTTATCAACGCTATGAAGAAGAGTGAAGAATAAGCAGAGACAGTCAACTTCAGTAATGCTACTCAAAGATGACTATGATTCAATTGTTGATGTTTAAACTGTTGTAAATTTTGTTCTGAAATTATTTCTAGTCTACAAGCTAGCTTAATACAAGTACATCCAGGAATAGGGTACTAAATTGCTAGTTAGAGATAAACATAGCACACACAAATCGACGTTTCGACCAAAAAACCTTTATCAAGACAACCATTGAAAAAATTAAAACATATAACAGAAAACGAACAGTAATGACCTCGACGGTCACATTGGTATGCGTAGTATGGATTGACCGGAAAAAGTGAAATGACATCGTATACGGAAAATATAAAAATGACTACAAACATGTGACACTAACCAAACAGAAACTATGGATCGACTAGAGTCATTAATGAGCAGGCACTCATTAATGTCGTCGGGTTTAAGAGTGCCATAGTGGTAAATGTAGCGGTTCTCACGCGCCAGACGGGTCCGGTCGTCAGAGAAGCACGACTTAATGGCGCCATTAAAGTGGACTTCTACCGGCAAACCCGAATGGTTATTTATGCCATACAGACGTTCGCAGAATCGGTCTGCAAGCCTCCTTCCAGTTTCACCGATATGTTATGACGCAACGCTTGCATATGATGGCATATATGACGATACGGGACACACATGTGAAGCTCTCCTCAATGGTGAAGGTGGCTTTAGGGAATGAGACAGACTGGATCTGCGTGACATAGGCACAAGTGTAGCATTTGCCGCGTTTGCATCTGATGGTGCCAAATTAATAGGGAACGTCAGGCTGGAGACGACTCCGGACAAATAGATCCCTGAGGTTCTTGTCACGTCTGTAAGGAACAAGAGGAGGGGAGCACAGAGCATGCCCGGGGTCAGACTCAAGAAGGGGAAGGTGACAAAGCAGGACATGGCGAACGGCAGCGCTATGGGGGTGAAATATGAGAACAAGTTTGACCCTGTCAGTAGAGGAAGACTTCCGAGTAGTCTGGAGGGTGTCCTGACATGAGAGACTACACATTCGAAGAAGGGCAAACCTAAGGACACTCTCAGGGTACAGGCGACAACGGAAGAAACCCACATCTCGTAGGCCTTCTCGAGAAAGTTGTCCTCGAAACTGCACAAGCGCAGAAGACGAAGAAGTTGGGAGAATGGAAGGGAATCACTACAGGCAGATGGATGAGAAGAGGTGTATAGAAGAAAGCTAAGGGCATCAGTCGGTTTGTAGTGTAAGACGGAAGGGGTGGATAGTGATGGATATGTCAAGAAAGTTCACATGGGAGGTGGAGATCTTCGATGTGAACCTGATGGCCGGGTGAAAATTGTAAATGAATTGTATGAAGCGTACCAGATCAGCCTCAGACATGTCAGTGATGCCAACCCCATCATCGATGTACCTATGGAACACCGATGGGAAGGATCCCCCTGGTGATTTCCATACCTGGTGCTCAAAGTGGCCCATGAACAAGCAGGCATATCTAGGTCCCATCTTAGTACCCATGGCTACCCCACTGATTTGGTCAAAGAAGTGCCCATCGAACTCGCAGGAATTGAGAGTAAGCAAGGGTCAGGGGGGGGGCTATGGGGGACTTTTCCATCGGTGTTCCATGAACTACTATTCATCAGTAGTTTATCGATGATGGGATTGGTATCACTGACATTCATTACTGTTTGTTTTCTGTTATATGTTTTAATTATTTCAATTGTTGTCTTGATAAAGGCCTTTTGATCGAAACGTTGATTTGTGTGTGTTATTATGTTTGTCTCTAACTAGCAAAACTTTATTGCCTTATTCCTGGATTTCAGTTTTGCACAGTAAGTACATTTAATGCAAGAGCAGTGTTTATTTTTAGCATATCGGTTGTTCATATTGTATCAGGGTGATAGAAAAGTCCCTGTGCACCTATTTTTTTTTATAAATATAGGTTGTAAAAAATGTTACTAAATAGCGTTTTATTCCATATTTATCAAAAACCTTTATTCAATTACTTTTATTTTATTCAATATTAATTAAAAACAGCATATTGTAACAGATATACGTGTACTTGGTGAACTTTACAGTAGATGCTGGAAATGACCACCACCCTCCTCAGTACATCTTGTGGCGCGTGTTATCATGTTTCTGAAGACGTCTTCCAACACAGTGTCGTCAACTTGTTGGATATAATTTGTGATGGTTTCTTTCAATTCATTTATTGTGCGGGGATTGCTGCAATAAATTTTGTTTTTCAACCCCCCACCCTCCCACCGAAGACGGATGTGTCGGGCAATTAGCGCAAATAAAACTGTGACACAACGCATTTCCATTCTCTGGACTACATCCTGCTGGAAATCTAGTAGGACCATGGTCATGCTACAAGGGAGATCCAGCAGGAGTTTGAGAATGAACGCTGAAGAAGAAGAAGAACCACCCCCCTCCCATAAGTAAAAGTCTGGAGGCGCAAGATCGGGAGATCTCTGGCCACCAAGATCTCCTGATCCTCCAGACTTTTACTTATGGTTTTTGTCCTCCGAACTTGGGACTTTTCAAAATGTTGGGTGGTAACGCTGCAGTGTTTTGCTCTTGTGGCCTGCGGCAATCGCTATTTTGTCGGACATCCTCTGACAGTTTGGATTATAACAGTCTGTACTGTACACGCAATATTTGGAGGTCTTCATGGTAGGCATGTGTTATTCATAAAGTAAACCATCATTATCTTGGCATACAATAATAACTAATTCATTATTCTGTGTTCGTAAAATTGTTGCCCAAATTCGTGAAAAGATGAGCAATAAATAGAGAACTGGTCCAGTCTATTAATATTAGGTTTTTGGACAAAATTTTCAAAATTGTGCTATATAATTACAAATACTATAGTTAGATTAAGATAGCCCTTAAAAATAGCAATTCAATGATACCTCGGCCAAGTCTGTACGTCAACCATGAAAAAATTTAGATTTTTTTTCGAATTAATTTCACATCAACATTTATTACATGAAAGTTTCATGATTTAAGTTGAATGAAACATATAGGAAAATATAAATGCAACTTGTGAACGCAAAATGTAGCTAAACTGATACTTTCTAAATTATCTTGGCTGAAGTAAAATATAGTTCTCCACTGTGACCTTTGTTCTAGTTTCGAGGTGATACCTGACCTTTTTTGTGTGATTTGGCAAGCTTACAGGTACGTACTAGAGTAAGGTTAGGATCCGATTAGAAATAATATTTCTAATGTGTGCGCGCACCTCGCTCCGTGTGTAGCAGGCAAAAATACTGATCACTCACCACAAATAATAGGAAATTGTAAAAAATGTGTAAATTGGAAAACAAACAGATTGTGCATAAGTTCTTCTGTGTCTAGATTTGAACTCAAGTGATTGTCGGATGTGACGTCACGGCAGACATTATTTTGATTGGTGTTATACGGGAATCCATGATGTTGGATAGTTAAAATTGTCAACAGTGTGCTATTTATAGCACAGCGGAGAACTAATCTTGGTGAAAGTACAGAAAAGTTCTCTGCTGTGCTATAAATAGCACACTGTTTACATTTTTAACTAGCTGACGTCATAGATCTTCCTAACACATTAATTTGTCCATAGGGTTGAGAAACTAACTGTGTATAAAACCAGACACTTACCTTATTCAGCATTCTCTGTGGGATACACTTTTTTAATTACACAAACGAACTCCATGAATATTCCCGCTATTCTATATAATAATAATCTATTCTATATAAATAATAATAAATACTGAACACTTATTCTACTCCGTAACACTAACTCTAATGCAAGCTTTTTCAATTAATAATATATCATTCGACTTCACACGCTTTCTTCTCCATAGGCCCTATATGAATTTATAACGAAAGTAAGATCACATGTTGGCAACACAGATGCCATAATTGTTAGATTTCGTCTGCTGACGTATACCACTGCGCATGTCCCTTAAATTATATCTTCCCGCTATTGTACATAATAATAATTTACTTTAATTCTACCAAGAGGTTAGAATTAACACTAGAAACTGATCCTAATACTTAACCCCTAACCCCAGGATGAATACTAACTTTGATGTAATCGTTTTAAATAAATATTAATTTTAAATACTACTTATATTCGAAACTAAATCATACAACAATACTAGCACTCTGCAAGACAATCACAACACAAAGGTTAGAAAACACCTCGAAGCTAGAGCAAAGGTCACAGCGGAAAACTATAATGTACTTCAGCCATAATCTTTTTAATTTAGGCATTAGCACAAAGTAGCTCTTTGGTGTCAAAAAAAAAAAAAAAAATAAAGTCCCCTTGAAGAAAATGGACACTAGTCTATTTCCTGACCATGCAAGGCAGTGACCATGTCTTAATTAGATTTCCAGTGTCCCTGATACTATTTGGCATATATAAGTGGACATTTTTGTGACATCAAGTCTTTTCTATACACATTTGGGCATCTATCTGACAAAAACAGTGGATATTGTTTGAGTAACTTGTATTTTAACACTAGGTATTATGTGTTTTCATTATCCATTTTTAATCTACTATTGCTTTCAACTTTATTCACTGTCTAAATGTTTTATTAGCCATTTATACAGTTATATACCAAGTATGAAAGACTGATGATGATCACTGTGTTCAGGCCTACGTTTAAAAAATGTTCACCATGGACATGCTGCTTGTCCGCCATCTTGTTTTTTTTACAGACACTTGGTAACAAGACACAATCACATATATTTAAAGAAATACAATTGCCATCTTTTTATAATATTAAATGTTCTGTGTGTTTATGTATTTACAAAATTGTTAATGTCTTTAAAAAACTAAGCCAAAGCATATGAATGGGAGTTATTTTGCTATCATGCTTACAAGCCTTACAAAAGGTTGTGTGTTGTCATGACAACACTGTCCGACTTAAGACTTCTTAGTTTGTGACTACTCTACTGATGTGCTGCAATTTGCACTCTTTGGACTATTTTCATTGCCTGCAAGTAGCAGCTTTGCTAGAACATGATCTATGCATAATAATGCAAATAATATAGACAATTGGATTTAGATGGAGAAGACATGAAAAAGAAAAATATAAAAAATGTCTACTTTATTCTTACCACTCTAGGAACATTTCCCCACACAAGCAGTTCACAAAACTAAACACAAATCACATGTACATGAATAAACCATGAAAGTTTTATCACATTTGAAGCACAAAACCTTGTAGGATATTTTATCATAATTCACAAATATATTGAATAATTATTTTAATTATGCAAATTAGCTGCTATTTTGAATATTAATCTTTGGCTGCATATGAAAATCATGTCAATGTGATCCGCAGATTCGTCTTGTCTTCCCGAACGCAGAAAAGTATAGTTTGTAGCATATTTTCTTATAAATAGCTGAAATGTTTATTAATTAGGCTATTCAATTGAATTTTAATTATGTAAATTAACCACCATTTTGAATATTAATTAGCTTTGATTGAATTTGAAAATCAGCAAAATGTGCTCCTCAGATTCGTCTTTTCTTCCCGAACACAAAAATTTATAGTTTGTTCTATTTTTATCATTAGTAACTCTGATATGTCATGAATTATTGGCTCAGCTACAATTCTCGGTCACAACTTTGTGCACTAATCAGCTTATATTTCCTTATATGTTCCATGTAAATTATTTTGATGCAAAATTAATTTTTTTAAAAGCATAACTTTTTTCAGAATTGACATACATACTTGGTTGAGGTATCGTTGCATACTTGGTTGAGGTATCATTGTATTGCAATTTTCAAGGGCTATCTAACTGTGGTATTTATAATGTTGTAAACCCATTTTGAAAATTTTGTGCTAATGACTTTCACCCATTTTTTTGTTCGCAAAGACCAGAGGCATCTATTGATCCCATTTCTATAATTTTCTGAAGTAATCACAATTAATATTAGCATAATTAAAATATAAAAATTAATTATATAGCAATTATATATATTTAAATACCACATAATATGTAAATTTTTGTGTGCGCAAAGACAAGACGCATCTATTGATTGATTGATTCATTCATTCATTTTATTTTTGCGCTGAAGTTAGCGCATGGGGCAGAGGTCAGATCTCTCCAATTCTGTCCAAAGCTATTTTGTGCAGTTCTTGAATAGTATGAATATTGGTTGTTTTACTTTCTCTAAGTATTGTTCTTCTGAGTGTTTCTTTTAGTCTACCCCTTGCTCTTTTGCCTGTAGGTATCAATTCAAGAGATTCATTTTCTTTTTGCGCTGAAGTTAGCGCATAGGGCAGATGTCAGATCTCTCCAATTCTGTCCAAAGCTATTTTGTGCAGTTCTTGAATAGTATGAATATTGGTTGTTTTACTTTCTCTAAGTATTGTTCTTCTGAGTGTTTCTTTTAGTCTACCCCTAGCTCTTTTGCCTGTAGGTATCAATTCAAGAGATTCATTTTCTTTTTGCGCTGAAGTTAGCGCATAGGGCAGATGTCAGATCTCTCCAATTCTGTCCAAAGCTATTTTGTGCAGTTCTTGAATAGTATGAATATTGGTTGTTTTACTTTCTCTAAGTATTATTCTTCTAAGTGTTTCTTTTAGTCTACCCCTTGCTCTTTTGCCTGTAGGTATCGATTCAAGAGATTGGTGGTGTATTCTGTTGGTGTCTGCGCGTAGGACATGCCCGATGTAGGACCAACAGTGTTTTCTGATAACATCTGTGATGAAATTTAGATGTGTCTCTTCTCTGATTTTATCATTCGATTTGAATTCATTCCAATGGGTGTTAGTTATCCTACGAAGACATTTGTTCTCGAAACTCCCGTAATTTCTTTTCTGAAGATAAAGAGCTTTTCCAGCTTTCACATCCATATGATAGCACCGGAATTACGCAGGAATTAAATAAGCACATTTTTGTGCGTGTGCTGATTGACTTTGACTTCTAGATATTAGACAGTCTGTTAAATGCACTTGATGCTAGGGCAATGCGAGTTGTAATTTCTGTCATGACATCACCATCGAGTGTTAATTTGCTTCCTAGATAGGAGAGTTTGTGTACTTTTTCTAGTTGTCCATTTAAAGTATTGGTGAAGTCCATAAATTTTATTTTTGATGAATTGATTAAGACCTATTTGTCCTGCAATGAGTTTTAATCTATCAGTTTTTGTTTGCTTTTTCTCATAGCCCAGTCAATTGCGATATTGAATAGTAATGGTGACATAGGGCAGACTTGTTTAACACCAGTAATCACAGGGAACCATTCTGAATTGCCTTTTTCTGTTCTAATACCGCATTTTGAGTTGGTATAGAATGATTTTATCACATTTATATATTTGTTTTGGAAACCGGTTATTTTTTAAATTTCCCAAAGTGATGGTCGATGGATGCTGTCTAAGGTTTTTTGAAAATCAACGAAGTTTATTATGAGATTAGATCTAAATTCTAGACATTCTTCTATTATTGTTCTAAGAGTGAATATATGGTCGAGGCAGGGATGACCTTGTCGAAAGCCTGACTGCTCTTCTCTAAGTCTTTTGTCTAAGGATGACTTTAATCTTGCAAGCATCATATTACAAAGAATTTTGCCAGGTACGGATAGCAGCGTGATTCCCCTCCAGTTATCACAGTTTGTTAGGTCTCCTTTTTTTTGGTAGTTTGATAATGATGCCATTTTTCCATTGGGGTGGGCATTTGTTTTTCTAAATCATATTGAAAATGTAAAAATGACAAGGTATTATCATTTGCTGCTTTTAACATTTCACTTGACTTCTGTCCGTTGATGGAGGGTGTTTCTCTAATCAAGTCTGGGTCATTCCGTCGATCGTTTGATTATTCAACTAACATTGTAAAGTCCAGACCGATTTGTGTAAGAGAAGTAAGTTCATTCCAATCTATTGATTACATTTCTATAATTTTAATATGCACGAACAAATAATTAATATTCAAAATGGCAGCTAATTAGCGTTATTAAAATGAAAATAAACTATATAACTAAAATATAATAGAATTCCACAGAAAAAATATATTTTTGTGTTCACAAAGGCAAGACTAATCTGTTGATTACATTATGCTAATTTTCAGATGAAATTAACATCAATTAAATTCAAAATAGTGGCTAATTTGCATAAGTTACATTGCATTGGTAGTCTAATTATACAATATATACATTTTTTGTGTTTGGGAAAACTTTACTACGGATCTGCTGATTACATTGCCATTATTTTTAGATACAACAAAATCGAATTAATATTCAAAATAGCTAATTTGCATAGTTAAATTTTTTTTTAAATATTTGATTGTTAAATATCTTAGTTATTTAAATTAATTATAGGGTGGGAATAATGGTTTTTACTTACAGAGAGGTACAAAATTCAGTATTATCTCCATATGAAATAATATTCCAGCAAAAATCGATGATGACGTTGTGCACAAACCATTTCTGAGCCCAAATAACACAAACTTGGATAGACATTGACGTATATTTGTTCTCAAAATTTCTAAAAAACTAAACATAGTCTATGGTATTTCCCGCAATATCACAGCACAAGTTTTTATAGTCTAAACCACATATTTAGAACTTCCGGAATCCCAGATGTCCGAGTACCTATATATATTATATAATATTAGGTACTTAGACTTCTGGGATTAGCGTGTTTGAAAAAATTTGCCTAAGGCTATAAATTTCTTGTGACTCTTACTACTTTTTAGTGATGTCGTTGCGTGCCATGTTTTAAACTAGATTTATTAAATTCTTTAACCATTTTTATTTTTATATATGTAACTTTTAAGGATACAAGACGATGAAGCAAACAGCAGTTAAATTTTTTTAAACACATACATTTGTTTTAATTATGCAAATTGCCCACCATTTTGAATATTAATTAGTTGTACATGCGTCTGATAATCACAGCAATTTGATCTACAGATGCGCCTTGTCTTTGTAAATACAAAAATATATAATTTTGTGGTATTTTATTATGTTTAAATAGATATTTAATTTATTTTCATTATAATTATTCGCCCGTGTGATGTCGGACCCGAAAGGGGAGCAAAGTATAGCAACACTGTTTACCTTCCTCGCATGTCGTAAAAGGCGACTACTGAGGTTATGGGATGAAGTTGGCTGTCCCATCCCATATAGGGTCAGTGACCCAAAGCCATGCTGAAGTCGGATGTGTCAGGCTGAAATTGGCAGATATAATAGCAATGCTGTAAACCATGACACAACGCATTCCGTTCTCCAGACTACTAATCTGCAGGAGTTTGAGAACAAACGCAGAAGAAGAAGAAGATTATAATTATTTAAAAAGGTATTAGAAGAGGCAAGAATTGTAGTTATTAAATGTAAATTTCTTTACATAAGAGACATTTCAGAATTAACGATGTGGCAGGAAAGAATAGCATTAAACAAGATGGCGGCCAAGGAATGCATGATCAATAGGAACAAAAATTTTTTTAATTCAATAAAAAATTAATGGTTGCTTCCAAAATTGTTAAAATTTCGTACATAAATAAGGAAAAGGTTGCTGAATATGTTAGATATGTTTTCACATATACACAATCAAACTAATCCGATACACGTATGTAAATGTGAAAAACACCTTGGCTTGTTGAATTCCTCGCTATAAATTTCACACAACCATTTTCCAACTGCATCTATCAGAATCCAATGCAAAAATGGACGCCAAAGTTTTAAAAGTTCACTTTTATAGACAATGACGCAGCGTGGAGCAGCACAATGACAATTGCTTTGGTCAGTGTTTCACTTGATGCCAAAATCAATCAGCGGACGCTACGAAAACAAGGGAAATAATCTAAGCCAAATTCATGTTCACTGCCATTTACGATTCCCTAATGCCTATATAATATATACGCTATACACTGTGGCCTTTGTTTGCCTTGAGATGTCAGGGGTGGAAGAGTTATCTGGAGATGGTCTTCTTGTGTGCTGTTTGTTTGTAAGCTTGTGCCTCTGGCTTTAGTTTATAGCCGTTATGCCTATGTGTCATGGCCATTTGTGGCATGCTATCTGTTGGTAATCTGGTAAAGTGTGAAAACCACTTGATCTGTTATCTTTTGATGTGTTCCAATACTGGTATTGTTTTGGTTATCTGTTTGGTATTATCGTTTCTAATTCTATCTCTGGCACAACTAAGGATCAACTCTTCACTGTGACCTTTGTTCTAGTTTCGAGGTATAACCTATTCTTTTGCGTTTTTATGGTTGTGTTCGCTCCATTGTAATCAGCACGGTTGGTTATCCGTGTGATTTCTGCCTGGAGCGTGATTACGTTTTGCCACCGTTATGCGCCTTGTAGGCCTAGCATATCCGATTTTGGCATGCCTTGACAATTCGGGTGTGCTACCCTAGGCTGTGACAGCCTCCCTATCTGTCGCCAGGCACGCGGGTGTGTGGTGATTATTCGCCCAGACGATTGTTGTTCACGTCTATCTCGCACGAGGTGTTCCACCGTCTATGAACTTGCCTCGTGTAATTGGACGTGCTGTGCCTGTGCCCATCGGGTACTGAACCGTTTCTCATCCGTGAGCCTGATTCCATAAGGGGAAGAACTCAACTTAAGAGTTGGAACCTGGCTCTTTCGCCTACTTAGCCGAGATGTTGTTCACCGACATCGTGTACACCTCGCCCAAGTTCGAGTCTCACGCCACGCGTTTGAGAGCAAGGCGTTCTTGAGCTAAGCAACCTTGTTCAATAGCGCCTGAGCCCATCGGGTACTGAACCCTTTCTCTATGCAAGTGTATTTCCGATACAGGAAGCTTGACAGTAGAGTTGGGCCAGGGCTAAAATCGTTGTCCATTTTGTGCCTGAGCCCATCGGGTACGGAACCCTTTCTCTTCGCGAGCATGTTTCCGGTATAGGAAGGCTCGACATTAGAGTTAGGCCAGGTCTTCATGCCATGCCGGACACCCATGATTGGGTCTGGGTCTCTGCCCATAAGGATCACTGGTAATGGTAACTACAAGCTCATCTTGAGCTAACAGAGTTTCTAGTTCCTATTTCCTTGGAACGTTTTCACTTTCTATTTACAGTTGGTGCTGCCCTCTGGCGCTGTTCTGCCCTATCATACTCGGTATGAAATCAACTCGTTTTTCACTATGCATCTAACTTTGCGTGCCTTTTCCATTGGCTGCCTCTCCAATGTTTGGACTGGACTGATTAGCATCACTGGGTGTCGACAGTGACGCTGTGTGTTGGTGCTGGTGATGTCAGAGATATTGTCTGTCTCTTATGTATTCAAATCTCTTTCCATCTGCTACCTACACATTTTCAGACACGATCCCCAAATGATTTAGCCAGAATCAGCTCGAGCTGCTGTACTTCTGTTTCCAGGTTGCACCGCGAGTAGGTACATTTGGGATCTTGGTTATCTGCTAGCCCTGGATCCGCAAAGAGCAATGTGTTCCCTTTGTACCCCACCTTTTGCAGAAGTTGTAATTAAAATTAAAGTATGTTATATGAAACGGAATATTAATTTGGCATTAGCATTTAGATTAGGAAGGGGGGGGTAAGGGTTAGGATCAGTTATAAATTAAAAAATGTATTAGTTATAAAAGTTATAATTAAAAATATGGTTGATATCATTTGCATCGGGAGATGTGACATCATGGCAGCCATTTGATATCGTTTGCATCGGGAGATGTGACGCCGCGGCAGCCATTAATGTTAACGGCATCCAATAATTTCATTGGTGTTACATGGAGATCCATGGCGTCTTTTAGTTAAAAATGTAAACATTATGTGCTATTTATAGCACAGTGAAGAGTTGATTCTTAGTTTTACCCTATCTCTTAATGACACTCTGACCCCGAGTATTCTTCGTACACATGTCATCTGCTGTCACTATTTTTCTTTTGTCTTTTGCTGTCATTGTCCAGGTTTGGCAATGGTAGCACAGTGGTGGAATAGCCTTGTATAATGCAACTTTAGTATCAATGTTTTAAACATAGTCGGTCAGTTTACATTTTTGGGAGCATCTTTGGTTTCGTCCATCGTTGTAGCCTTTGCAGTGTTAGATAAGTTGCATAAAAGTATAGATTTTGGTAAATGGGGGTTAAAAAGGATTAGAATTAGTTTAAAGATTTTTTTAGAATTGGGAGAAGGGTTACAATCAGTGTTTAGAATTAATAATGAATTCTCGTCTAAGGCGTGAATCGATATGATTTATAGCACAACGGTGGACGAAACCAAATTTTTACCCATTTTTGTTCTTGAAAATACGTGTTATCTGTCCTAGGATCTGGAATGTTTTGTTGCATCTATTTTGTATCTCTTTACTGTTTTCCATTCACTCGTTATAATGCTTATTAAGTAAGTGAACTCCTTAACTTGTTTCAGATGTTTACTATCGATGGAGATAGTGATATTTCTTTCTTTCTTTGCTGTTGCCATTATTTCTGTCTTTTCAATATTAATCTTCATGTTGAATTTTTGACATGTTGTATGGAGTCTGTTCCTATGTTTTGGCAATTGTTCTTCTGATGTCACTATTAGTACTTGGTCATCTGCAAGAAGTAGTTCATTCAATTTGTCTTTTATATTATTTTCTTCATTGGTACTTGTTATTTTACAGATGTGGTTATTATATGTTATAAATAGTAGGGGGGGGGGTAGGACACACCCCTGGCGAACTCCTGATTGAATTTGGAACTTATTGGACACTCCTGCATTTGTTCTTACTTCACATTGGCTATTAGCATAATTGCCCTTGCATATATTGATTAAAGGGTAAAACTACGGTTTAAGTCTTCACTGTACTATAAATAGCACACAATGTTTACATTTGTAAGTAGCAGACGTCACTAATTTCCATGTAACACTAATGAAATTAATGGATGCCGTGACGTCACATCTCCCAACACAAATGACATCAGCCACATTTATAATTATGGGCCTAATTTGTATAACTAATTTATTTTTAAATTTATAACTGATCCTAACCCGTACCCTCATCCTTAATCTAAGAACTAATTCTAAATTAATATTCTTTTTCGATTAATATGCCTTAATTTTAAATACAAATTATACTAACCACGCTGCAAAGGTTAGGTATTACCTTGAAACTAGAACAAAGGTCACATTGAAGACTTAAGTAGTAGTTGCGCAGCCCGTGTGTTTTCGGGCCCGAAAGGGGAGCAAATAATAGCAACACTGTTTACCTTCCATGCATGTCATAAGAGGCAACTAAGGAGGTTATGGTATGGAGCTGGCTATCCCATCTCATAGGATCAGTAACCCAAAGCCATGCTGAAGTCGAATGTGTCAGGCTGAAAGGCACAGATATCGCGGCAATGCTGTAAACCATGACACAGCATATTCCGTTCTCCGGACTACATCCTGCTAATCTGCAGGAATTTGAGAACGAACGCAGAAGAAGAAGTTGTGGCATTAAATGTTCTGGTACTCCGTATATTGATAGTGTTTTCCATAGTTGTTGTCTGTCTATTCTGTCGAAAGCCTTTTCTTAGTCGACAAATGTGATATATAATTCCTTGTTGTTTTCTGTTGCTCTTTCTGTTAGCTGTCTTAAGTGTAAATATAGCATCCGTACAGCTTTTGTTCTTACGAAAGCCCATTTGGGTGTTTTTAAGTTGTGGTTCAATGTATGATCGTAATCGGTGTTCTACTATTTTGTTAAAAAAATTTCCAGTGTGGCTTAGTCTTCTTCTCGTTCGCAGTTTGACATGTCTACACAGCAAGTCCTGTTTTATGAATAAATGCTGCTGTATTTGAAAGCTCCTCTTTGCTCCCATACATCTTTCAGTGTGGCTTAGTAAGGATATCCTTCTGTATTTTGTGCAGTCTCTCGTACGGCCATTTTTCTTTATAATTAGTAAAATAAACTGGTCAGCAAAAAACATAAAAAGATAATCTGCGCCCATACGGCAGCTAGATTAAGTAGGTACTTGGACAAAATTTTCAAAATAGTGCTCATCATCATCGTGCCGTCTCCGCAATGAAGGTTGGCTGCAACGGATCTCCAATATTCCCTGTCTCTTGTCTTGGTGGTGCACTCTGCTAGATTGTAACCTGTCCATCGTGTGATGTTACTCTCCCACTTGTATCTCTGCCCACCTCTTGCTCGCTTCCCATTGATTTTACCTTCAAGTAAGGTCTTCAATAAGGTGTCATATCTTTTGATGTGTCAAAATATTTTATTTGCCGTATCTTTATTTCTCTTAGTAGTTCTTTCTTCATATTAAGTGTTTTTAGCACCTCTTTGTTTTCTTCTCTTTCCATGATGTTATCACTATTCTCCTATGTACCCACATCTCAAAGGCATCAATTCTGTCTTCTAATTATTTATTTAGTGTCCTTGTTTCTGAGCCATACATTAATATAGAATAGATGTAGCATTTCTTCTTCTGCGTTCGTTCTCAAACTCCTGCAGATTAGCAGGATGTAGTCCAGAGAATATAATGTGTTGTGTCATGGGTTACAGAATTGCTGCGATATCTGCGCCTTTCGGCCTGACACATCCGACTTCAGCATGGCTTTGGGTCACTGAACCTATATGGGATGGGACAGCCAACTCCATCCCATAACCTCCTTAGTCGCCATTTACGACACGCGTGTAAGGTAAATAGTGTTGCTATTCTTTGCTCCCCTTTCGGATCCGGCATCACACGGGCGGATGTAGCATTTTATAATTCTCATTTTTAACTTGTTTGTAATTTGTTTAGATGTTAATATTTTCCTCATGTCATTGAAGGTACTTTTAACCATTACTATTATTCTTTTAACTTCTGTTTCACATCTACCATCATTTGTGACTACCGTGTGTCTCCAAGATAAGTGCTACATAAGTACAAATAATATAGTTAAATCATCATCATCAGGTGCCATCCCGGCAGGCATAGGCGGTCATGGCTCTCCAATGCTCTCTGTCCACAGTATTATGTATCAAGGTCGTTGTTGTTTCCTTGCTGTGCCAGGCTGTCGAGTTGATTAGTTGATTGGTTGCTGATCCAGCGGTCCATGGGCTCATGCCATTTGACCCAATGCCATTATGTGATATATGCATATGTGCTTGTGAGCTGTTGTTTTGTTCCATATAAATTAATCCGGGAAGTAAAGACTGCGAGGAAACGGAGATCGCTACCGTTCTCATATAGCAGAGCCGCTAAAATGTGAGATCGCTAATATCTCACACCCCTACAGCATTAATAAATGCTTTGGATTAACTTAATGTGTTCCATTTATCTAGCCCTGGAGGGAGAAGCATTTTCCTGATGTCATCCAGAGCTGGACATTCAAAAAGGTGGTGGTCAACAGTTTCATATGGATGAGTGCACAGCCGGCACCCTGGAGTGTGTTGTGGTTGTATTCTGTTCAGGTGATTGTTAAGCTGTTCATGTTGTGTGCGCAGTCGTAATATGATACTCTGGTCTTTTCTTTCCAGAAGGTTGATATTGTCTTTAGGATTTGGGCTACATATATTTATAGATTTCCCTCCCAGTGTTTCCCATAGCCCATCTGTTCATCCAATTTTCTTTGTTCACAGATTTCAGAATCATTTTAACTGTGTGCATTGTTATTTCTGTATAAGGCAGTTCTTATTGTGCTCCCTTCTTTGCTAGTCTGTCTGCCTTATCATTGCCAGATGTGTTTTAGTGGCCAGGAATCCACTGCATAACAATGTTGACATCATAAGATGTGAGCAGCTGGTTGGCATGGTGGTATGATTCAGCTAGCTCAGGTTTACAATGTCCATCACATTCCAGTGCTTGGAGAGCAGATATAGAGTCTGTAAAAATAACGTTTTGGACTTTTGATGGGAAGGCATCAAATATGGTTTTCAGGTGGTACATGGCAATTTCTAGTGTTGTTATTTCAGCTTAAAAGTTAGAACATATCTCCCCACAGGCAGCAAACAACTCATCAGATGGTTTGTCTGGATATTCTATATAGACACCATAACCTGCTTTGATGATGGCTTTAAAGGCAGACTCATCAGTATAGACATGAATCCATTGTTCTGGGTAGGTGTCTATTGTTTTCTGTGTTGCTTTCATAAGACTTACTGGGTCAGAACTTTTCATTGCATTATCTCTTAACTGTGTTTTGATTTCTGGCCATTTAAAGCCTGCGTGTGGTGGTAAACATTTTTCTACTCTTTGTAGTTCTTGTCTCTTGTCTGGAAGGTGATAACTGTCTTTTATTTCATTGACATGGCTCAGGACTGACTTGTTTTATTTTGTGGTTTGGTTCCCAGTTTTCTACACGTTGTTTATTTGGGTGGTCTTTGTTCATTCTTTTGCTTCTTTCATAAGCCTCCATTGCATCCATATCTCTCCGCATCTCCAGGGGTTCTACACTTGTATGTATTTCACATGCAGCCGTTGGTGTAGATCTCATTGCTCCACTAATAAGACGTAGGGCATTGTTCTGCGCTCTGTCTAGAGATTCTACATTTGTCTTGGAACATGTTGTGAGGAGTGCACTGTTGTATTCTAAAGCAGAATGTATGTAACCAAGGTATAGTCCTCTAAGGGTATCCTTGTCTGATCTCCAAGATGTGCAAGTGAGTCTTTTCAGTAGTTGTAACCGTTTAAGTGCTTTATTTTTGATATTTTGTACATGCTTCTTGAGGGTGAGCTGCCGATCAAGCGTGATTCCAATATATGTGGGGTGTTCTTCTCTTGGCAATTTCTGTGTATCCAACCATAGACTGATATATTCTTTGGCTACTTTGTGACTCTAGGTAAAGATGGTATAGACAGTTTTCTCACAGTTTATTTTTAGCTTCCATGTTTGACAGTATTCATGTAGTCTTCTTAAATCTCCATTTAGTCTTTTGGCAGCACTTTCGACATTCTCATGGCTCTGCCATATTGTTAAGTCATCAGCATAGACGGTTTTTTCAGCTTTGATATGTTTGGCAAGGTCATTAATGTAAATGAGAAAGAGGATGCAGCTGAAAACAGAACCCTGTGGTAAGCCTTCCTCTAGAACTTCTTTAGACGAGATTGCATAATTTATCTTTTTCTGGATTGTCCTGTCAATGAGGAAGTATTTTATCCAGTTATATCCCCATTGAGGCCAGCTCCTTGGCGTGGAGATGGGGCTTAGTCCAGCCAGCAGAGGCTGGAAACTAAGACTGGCTGGGCCCTCCCACATTCGGGCAGGACCACAGTCTTGCCTAGCAAGTAAAGGTGCTGAAGTCAGCGACATTTGGCCAGAAGGCGCACCGCAACAATCAGAATGTCATGAATTATCGCACATGAATGTCTATATCTGCATTACCCCGTTATGGTGCTAACCCTGTGACGACTCACCAGGCAGGAGTAGCACCGGGCCCTATACCTCGAAAGGGCCCACCCCATACGACTGGATGTCCTCTTCGATTGCCTTGTGGAGCCAGGAGGCACAAGAGTAATATCACTGACAAACAAATATTACCAACCAATGAGACATCACTTACAATAATGCACTGGAATGCTGAGGGTATAAATAGCAAAAAAAGATGGCTTTAGCAAGAAATTAGAATTAGAAAACACCCTTCTTAAGGAACAGGTCAGCATTTGTTGCATACAAGAGACACACCTCAGCAAAGATGTAGCCTTTAAAATTGCAGGCTATCAGTGCTTTAGATCTGATCGAATAGACAGAAGAAAAGGAGGTATACTAACCATAGTCAAAAATAATATCAGCGCACATCAAACTGAGCTATACATGGAAGGAGCAGAATATCAACTAAAGACCAAGAACACAGACTTCAACCTACTAAATTATTATTGTCCAAATGACCAGTCCCTTTCCCTGGACACAAAACCATACAGAGGAAGACTGATAGTATGTGGAGATTTTAATAGTCACTCACAAAGCTGGGGTTATGACCACATGGATAAAAGAGGAGAAGAACTTGAAAGCTGGCAAGACGATAAATGTCTTCTATTGCTTAATACGCCAAAAGATCCTCCAACTTACTACTCAAGAGCATGGCAAACCACTTCCACGCCAGACTTGGCATTGTACTCAGCAGACCTAAACTGGGAAATCAATAGAACAGTGGGAAAGCAACTTGGAGGTAGCGACCATCGACCAGTCCTCCTTAGTATTAAAAATGAACTCACAGGAAATGCATGTAGCCTTCCAAGATGGAATTATAAAAAAACAAATTGGGGACTATTTAAACACTGTAGTAGTGTTTTAGCTGGACAAATAGATATGGAAGGAAAAGACATAAACGCCATAGTCAAAGAGTTCAATAAATGTATTCATCAAGCTGCCAAGGAAGCAATACCAAGAGGAGCACGCAAATATACAAGCCATACTGGAGTGAACAACTAGAACTGCTGCAAGAGGAATTAGAAAAAGCACGGACGGAAGTGGAAAATAACCCAAGCCAGGAACATCACAACAAACATCAACACGCAAAAGCTAAATTCCAAAGAGCCAAACTAGAAGCTAGAAGAAAGAGCTGGAAATAGAAAACAGAATCCTTAAATTTTGAAAAGGATGGAAGAAAACTGTGGAAACTGGTCAAACAACTAAATGATGAGGGAACAGGAAGAAGCATAAACATAACACTTGTACAGAATGGCAAAATGATTACAGGAAAGCAAGCAGTAGATAATTTCGCTAGGATATTTGCTCAAGACTGCAATATTGAAATTAGTCCAGAGAAACAGCATACAGTGCGGAGCGACCAAAAAAGTAAATTGGAACATGCTCAGACTAGAATCAGTGATGAAAACAGCGCAGATGAAATTATGGATACATTGTTCACATATAGTGAATTGGAATTAGCAGTCTCTAAACTAAAGCTAAATAAGTCCCCAGGAATTGATGAAATATCAAATGAAATGATAAAGAATCTAGGAACAACAGCCAGAAGGAAACTATTGGACATCCTAAATATTAGCTGGACTATTGGGAAAATACCACAAATCTAGAGAGAATCAATTATGGTCCCTTTGCTTAAACCTGGAAAAGATGGAACAACACCATCTAGCTACAGACCAATTAGTCTTACAAGTTGCCTGTGCAAAACAATGGAGCGCATCATAAACCTAAGACTAAAATTTAACCTGGAAAGTAGAAAATTCCTTGCACCACATCAGGCAGGTTTCAGGCAATGCTACTCCACAGAGGATCAAACCACATAACTCTCACAGGAAATTGAGGATGCTCTCCAAGACAAAAAATCAGTTTTAGTGGCATGGATTGATTTACAGAAGGCCTTTGATAAAGTATGGAAAGAAGGATTGCTTCAAAAAATGAGAAACTACAAGATATGTGGAAATATGTACAGATGGACGAAAGCCTTTCTTCACAATAGAAGAGCCAGAGTACAAGTAAATGGCAAAAAAAGTAGGAAAGTATTACTACGCCATGGAGTGCCTCAAGGAGGAGTTCTATCACCCACTCTTTTTCTCATATTTATCAATGATCTAATTGAAGAAATACCCTGTGGAACTAAGGCAGCACTATATGCATATGACTTGGTTCTATGGTGCACACATGAGAGCGCCATGGTTACCACAAAAATGCTTCAGAGAGCCATGGACATTTTGACTAATTGGGCTGACAAATGGTGTGTAAGTATCAATATAGAGAAGTCGGCAACAACCCTTTTTACACTTTCACCAAAACAAAGAGCAGGAAACATCTATGTAAATAAAACTATCTTAAAGGTAGATGACCAACCCACATATTTTGGTGTAACATTTGATGCCAAAATGACATGGAAACATCATATCAGCAAAGCAGAAACAAAGGCTAGAAGGAAGATAGCTATACTAAGAAAACTGAGTGGGACAACTTGGGGAGCTAATGAAAGAATTCTAAAAAATGTATACCAACAAGCCATTCGACCACACTTGGAATATGGTTCTACAGCATGGAGTTCATCATCAAACACTACACTACAAAACCTAGATAGAGTACAGAACCAAGCACTTAGAATCATTACAGGCGCAATGAGATCCACACCAATCATAGAAATGCAGAATATCGAAGGGATGCAGTCATTGAAAGAGCGTAGAGATACTAAAATTATAATTCATGGAGAAAAGTTTCTTTCCCACCATAGTCACCCAATGAAGGAAAGATTCCAGAATCTATCACAAGGATGGCTTAAAAGAAGCAGCTTCATACACCAGGCCAAGCGTCTACGTAGACAGGTATCGGATCTACCAGAGGTAACAATACCACTAACATCTCAACCAGAACACACCCCATGGGAAAAACGGACATGCCTACCAGTGACCATCCAAACAACAGTAGCAGGTGTGCATGGGGATGAACATCAGAATAATCTGCAGAAAAGAGTAGCAGCTCTCAGTTTCCTTGATGATGTTTACCCAAGTGATCTATGGACCAGAGTATATACAGATGGATCAGCACAGAATGCAGTAAAAAATATGGAGGAAGTGGTGTATATGTAGAATACCCAGATGGCACCACTGATACTACTTGTATACCAACAGGGAATTACTGCAACAACTATGACTCTGAAGTCAAAGCTATTTATACAGCTGCAGAGAAACTGTTAACATTGGACAGGACCTCACACCCTATTGTAATACTTACAGATGCAAGGTCAGTACTAGAGGCATTACAATCCAATAAACTTCCAGAGTTAAAAGAGGTACTGTCCATAGTACAAAATAGGTGTAGAGTTATACTGCAATGGATTCCATCAAACTGTGGAATAGCAGGAAATGAGAGAGCTGATCAACTCGCCAAGGAAGGTGCTAACATGCAGCAACTGGATGTACCAATCAGCTATCACCAAAAGAAATCCATGATAAAGGCACAACGAAAGCCTAACTTACCTCCACGGGATGACTACCACCTACTTAGCAGACAAGAACAGGTCATCATATTTCGACTGAGAACTGGACACAATAGACTAAACAGCCATATGTATACAAAATTTAAAATTGGCACAACAGCAAAGTGTAATTGTGGCACGTCAACCAGACTTCAGAACATATCCTTCAAGAATGTGCAAACTATGACACATTAAGATGCACATACTGGCCTTCTGATACACCAATGAATGTTAAACTTTATGGTACAAAACAAGAAATGGAAAACACTGTCCAATTTATACAAGAAACAACACTGCAGATATAGACATTATTAGCGAACGAAAGAAGAAGAAGAATCCAGTTATATAGCTTTCCACTAATTCCCATCTCAATCATCCTCATCAAAAGACCCTTTCTCGATCAAAAGCCTTTTGCAAGTCAAAGAAGATGGCTATAGTGTGTTTATTTTCCTGGAATCCTCTGTGGATTTTCTGTGTCAACCTAAATAGTTGGTCTTCTGTGCAACTTCCTTTTCTGAAGCCAGCCTGTTCATGGCAGAGGATGTTTGAGCTCCCGAGGAACCAGTAAAGTCGTGCGTTAACCATTCTTTCTGCCAATTTCCCAAGACATGATGTTAGGGATATGGGGTGGTAGTTTTTGGGTTCATCTGGAGGTTTGTTACTTTTCAGGATGGGAAAGATGTGAGTATTTCTCCAATGTTTAGGCTGTTTTCCATTTCTCCAGGTCATATTTATTAATTTAAGGAGTATTTCTTTCCCTGATGTGCTCATGTGTGTTAACATTTCATTAGAAATTTTATCTGGTACAAGAGACTTTCTTGGCTTTAGTTTCTTCAGCCCTTGGTTGGAGTTCCTGCATACTGAAGTCATCATCAAATATGGTTGAGCCAGAGGTTTGGACTTTTTCTTGCTGCTTCAGTAGGTACAGACGTTTCTTATCAGCCTCAGACAGCTTCCCTACTCTGTTCACACTGGCAAAAAAGTGGTTAAAGTGTTTTGCCTTTTTCTGATCTGTGGTGATTGTTTTGTTTCCATCTATCACAGGTTTATCGTTTATTCTTCTTTTCCCAGACAAATTATTGATCAGCCCTCAAGCCTTTCTGCCATTTTTCCTTTGATCTAAATTTGCGCATGTTTTGCCCATTTATCATGTTTGGCCTTCTTCACTATTAGTTTTACTTTGGCACGTTTTATTGTACAGGATTTTTTCTTCTTGTGAAGGTGAGATCTCAAGGGCTTCTCTTGCTTTTTTTCTATAGAGGATTCCAGCTTGCATTTCTTTGTTGTAGAATGGTTTGTATGATTTTGGGATGCTTTGTGATGCTGAATTGAGCATAGTTTTTGTCACCTCTGCAGTAAATGTTTCTATGTCATTGCTTTTGATTTTACCTAGAAAGAAATCAGATGTTTCTTGGAATAGTTTCCAATCTGCCTTGCCAAAATTTCCAGCGAGTTTCCTTTTTTACACATGCTTTGTTGGGTGTAGTTATGGTGGTGAGGATTGGTCTGTGGTCACTTCCAATGTCATCAAGTATTTCTAGAGAGCAAGAGTCTATTATATCAGATGAACAGATAGTCAAGTCATGTCGACTGAGAGATAGATGGCACCTGTGCAAAAGTGTTGGTACAGACTTTACATCTTTAAGGACAGACAGGTTTGTTTTTTCACAGAGTTCTTCTATATATCTTCCTGTCTTATTGTGGTTCTGGTAACACCAATGGGGTGAGTGACCATTAAAGTCACCAGCAAGTATTGTTTTGATAAATTGTGTTGTATGGATTTCCAGTAAATTGCATGTTGTCTGAGGTGGGCTGTATATGTTGTAGATTGTTTATTTTCCTCCAGTATGTCAGATGGTCACCTTCTGCATGTCTGTGGGATTGGCTGTTAGTCCTCCAGTATGTCAGATGGTCACCTTCTGCATGTCTGTGGGATTGGCTGTTAGTTGGGTGACATGTCCCTGAATGTAATTCCTGATATAAGTTATTATGCCACGGCAGTTGGTACACTTACAGTCATAGCTGGTATATCCTGAAAGATATAGGTCAGTGTCTTTGTGTATAGTCTCCTGTAAGAGGGCCACATGTATCTTATGAGCATGTAATAAATTAGTGAGCTCTAGTTTTTTGTTTCTTATTCCACAGATGTTCAGTTGTAGAATATTAAGCAAAGACTTTGTTTTATGAAAATCTTGCCTGTGCTGGTTCTCCCTCCAAAGTTTTCTAGGTTTAATGTTTTGGTGCTTTTGCAGGTGTTGTGGCTGTGTTGTGTATTGTGCATGTCTGTGTTTGTGCTGTTATTTTGGATGCGTTCCAGTAGTCAATTTCTCAGCCAGAGCAGCCTGGTTGCCCACTGTCTGCCGCAGACCTTGTTAACCGAGGCGACGTCCAATCTCGTTTGTAATTAGTATGTTTTGTACTGGCATTATATTGCTGGGGAGTCTGTGGATTTTCGTCCCACCCTGGGCCCAGAGCCAGAGAAAAACTATCACACTACTAGGAAGGTAGGTTTCAACCTATGAACTGCTCCGAGCAACTGCAGCCAAGATAGGGTTCACTGTGCTCATTCCCCGCCACCAATTGACTACTGGTTATGCTGAACTTCTCTATTGCTCCAGGCATGCAACCAAATGTTCAAGTCAAAAGGATTGTCACGTCCTGAGTCAGTGTGCCTCTATGATGGGCCTCAGCCATAGGAAAAACAGTGCTGTCAGTTTCCTCCTCCCCACTGCTGCGCAGCAAATCTCTGGCTCTCTCCCAACCACAGAGGGTGCATACATAAACAAAAAAAGAGAAAGAAAACAACATGGCATAAAATACATTGTAAAAAAATTAAAAGTATGAGAGACATAATTGTATAGATGACATGCCATGAAGCTTCTGTAATAGATAACCTCAATATAGCGTCATGTCATCTACTTAAGTTTTTCTGTTGCATTGGTGGTTTGTCTAATGGGCCATTGGTGCGACCCACAGATGCAAATCATGCGCTTCCAGGCTGTCAAACTGTCAAAATATTTTCTCACATTGTCGCCCTCTGTCTCTGTTGCCTTCAATTTTGCCTGTTGTTACTATGTTCTCTAAACCTGCCTGTCTCATGAAGTGGCCAAAAAAAGAAGATTGCCTTTTTCTTATATTGTTGATGTAGGTCAGTTTTGCATTTGACTCTTTCAACACCTCTACATTAGTTTTTCTGGCAGTCCATGGTATTCTCTGCATTCTTCTGTAGAACCACATCTCTGTTGTCTCTATTTTCCCCACTTTCCAGTTTGTTTATTGCCCAAGACTCGCACCCATATGTTAGTATATGGGTTATATAGCACTGCAGAACTCTGTCACTTCTAATGACAAGGTCATATTACACAGTATATTTTTCATTTTTCTGAATGTTGTTTTTGCCTGTCCTATTCTGCATCTTATTTCTGTTGAACTTCTTCCATCTGCTGTAATCATTGTACCTAAATATTTGAATTGGTGGACCTGTTTTAATACTATATCATTCACTTTGATCTTGCAAGGTGTGTTATTTTTTTTATTTGAAAGAACCATTACTTCTGTTTTCTTGATATTTAGGAAGAGGCCTTTCTCTTTACTTTCTGTGACTACTACATTAATTAAATCTTGAAGGTTTCCTTCACTCTTTGCAATCAGAACAGTGTCATCTGCATATATCAAATTATTTATGTTATGTCCTCCCACTGATATTCCTTGAATATCTACTATTGCACATATGTTTTCACTGTATAAAGAGAACATGTCTGATGAAAGCACATATCCCTGTCTGACTACTTGTTGTATTTGTTGAAAATGGCCAAATTGATTTCCTACTCTTATTGCTGCTGTTTGTTGCCAGTACATGTTCTTGATTATTCTTAAATCCTTGCTGTCAATGTTCAAATTATTTAGCATGTGTATAATTTCACTATGTTTAACTTTATCAGATGTTTTCGTGTAGTCTATAAAACAGAGGTACAGATCTGTTTTTACCTCTATAGACCTCTCTATTAGTATTCTAAATATAAAAATAGCATTGTTGGCACCTTTGCCTTCTACAAAGCCACATTGCTCTGGACTTATTTCTGATTTTATTTTGTTTCTCACTCTCTTCATGATGATTCTGAGAAGTATTTTGGTTATTTGGCTCATGAGGCTGATTGTACGGTGTTCTTCACATTCGGTGGTCTCTGGTTTCTTAGGTAAGACTATAAATATGGACCTCATTAAATCATCGGGTATGTTTCCACTGTTATATATGTCATTCAGCATTTTTGTGATTATTTCAACTCCTAAGTCATCTAAAGCTGCTAATTCTTCTAATGTGATATTGTCTGGACCTGGGGCGTTGTTGCCATATTTAATGTCTTATTGGCTCCCTTACTTCTGCTGTGAGTATTGATGGAACCTCGCCGTTATCTTGTATGTTTATTGTCATCATAAAGTTCTTTGATATATTCTGACCATCTCTGTACTATGTGATCTATTCCCATTAATACCTGCCCTGTATTAGATTTTAGACACCCTGTAACTGTTTGCATTCTCTTTCCTGTTATCAACTCAATTTTCTTATATAGTAATGTTGTATCTTGGTTGTAATGCAATTCTATTTCTGTGCATTTCTTGTTCAGCCAGCTTTCTTTTGCTATTTTGCATTTCTCTCCTATCTCCTTATGTATTTTCTGATATTCCTCTATCTTGTGTTTATTTTTCCTTCTGGTGCTCATCAATTCTAATATTTCTTCAGTCATCCATTTTTGTTTTGATGTATGTTTTGCTTTTGGTAATATCTCTTTAGATGTTTGATTTATCAAATGTTTTAGCATGTTCCATTGATCTTCAATACTCAGTGAATCTTTGCAATGGCATTGTTAGATTGTATCTATTTTGTACAATTATGTTGTATCTTTCTTTTTCATATTTCATATTCCTTGGTGCACTCTTGATCTTCTTTAATCTTATACAAAATTTCACCACCAGTAGTATATGATCACTGTTGCAGTCAGCACCTGACCTTGTTTTCATAGATCTAATGCTGTTTCTATGTCTTTTAGAGACTAAAATGTAATCAATTTGGTTCCGAGTATTATCACCTGGGCTAATCCATGTACACAGCCTCCTTGGATATTGCTTTAACCATGTATTCCCTATTATTAAGTTATGTGCCTGTGCCCACTGTATCAATAAATCACCTCTTTCGTTCTTAATTCCTAAACCAAATCTTCTTGTCACATCTTTTATTTCTGCTCACCTACTGTTTTTATACTGTTTCATTGCGGTTTCTAGATCTTCATAGAAAATTTCGATGTCCTCCTCGGAACTGCTTGATGTGGGCGCTTATACCTGTACAATGTTGATATTCAATGGTTTTCCTGTTAGTTTAACTAATATTACCAGATCTGATATTGCCATAAAACCCTTTACCGTTTTTTCCTGTTTAGTGCCTAACAATACTCCTACCCCCCTCTCGTGTTTTTGTCCTCCTGAGTATATGATTTTAAATTTATCTGATTGTATCTCTCCTGCCCCAGTCCATCTCATTTCACTCAATCCTAAGATATTTACGTTCATTATTTCCATTTCTTGCTTGATTTTGTCTAATTTACCACACTGCTCTAACGATCTGACGTTCCATGTTGCTATATTAACACCAACTGTAGGCCTACTTCTGTGTCGCCATGACTTTCATCTTGGGAGAATAATGTGGTAGTTTCCCATTGCTTTCCACATCCATATGGGGGACATCCATTTATATCCACTCCCTTTGACAATACTTTATGTCAGAACAAATGGGTGCCCTGCCCAGTTGCAGAGCTACCACTTATACCGGTGGCTATCGGTCGCTTCCTTGTTCGCGCCTAGTGAACAACATGACGGCACAATCAACATCTAAACCCCTCCTCCCCTCCAGGAATATTCATCTTTACATAATAGAAAACACACAAGGAATTTTCTGCACATTTCAGTTATTAGTAATTCATTTAAAATAACAAATAATACGATAATAAATAATCCTCCAGTGACGACTGAGCGGATAACATTCAATTTTGTGCCATGTTGACACCGAAGATCATAATATATAGTTAGATAGTGCTTAAAAATTGCAATTCTTCATTCCTCAACCAAAACGATACCTCAACCAAGTCTGTACGTCAATCCTGAAAAAAGTTATGAATTTTTTCTAATGAATTTGCCATCAAAATAATTTACATGAAACATAAAGGAAAATATAAATAAAACTTTTGACCACAAAATGTAGCTAAGCTGATAATTACTAAATTATCTTTGTTATTTTCAATAATACAATACACAAACTATACATTTGTGTTTGCGGAGACAAGACGCTTATGTTGATCACATTTCTAGAATTTTCAGATAGACACAGAACTAATTGATATTCAAAATGGCAGCTAATTAGCATAATTATAATGAAAATAAATTATATTAAACATAATAAAATACCACAGAAACTATATAGTTTTGTATTCACAAAGACAAGATGCATCTGTTGATAATATTGCTGTGATTCTCAGATGCACATACAATTAATATTCAAAATGTTGGCTAATTTGCATAATTTAAACAAATGTTGATGTTTTAAAAAATTAATAGTTCAAGTCTAGTATGAGTCTCCACTGTGACCTTTGTTCTAGTTTCGAGGTATTTCCTAACCTTTGTTGTGTGATTTGGCAAGCTTAAGGTTAAGTACTTAGAGTATGGTTAGGATTAGAAATAATATTTATAATGTGTGAGTGCACCTCGCGCTGTGTGTATCACGCAAAAATAATGAACTCTAAGTACAAATGAAAAGAACATTTTTTTTAAATATGTAAATTGGAAAAGAAACAGATTATGCATAAGTTCGTCTGTGTCTAGAGTTGAACTCAGTGATTTTCAGGATGTGACATTACAGCAGCTATTAATTTCATTGGTGTTACACAGAAATTTGTGATGTTGGCTAGTTAAAAATGTAAACAGTGTGCTATTTATAGCACAGTGGAGACTTATTCTTTACTTCTACCAAATTAACTGCTGGTTTGGGCATTGTTTTACCCTCATAAAAGTTACATATATAAAAAGAAAAATGGTTACAGAACCTAATAAATCTAGTTTCAAATATGACAAATGATGCCATCACTAAATGAAACCCTGTCACAAGAAATTTTGCCTAAGCAAAATTTTCCAAACACGCTAATCCCAGATATCCAAGTACTTAGATTATGCTTTGAAAATTGTAATTCAGGGATACATCAACCAAGTCTATAGGCCTACTATTTGTCAATTCTGACAAAATAATTTAATTTTCTCTATAAATACAATGTCTTGTCTTGTGTATTGGTTGGTTGGTTGCTGATCCAGCGGTCCAATGCCATTAAATGGCTTTATATTGCTGGGAAGTCTGGGCCAGAGCCAGAGAATAACTATCACGCCTCCAGGAAGGTAGGTTTCAACCTATGCACTGCTCTGGGCCACTGTAGCCAAGATAGGATTCACTGTGCTCATTCCCTGCCACCAATTGACTACTGGTTATGCCTAATTTCTGTATTGCTCCAGGGATGCAACCAAATGTTCAAGTCAAAAGGATTGTCACGTCCTGAGTCACTGTGCCTCTATGATGGGTCTCAGCCTTATGAAAAATAGTGCTGTCAGTTTCCTCCTCCCTAGTACTGCATAGTACATCTCTGGCTCCCTCCCAACCGCAGAGGGTGCATACATATATTCAAGTAAACATGAAAGACATTGCAATAACAAAATTAAAGCATAAGAAGTATAATTGTATAGGTGACATGCCATGAAGCTTCTATAAGAAGATAACCTCAATATAACGGCATGTCATCAACTAAGTTTTTCTGTTACATGGGTGGTTTGTCTAGTGGGTCATTGGTGAGACCAACAAATGCAACCGCATGCGTGTCTTGTGTATTGTAATTTGTGTTTTCTTGTTTACATTTGATTTACACATCATAATCCCTTAGTTTTAGCGATAGTCCATTTGTTACAGTTAATCTCTTCATTCCTGGTAATCATGTATCAAGTGTGACAGAAAATGTTGTAGTGTGACAGTTATATTCTAACTTGACTGTCTCTGACAGTCAGTGACAGATAATCTATCTGACCGACAATCGATCTGCACGTGGTGTCCTTGATAGACAAGTCGTCACAATAAAGTGTGACAGAACGAACTGGTTGTCCACTGAAACTACTGAACTTGGTTATTTCCTTTCATGAAGACAGGCGCACAAATGTATCATTCAAGGGCAATACTTCTGATAGCTTTACATGAATAAAATGACAGCTGCTTTTTGCACCTCGTAGGAGACTTGCTGGAACACTGGTGCCATGCCCAGCTTAATATCTGTGGGTGACTTGAACTATAAACACACACCAACGTAACAAATTCCAAACACTGAAAATAAATTTGTTCCGTGCAAACTCGACAATGAATATAAAAGTCCAACGCATTTAAATTCCACTCATTGCCAATACATACATTCTAGGCCAGTCACACAGAGTTCAGGTATCAACTCCAATAGTGAACTCCAACATATAAAAAACAATCGTTGACAGTAATTAGTAACTCCACGTATCAAATAGCAACTCCAATGTTAAATAGTAAATCCACGTAATTGTAGCAACTCCAACTGATTTCGTCAATCATTGATAGTAGAAAGTAACTCCAACGTATAAAATAGTAAGTCGACGTATTAAATAATAACTCCACATTTGTGTAGCAACTCCAACTGACTGCACCAATCGTTGACAGTAAATAGCAACTCCAACGTATTTAACAGCAACTCCACGTATAAATAGTAAATCCAATGTTAAATAGTAAATCCACGTATTTGTAGTATTTCGCCAACCGTTGACAGTAGAAAGTAACTCCAATGTATAAAATAGTAAGCCCACGTATTAAATAGTAAATTCAACGTTAAATAGTAAATTCACGTTTTTGTAGTAACTCCCACTGATTTCGCCAATCGTTGACAGTAAGCAGCAACTCCACGTATAAAATAGTAAGACAACGTATTAGACCAATTGTTGACAATGAATAGTAATACTCCAACGTATCACTCCAATTGTTGAGAATTAGTAGTAAGTCCAACGTATTAGACCAATTTGTTGACAGTAAATAGTAGTAACTCCAAGGTAGTATAAATTGTCTCAGTCACACAGACTACAACTGACTTTCCCTGAAAACTGCATATCGCAAAACTGTTGCAAACTAATCTCTCTGTTACTAAAAACTCAACTGTCCCTTCCAATACTGAACTTCAACTCTTTAGAATGAATAGTAATACTCCAACTGATTTCGAATAGTAGAATGAATAGTAAGTCCAACTGAAACTGCATATCTCAAAACTGTTGCAAACAAATCTATCTGTTACTAAAAACTCCACTGTCCCTTCCAAAACTGAACTTCAACTCTGTCTTTTCTTAAACTGACCAAAAACCTAATCGGGTGCAAAAAAGGACTGAACTGTATTACTAAACTGACCACTTCTCAAACAAACAACTTCTCACTCAATCGCTCACAACATACACACTGTCACTAAACTATAACTATGTAATTGAATAGGTAGCGGGAAGGGCATCTTGGTGCAATCATTACAGATCAGACTCAGGAGGACTAACGAACAGTGCCCTGGTGTCTGATCTGTTACACATCATGTCTAAGTGAAACTTTCTAAAAACCTCTGTTTTACATCAGTACTATTGTTGTGGAATGTCCTTTATTTGCCCATCTATGTGCTGCTATGCCCAGTATGTCTACTTGTGTTCTTTTCATCTCTTCTATTACTACGTGTTGCTTCCCATGTTTTAAACTCCTAGCATTCCATGTTCCCAATTTAATGTGCTTGACCTTTCTGTTTACATTGATATCCATGATGTTGAATGAATTACTACTGCTCACCGCCAATTTTCTATTAATATTATACTAATGCTACACCACAAGACCACAAACCTAGAGAAAAAGTTAGATTAATCCATTGGAAATTTCGAGGCACAATATTCATGTAGGTTGTCATTACTTTCGGGAAGGAACAACCATTAATCGAGCACCATAAAGAGAACACATTCATTAGTTAGCCATTTTGGCGGAAATTATACAAACACTGCTGAAAATATGGGAAAGAGGCACATGGCCGGAGGAATGGAAAAAGTAATCATATATACCCCTTCCCCAAAAAAGGCGACCTTCATATTTGCTCTAACTACCAAACTATAGCCCTTATAAGCCAAGCAAGTAAAATAATGTTAAACATCATAAATCAAAAAATTAAATTAGAGATGGAGATAAATGAAACACAGGCCGGCTTCAGATCGGGAAGAGAACATTTTTAACTGACCTGCACTTGTGTTCATAGATTACTCAAAAGCGTTTGGCTGCATCCAACACCAGAAACTATGGGAGATAATGAACAGCATGGTGACATCTGATTCATCAAATAGAAGAACTTTACCAAGATCAAAAGGCTGCAGTAAAGCTAGGAGATGATCTCTCAGAGTGGTTTGAGGTACAAAGTGGAGTACAGCAGGAATGCACACTACCCCCCCCCCCCCCCCATACCTGTTCAACATCTACACAGACAGTATAATGAGGAATGTGAGAGAAGACATGTACAACATTGACTACCACGCTTTAAACACCGGTGGATTCGAAATCCATGAACTACTGGGGTACGCTATGCAGATGACACAGTGTAACAGTAACATGGTCTGCACTTATGTGTGACAGAAACAACTTGTTACCGAAAACATATAGTTGACTGTCTGTCCTGGACAGACTAGTGTGACAGAAAGAAGATCTGCAGCGTCACAATAATTTGCGACGGGAGAAAATGCCTTTTAGGACTTCCTGAAATACTGGTGCTGTGACCAGGTCTAAATCTGTGTAATACTGCTCGACATCAATCAGTTAACCAAAGCACTCCTTCACAAGAATATGAGGTTTATTTACACAAGTGGATATACAGCAATTAATAGCATCATACTCATAAGAGAGGCAAATAAACACTAGTCACAAGTCCCAATCTAGTCTTATTCGAGTCCGTCCTCAACTCTGCAGACTAATCCTAAATTGTCTGCAACTGGGCAATAATATAATAATCGCCGATTACAAATTATGCTAGCACATCCAGGAATTGTTTCACTCTGGTTATAAGCTAAGTCTTAGAGATTATACACCGATTGACTATCTGGCCCTGACTCTTCACCTCTCCTGGGAGACCGAAAACTGACTATCTCAGCTGTGAGACTAAACTAGGACTTGTCTCTCCTGGGAGACAAGCACTGACTGTCCGAGACAAGCCTGATAGAGACTTGCGGAGACTGACTCCGGGGACTACTTCCTCAGGAGTGAAATGCGACCGCCCTGCTCGGCAGTCAATAATGCAATCTTCTTCCTCCTCCACTCCTAAGTTCCTCCAAACTGCCAGAAACTTCCAACCAATCAAAAGCTTTCATTTCCCCAGAGGAAAACCTCTGGCCAATCAGAAATTAATCCTTCTGGTTACAATAAACCCATGTTGCCTCAGACCAACCAGAAAGCTTCTACCTGGTATGATTCCTGTCTGTATATTATCTGACATGTTCTTTGGTAAACAAACGTTGCACTTGATCATAGCTTGACGCGTTCTTATAAAAACAGACGTTTGTGTTTTATCGTCGCTTGACACGTTCTTAGATAAACACACCTTCACAGTGTGTGCCACCAGCGTCCGTAGTGACAACATTTACACAAGAGCAAAACATTCAATGTGTTGCATTTTACACCGTCCATCTCTTGCTATCTGTGAAGGGTTCTCACTTCTTACTGTGAAACCCCCTGCCTGTGAAGGGTTCCGCAACCAGATACTATCACATCTCGCCCCCTTGTCACAAAAAAACTTTATGCGGCTTTGTGTCATGGTGAATCTAAGTCTATACTTAGTTCTGCTGAGGCGGAAGACCAAGTATAAATTTTTCTGGATTAAATAAAGATGAAAACAGTGATCCCTCCAACCATTGTCTTCTATCAAGCTATAACTATGTACATCCAATGGGATGTTATATACAAACTACCTAAAAACCACGTCAGCCATCTGCCCGGTTAGTTCGAAGATATGTCTCCGATCTTAGTTCTGTTTCATATGATCTGTACCTAGAACGATCTGGCGAGCTAATCTGAACACTGCCCCATTCCTCAGTTTTCTCCTTACCACCTGTATCGTAGGTTGGGTATTAATGGTGTCTGCAACGTCGTTCCATTGTCTACTCGCGGCCCGAGTGTTCCGGAAAGGTGTGTCCTCCGTGCTGTCCGCCGCAGGCTGAGGTGGTGCCACTGCTTCAACTGTCTCACTGTGAGTCCCCGGTTCCGTCTCGGTGCTGTCATGTGACTCGTACTCGTCTGTATCAGTGTCATTATCTGCTGCGATTTCGTCATCAGTGTCGTGGTCTGACATGCTATCTTCTTCGTTCTCTTTGCCCGATGTCACCTCGTCCGGATGTCCTTCAGTGGCTGGCTCATCCGGCACCCTGGACTCGGTCCTGAGCGCCTGATCCTCATCAGAATGTTCTCTCGCTACCTCACTCAGGGACCTCAATTCTGACTGGAGCGCATCAGTTAGTTGCACTGCTGCCCGATTCTCATTTTCTACTTTCTGTATTTCTGTCTTGAAGGCTTCTAACTCTTTCAATATTTCTAAAGGCCGCTCTTTGCGATTAGGATTCTCTTTATTGCTCAGGCGGACTCTTATGGCATTTACTCGCCAGTTTCCTCTATCTATCTCTCACCGCCTCGATGAGCAGAGATTAGCCCTACTGCCGCCCCCTGTTCTGTTTCGCAAACGACCGACTTGGTATTCGTCCTGGTTCCTCCCGTGTGCCCGTTCCGGGCTACAACTACCTTTTTCTGTATGGTCATAAACTGACTCCTCTGGTCCCTCCTGACCACCGCTCCTATCCGTTCAACCTCCTGTCCTCTTCTTGTGGGTACTGTGTCTTGGGCTATGCTCTGGCAGGCCCCTATCTCTGAGCGGAACGGTCATTTCCTGGCGTCCAGGTGTCATGGGGTGAATCTCATCTCTTCGCGACATTTTCGATCTAGCGGAAATTCGTGCCTGTACCGTCCTCCCCTTCTGCAGTCTGCCATGAGGTGACCGACCTGCCCACAATCATAGCATCTTCGGTCTCTCTCTGTTCTCATGCCTCATCTCTCTAGCGGAAACTCCTGTTTCCTTTCCTGGAATTTGTCCAATCCCCCCTGGTTTCGTCTGTGCGTGTTTTCTAATATATCCGCTCCACTTTCTAGGGGCTCCGCACCCAACCTGAATTTAATCCATATACTGGACTGCTCCTTCCTCACAGCTATGCGAAGGGAGTCTAGTGTGCCAGGTTCCGTCTCTAAGATGTAGCGTTTGATTGCTCCTGGTAGCAACCCTTCTATGAAGTAGTGCAGGAGTATTCTCCCTACACCTCTTTCCTCCATTTCCTGGGGAAAAGCTTCTTCTGCCAGACGTAACAGTCTGTCTCCAAACGCTTCCACTGTTTCAGCCACGTTTTGTCTAACCTTTGTTAACATTACAAGCGCATGCGCGGGTCCAGAGAGTCCACCATATCTCCGTTCTAATCCCGCTTGGAAGTCCTTCCAGGATTCTGCTGGTACTCTCTCTATCCTGAACCTAATCGTCTCCGCTACTAGACCATTGCTAGCTTGCAGAGCTAACAATTTCTTGTTATAGTCGCGTGCGCTTCGTTCCCTGAGAACGGCGGAATAACGGTAGCCGAACCTTGCCATCTTAATGCTTGTATTAGTCCGCGCAGCTCAGACTTCTCTACTTCTTCTTTGTTGGCTTCCTGGGCCAAGGCCTCTTGTTCCATTTTCTCCCTACACCTCTTTTATGAGTTTCTCGTTACTAACTCCGTAACGTCCTCTCAACTCCACTATTACTCTGGATAGCCTTAATCTGCCTAACTGCTAATCTATGTGTGAACAAACAATCCTACTTGAGTTATATTACCAAGTTGACATATATATATAAATGCATGAAACAAATATGTCAAGTATCTAATTATCTCCTCTGTGGAATAAACATTTATTAATTCAGTATCTAATTAATGTTAACTTTAACTATTAATGTTAAACACCAAAACAAATGTTCATTTCTCTCAGTCGTTCTGGTCCTGTCGGAGAATTTATAAATTTAGCTATAGTCTCCACAGAGTAATAGATTGTTCGTAAATTAGATAGCAATTGTTCACTTCTCTGTGTTCCGTGATAATTAGTTAGTATGACATACATCAATGTCCGTCTGTTATTCCTTGAAATTGTACTAACTGCACATGCACTGATTAATTAACCGCACAGGTAACTGAAATTCGCAACAGCTCATGTTGCAACTTGAAACTAAATTTAACACACACCGATTTTCTCTTTGAAATTCTGCATTTCAGTATAATTGGCCTTCGTGATGATCAAATATAGGGTAGCACTCCGCGTTGGCCCAGACGATCCGTAGTCAGATGGCCTCAGTGTAACAGTAACATGGTCTGCAACTGGGCAATAATATAATAATCGCCGATTACAAATTACGCTAGCACATCCAGGAATTGTTTCACTCTGGTTATAAGCTAAGTCTTAGAGATTATACACAGACTGACTATCTGGCCCTGACTCTTCGCCTCTCCTGGGAGACCGAAAACTGACTATCTCAGCTGTGAGACTAAACTAGGACTTGGTCTCTCCTGGGAGACAAGCACTGACTGTCCGAGACAAGCCTGATAGAGACTTGCGGAGACTGACTCCGGGGACTACTTTCTCAGGAGTGAAATGCGACCGCCCTGCTCGGCAGTCGATAATGCAATCTTCTTCCTCCTCCACTCCTAAGTTCCTCCAAACTTCCAGAAACTTCCAACCAATCAAAAGCTTTCATTTCCCCAGAGGAAAACCTCTGGCCAATCAGAAATTGATCCTTCTGGTTACAATAAACCCACGTTGCCTCAGGCCAACCAGAAAGCTTCTACCTGGTATGATTCCCATCTGTCTATTATCTGACATGTTCTTAGGAAAACAAACGTTGCACTTGATCATAGCTTGACGCGTTCTTATAAAAACACACGTTTGTGTTTTATCGTCGCTTGACACGTTCTTAGATAAACACACCTTCGCAGTGTGTGCCACCAGCGTCTGTAGTGACAACATTTACACAAGAGCAAAACATTCAATGTGTTGCATTTTATGCCGTCCATCTCTTGCTATCTGTGAAGGGTTCTCACTTCTTACTGTGAAACCCCCTGCCTGTGAAGGGTTCTGCAACCAGATACTATCACAACAGTGCTTCTTTCAAATGATATAAAGGGATTGGAACAACTAATCAAAAACAAAAAGAAATATAGTGAATCACAAAACTTCAACAAATGTCACAGCTATCGATCAATCAAAAATACAGTAGGCATAGATCTAGATAGGTCTAAATCTGTCTTTATCACTTTCTCAGACATCTCGTATCACACACAAACAAAACTTACACCAATATATTCTGAATTTAATTCTTTATTTACCGGGGTATATGTGCAAATATTATTTAAATATCTGTAACAACAAAAAAGGTATCGCGATTTCAAAAGTCACCAACCGATTGTGTAACATTTCCAAAAACTAATTCCGCAGCAGTAGAGAAATTACGTAATTGTAAAAAGTGTGTAAAAGGTTAAATTATTTTGTAAATTTGCTGTTTCAGAATTTAAATTCTATATTTCAAATTAACTGTCATGTCAACTGTTCTTGCCCACTGTTGAGTTGTACACCTGAAACTGGTTATGTCCGCAAGCAATAGCGCATGTGCTAACACAATGAAAGGCAAAATAGACTCTTTTTTCGGACACAAGATTTTTGTGTGTGTTGCATTAACTTTATTATTTGAAATAATTATTGGGGAAGGAGACCCACATTTTCTTTTTCTTATTATATTATTTCCCCCCCCCCCCCCCCCAACGTCTTTTTTGTGTAAACCGACACAAAAACCACACCAGCTTGCCAACTTCCCATATTCCACCCGTGACCTTCAATCATATCGCATCTTACCTCGGAAAAGGTTAGGGAATACCTCTAAACTGTAACAAAGTTCACTTTTGCCTCTGAAATGGCATATGCGCCAATTATTTATGATAAAATATCGTACAAACTATAGGGTAGGTGGGGGCAAAGATCCACACCTTTTACATTTTAGTGTATTCTGATACGTAGACCTAACTACAGAACAAAAAATTGGAGGCCTATATGGCTTCGTCCAATTTGCATAATGAAAATTAAATTGAATATGCCCTATAAGCCTAGGCCTATAATTAATAATATAGTTATAAATTGTTTATGATAAAATATCTTACAAACTATAGGGTAGGTCCACATAAAAAGATCCACATAAAAAATTGTTTAGTCTATTCTGACACCTAGACCTAATTACGGGACAACAAACTGAGGACCTATTCTAATTCAGTGTTGGGTAGCATATGGTAAGATGGCGCGTGGGACAATACGGCATTTCAATTTTTTTCCATGCCTATAGATTTTTCCGGTAGGACACATGACTAGGTCTGGCGGGAAACGTCCATTCTATGAACTCGTACAATGAAATTTGACAGTTCACAGGCAGGTCGTTTTCCAACCATCAGCTAAGTTTGTTTTTCATGGGTCTTAAACTATTTTTTTTCCAACTTTTTACTCCTTGTCTACTGTTATCAATACTGTCATGTTTTTTTGCGTGTTTAAACTGAAACATATATTGTATTGTTAAGTTATTAAACACGTTACATTGTCAAAATACTTTGTTGTTTTGTGACATTTTATTAAAGTTGCTAACCATATAATTTGGGGAAAGATGGCGCACAGTCTGTGAGGCAAGATGGCGCCATAAAAATGTTATGAAAAAAATGCAGATGTTATGGATGTTGATCTAAGGCTGGGAGAGACTGATATATGGGGTTTTAATGATCAACCAACCTTACAAAAGCATTATTAGCTTTAAAACGGAACTTGCATACTTTTTTTAATATTTAGAACTTTTGTTTTCAGAGTAAAGTTACAAAACTAGGTCTATCTATTTATTCTATCTATTCTTAACACACATTTACACACTGCCTGTGTGTTAGACCTGTTGCAGAGGTGATGGCCCTCATTTTATAATGGTTTGTATGACCTTTTTGACTGCCATCTTGCCCCCAAAAATAGGGTAAGATGGTTTTTTTAACATGTGTTCAAAAAATCTTATTCTACTGTCTACACATAGTTGTATATTTTCAATACTCTCAATAATATTAGATGGATGGATAAGCTATTCACTGATGGAAGCTTCATCGCTCATAGTTAAGTCTAGTTGTCAGAATACGCTAAAAAGTGAAAAGTGCGCCAATGTGCCCCATGCTACCCTATGGCTTATCTATCCATCTTACGTTAAAGAGGGTCTTAGGAAAACCTCTGTTCTTGTAGAGAGTTGCTATTTTTGCATCCTGCATATCTTGGGCAATTTTGCCTTTCTTTCAGCTCGTTATAAGTAGTAGGTAACGGTGGGGAATGAGGGCATCCCTGTTGTCCTTTAGGATTTCAGCGGGAATGATGTTATCTACTCCTGTTGCCTTGCCATGTCTTAATGTATATGAATAAGGAAAACATATAATAACTCACTCAATAACCTTTTGTAGCATGAGAGTGAGGTGGTAATCTAAAAATTCAATAATTTAAAAGTAAAATGAAGAGGAAAGAGAACCTGAAAAGATTGGTAAGAATTAAAAAGATCAAACAGCGTACACATGACTTCATTGTATTCTGGTTTCCCCATATGTACTTCCACCCTTCTCATTGAAGTGGCATGGTGCCTGCTGAAAATACTAATCACAGTACTTAACTACACTGTGTAGACAACATGTCACTAGGCGGATTCTAATCCACAACCCCTTGAGAACAATTAACCGCTGTGCCATGGAGATCTCCAGAGAAGTAAAAAGTTTATATAACCAGTGACCAATAGGAACCAATATCATGCACATAATTTTCCATAATGAAATTGACCACCAGTGCAGTGAAGTTGGTTTTATCAATCTAGAGTGAGCATACATTTTTTTCTTGAACCGGAACAAATAATCTACATGAATACATTTTCATTCACTTAGTGCTGCTGAATTAAAAATGCCTTTTCCAAAACAAGAGGAGAGGAAGAAGTGTTGGGCATCAAAAGATGCTTATTGGCAGTGCCTTACAGATAACAGTGATGAAACTTCCAAGTGTGGAAAGGAGCGCCAAGAATATGAGAGCAGCTGTATAAAACAGTGGGTTAGTTATTTAATAACCAAGTATATTATTTGTGTTACTGTAGTTCATACTTGTTTGTCTGGCATTCTGTTCATTAGACTATTGAAGTTAGACAAATATTATTATCTATTGTCTGTCCCCAGGTGAATGTTGGTTTATCGCATTCACACTTGCCGTTACGCGTAGGGGTGGGAGCTTAAGCTGTCGTTCAAAGGCCGGATGTGTCGCCATGGTTGCATTTAGTCCAATTTTGTTCAAGGCTATTTTTATGTTTTCTTTCTACTGTTTTCTTGGTCTACCTTTGGCTTTACGCACGCATATTCTTTTGTTATATGCTTCTTCTTCTGCGTTCAGCCTCTGTGGTCATGCTATACAATCAGGCCTGTCGTCAAGACGATGTCCACTGTCTTCTCCAGGTCAGAGCGGCTGCCCCATAGCTTTTGCCTCAAGTCTGTATCCCCTGGCCAGGTCTGCTGTCTCTGCTCTTCATATGTTGGGCAGTCCTGAAGTATGTGTTCCGGGGTTATATGCTAATATTGGTATTTGGTTTGGGCTTATTCTCATAAGGTGACCGAACCATTTTACTTTCTGTCTCTCAATATGTTCAATATATGATATTATACCAACTCTTTTCCTAAATATCTTCATTTCTTATTTTATGTTTTTCTCAGACACTTCATTTCTTCTTCTTCAGCGTTCATTCTCAAACTCCCACAGGATCTCTCTTGTAGCAGGACAATGGTTCTACTAGATTTCCAGCAGGATGTAGTCCAGAGAATGGAAATGCATTGTGTCGCCGTTTTATTTGCGCCAATGGCCCGACACATCCGTCTTCGGCGGGAGACACTTCATTTCACATGTAATGATTTTCCTCTGCTGTGATGCTGTTAAAGACCATATTTAACATTGGTAGAAATTTCCATCTTGATCTTTGGGTGAAGACGTAATGGTGAAAGTTGGTAGGTCACTGTGTTTGCTTTCTGGTACCTTGTTTATATTTCTCTATCTAGTCTTCCTTTTTCGGAAAGAATGCTGCCTAGATATTTAAATTCTTTGGTTTGTTTCACTTTGGGGGGGTGTTGCCTATTGTTATATCCATTGGTGTTGCAGACTTGTTAATTTTCAAAACTTCTCTGTTTTTGTACGTTAATTTTCATGTTGTACTTGCTAATAGCACTTCATTGACGTGATTTTGCAAATTTTCCTCATCTTGGTATATTAGACTTTGATCATTGCAAATAATAGTTCATTGATTTCATTATTACCGTAAGTTACTCATCAGTAGTAATACATGTTAAAAATGAGTCATATTTTGTGCAGTCCAGTTACAAGGATATATAGACAAAAAAGTGGTTCCTAATAGGGAATATGAAGGAATTCAGAGTGCTGTGCATGGTGGCTCCTACTGGCAATTTGATACAGAGCAGTTAACTTACCTATCATTGTCTAGGTAGCTTAGTGAATAGTGACCACGGGTTAGTTTAGTGACCACTGGTAGTATATCGAATGTAGATGTATAATCATAATAATCTATAAAATTATCTTCACACAAAAAACGGTAGATTTATCTCATTTTTGGTGCAAAACGCTATCAGGTCAATCAATGAATTCCTATTGGCCAAGCTTGGTGAGGGTAATCGAAGCATCGCGACCGGTTCCAGCCTCGCAGACATCCCACCATTTGTACCAGAGTCGAATATACAATATATCATCATCATCAAGTGCCGTCTCCGCAACGAAGGTTGGCTGCAACGTATCTCCAACATCTCCTGTCTCTTGTCTTGGTGGTGCACTCTGCTAGACTGTAACCTGTCCATCGTGTAATGTTACTTTCCCACTTGTATCTCTGCCTACCTCTTGCTCGCTTCCCTTTGACTTTACCCTCAAGTAAGGTCTTCAATAGGGTGTCATGTCTTTTAATGTGTCCAAAGTATTTTATTTGCCTGATCTTTATTTCTCTTAGTAGTTCTTTCTTCATATTAAGTGTTTTTAGCACCTCTTTATTTGTTTTCTTCTCTTTCCATGATGTTCTCCCTATTCTTCTATATACCCACATCTCAAAGGCATCAATTTTGTCTTCTAATTGTTTATTTAGTGTCCATGTTTCTGAGCCATACATTAATATGGAATAGATGTAGCATTTATAATTCTCATTTTTAACTTGTTTATAATTTGTTTAGATATTAATAATTTCCTCATGTCATTGAAGGTACTTTTAGCCATTCCTATTCTCCTTTTAACTTTTGTTTCACATCTGCCATCATTTGTGACTATGTGTCCAAGATATTGATACTGTTTTACTTGTTGTAGTTTCTCTCCCTGTATGTTTATGTTTACCTCCTGTTCTTCTGTGTTTTTGCTGATTATCATGGTTTTTGTTTTTTGAATGTTTATATCCAGTCCATATTCATTACTTGATTTATTGACTTGATCTATTAGTCTTTGTAGTTCATGTTCACTTTCTGCTAAAAGAACAGTGTCATCTGCATATCTAATGTTGTTTATTATTTTCCCATTGATCTTGAGTCCTGGTATTTCTTCTATATTTTTAAAGATATTCTCTGTGTAGATATTAAATAGGCTTGGTGATAAAATGCATCCTTGTCTTACCCCTCTTCTTATTTCTATGTACGGAGAGTAGCTGTTTTCACACCTTATTGATGCAGTTTGTTCCCAATATATATTTATAATCAGCCTGATGTCTTTTCCATCTATGCCTATTTCTTGAAGACATTTGATTAATTTTTCATGTTGGACTCTGTCAAAGGCCTTGCTGTAGTCTATGAAGCAAATATAGATACTTTTTTGGACTTCTATATATTTATCTATCACTAGCCGGATACTCAGTATAGCTTCTCTGGTTCCTTTGTTTTTCCTAAAACCGAATTGTTCTTCACCGACCTCCATGTCTATCTTGTTCTTAATTCTTTCATGTTATACAATATATAACATTTAACAAATAAACAACGCAAAGATAAAGGAAAGACTTGAAATTTTAATGACAAATGAAATCAATTGCATAATAAATATAGAAAAATGTACTACAAATATTTATAATAGATTAAAAGACGTGCATTTTAATTACAACTAATAATAACTTATATTTCTAGAGGGATGTCGTGACGTCGTCGTCATGAACAATTCTTTTTATATAAAAGTAAGACAGAATTTCTGTTTGTGTGTAGGTGTAAATGACCCCCTTGTGTGTTTTGAAACTTACATTGGTACCCCCACTGTTTGTAGGTGTTAATGACCCCCTTGTGTGTTTTGAAACCTACACTAGCTTCTTTATTGTTCAGGACATCTAAAAATGGCTGTTCATCATATGTGTTACGTTGTTTATTGAGACCCTTCATACTAGTTTTAGTGTAGTCTCTGAAACAGTGGTAGGTCTTACTACATAGGGATACCATGCCCACCCCTTCGTATTTTAGTTTAAAAAACCCAGGTGTTCGTTTGTCGAATAATTTTCTAGCGCTGCATTTTTGGCAGTCAACACTACATGTGCCTAACAGTCTAACAAAGTCGGGGTGATGGTCGTCGCATGTTTCAGAGGGGAACCAACTCGTCATAAAAGGTTTGTCTAAGGTTGGGTCTGATGACAGAGATTAGTAGAATCAAGATTAGTAGAACTTAGGGCCAGGTATAAACTGCTAGTTTCCATCTCACAGAGCTGAAAGTTGGACCTATCTATGAACCTATCTAGGAAATCGTAATAAAAGTCTAGCATTCTAATATTGGTATACGAAATACCCTATCTGAGAAGGAAGGTCCCAAGTCGTCTTCTTAATCAACATCTCTACCTCGTATACATTGTCATTTATCACAATCATAATTTTAAATAATGGATTATTAATAAAAGATGTTGTATCGTTACCTAGGCAGTAGGAAATGTTGGTATGTCTAGATTTGTTAATCTTTCCATAAGCTGCGTTACCTAACAGTTTCATTGTCTCATGAGTAATCGAAAAATTGTCATCTACGTCAGCTTCTCTTCAGGCATGGGAAACGGTGTGCTCGAATTGTTTAAAACATGCCGTGGGACGATATTGTATAACCTGGTAAATCTTTGTAAAAACCATTTTAAAAGGGGGGTGGCCAAAAGGATTTTTTCCCCAGCTATAACTACCTATCAGGGTCCGTCGAGAACTACTCAGTAACTTATTTTCTTCTGCGTATTTTTTCATAAAAGAACCTGTCGTCTCTACCCACGTCTGTGTTTTTGAAGATAGGGGTCATTTCCAAGAAATGCTCTTTGAGAGAATTGGGGATGCTAATATCGCACTCTACTAACCCGAAGAGGGATCCATTGACGACGAAAGCAAGAATCTGTCGGTCAGTCAGATTCATCGAAGGTTCATCGAGTTTTACCAAATTATTGACCTACTCATAACAAAAGACGCCTTTTGCTTTGCTAATTTTGTGTGCTTTAAAATATTTGGAGTAATTAAACCCTGGAGCTAAATAATTCGTGACGTCTAGACATTTAAGTTTAGTCTTGCCGATGCACATTAAATTGTAATTTTTCTTAATGATAAATTTAAATGGGGTATCGTTGTCATAAGTCTTCGGTCAGTCACTATATGGGTTATAAGAAAAGGTTTAAAAACGTTTATCTATCCTGTGAGAGGCCCCTTTTTCCCAAATGGGTGGAGGGGCAGTGTAGACCCCACCCTTGAAACAATTTTTAGTCTTATCCCCGTTACAAGTCTTTGCATGTCGTGTCAAGAAGCAAAAATGCTTTCACAACTTCCTGCATTTAGGATAACTAAAGGAGTGTGATGCGGCGTCAATGTCAGAAATGTATATAAAGTGGTCCTTAAAAAACAGTAAATACAATGTGTCGTTATAACGAGTGCAACCGCAGAGTTTTGGGGTGAGGGCGTCATTTTCCTCAAACTCGGACACGTCAATGTTAACGTTAAAACATTCTTCAAAGGAAGGGATATCTTTTAGATTAACACCCAGGAAATCTTTATTTGTAGACACTATACCACTATAATGTAACCACAGGTTCAGAAGACAATGAGCAGGTTTGCATAATTTAACACTAGCCACTAGTCGTGTTGTAATGTATGTATTGCTTTGTTATTTTGTATATGGTCAGGAAGGTCATCAAGATAGCAGCCTATAGGGTGTTTTTGTAAATGGAATACATAGAAAGAGGTGCTGGGAAGGGCTTCAATGTAATTTTTTGTAGTGGGTCATTGGTGTTGTGCAAAATTTAAAGGCTCGTTGAGGTAAAGTTTAGTCACGAAATTGTCCAAGTCTTGTCTATTATTAATTAATGTTGGTTTGTCTAGCACATATGCATTATTACAACTAAATGAAAAAATTTCACCTCATGTGTCTCCCTATGTCTAAGAACAAAATCATGTGAGTAATTAAGTTTAAATCTTTTGGTCTTTTGGATGAAAATGTCTTTGAGGAAAGCTGTCCAGTTTGGTTTATGTGCTGTGTCTGTGGAAGATGGTGTAGACAAGTGTTTATTAAGACTAGAGTGTGTCTTGATGTCACGCCAGTTGTCCATATATATTTCTGTCTAACATCAGTGGGAAGGTCACTCACGTTCTTTTTGTGAGAGTTGCAGGAGTGGACGTCGCTGATCGTTTCCGTGAAGTAGCAGGAGTTCTCGCAGCAGCAGATGTTGAGGTTGCCAGCATTGATGATATCGGTTGCCAGCATTGATGATATCGGTTGCTGAACGTTGGTAGCAGATGTTGAAGGAATCATTGGTTCTGTTGTTTAAGATTTATGTGCCGTTATAATGTCTCTCTTAAGGGTATATGCTCTACTAAAATATTTGCGGCACAAATGATAAAAATGCTCATCTCGCGTCTGTTGGGTGCTTGATCTGGCTTGTGTAGTTAAATTTGCTGTTAAATTTGATGGAAGCAGTGGTGTTGGCAGAGATAGATGGTTGGTTTCTATGTGATTTCTTAAATTGGTGGTTCGAGTAAATATATGCCCGCATATATGACAGGTATGTGACCTGTTATTATGAGTGCTCTCAAAATGTCTATTTAAAGAATTGCACCATGCAAATACGCAATCACAACTAGGGCACTCATGTCATTGCCGAGCATCAGCCATATTAACGTCTTTTATTTCCATCTGCACGCACACACAAAATGATAACAAAAAGGTCAAAAATAAAATAAAATGAAGTATACAATTTGTACCTATATTTATTTTTCCTTACCAGTTAATGTTTTCAGAGGTTTTGCTAATGGTCCATAATTTGGACAATCTTACAGAAGTTTGCCTTGGATGCGGCTTACCCGTGACAGACACAGATTTGCCACAGGAATAAAACAACTGACTTCCGTTATAAATCCTTTTTTATGTCCCAGACACAGTGAATCAATGACTTCTGTTCGAGTCAAGATGGAAACGAGTACTATAATGCGTGATGTAGTACTTGGAAAGCCCACTACTATCTATAAGACGGTTAGTTGACGAGATTGCCAACGAACCTCAGTTCCAAACTTTAATAGACAAAATTCCTTTGTGCCAGGCAAGTGAGCACATTTGAAATATAGTCGAGGAAACATTTGCCGATGGAGTTGTCAATTGGGAAAGAATAATAGGCGTCTGTGTTCTAGTTTCTCAGTTATCGAGAAACGTACAAGACTCGTTTTACAATTCCGACGTCAACGTGCTCACCATGCAAGAATAACTGGTAAATGAGACCGAATGCCTCATGGAAAAACCGCCAATTTGATATTTTTTCAGGGCGGATTTTCTTGTTTTCGAAATGCTTGAATAAATTATTTAAAAGAACAGTGGTTGACTTATTTGTGTTCTAAACATCAAAAACACTATATATAACAAGTGTGACTGAGTTTTTGTTTTTCTTGCGGTTTTATTTCATGTTATTACATCGAACATCTATTACAACAATAATAAGGTTATTATTATACTAAGTCGCGTTTGTTTTTACAAGTTAATATTTTATGGTCCGAGATCACTTGAAGATTATAACGTTGACTGAGTAAAGGACCATTGTCATCAATGTCAATAGCTCAATACGAGACGGCGTTGTCATCAGAGTAAAACGACGGTGCCGGGAAACCCCAGTTGAGATTATCTGAAGAAGGCCAATGCTTTAACAGGTACGGTATATGAACGCTGTTAGCTGGTTTCCCCCGCGTCATATTTTGTTGTACTCTATCAAATTCAGCGAGCACATCACCTGATAAAGCTACCACGCCTTAAAAGGCACGTCGATCTAAAGTGATACCGGATGTGGTCGGAAATTTCTTATCTCCGAGTGAGATATATTTTTGGATAATGATCAGAGGCACTCCGTTAAAATCGCAAACATAAACAGTTCTTTCACCGTCGTCTAAGGATGTAATAAATTCTTATGGACGTACCATGTACACAGCTGTATTATCCGTATGGTTAGAAATTGTCCTCTGGAAAATACTTGCAGACTGAAGTTTATTAGAAAACGCACAACTTGGGAGTGAGAAACTCCAACTATCCCGTTATATATCTTATATATCCCGTCTTATATATAAATTCAGATATATTTTTAGAAACTGATGTCACATCGCATCTGGTTGGCTGTTTTTAATTCATAAGCTGTCGTCTTTATCTATTTTTAGCCAATGATATCATCGTCATTTAGTCATAGAACGTGTCTGGGCACATTAGCCGAGGTCTGATTAATCAATAAACAATTCTATCATTCTGCCATTGTCTCGTAGATGCTGAAAAGGGTAAAGTACTCGCTGCATACTTCCACCTCGGCACTTGACGAGTAAGAAATAAATACAGTACAAACCGCAGACTGCGCTGACTGTATCTTGTAAGTGTCTGCTATTGAAAAGCAAAGGTCTAGTCGAGTTTCTACGTATAAAGCTTAAAATCTGTGGGTGAAACGAATCAAAGTACTCAAACCTATAGGCTCCGTCATAAAAAAACTGATCTAATGGCTGCCCGGCATGTATTGATGACAAAGGTTGCTGGTTTGGTTCGATCAATGTACGTGATCACAGGCCAAAACATTTGCGCCTATACGTCTCACACAAATATCAGAGCCCAAGATTCATTGAATCTGGTCAGTGTTCATTGTTTATGTGCTGTAATCTGTTAGCATCTGTCTGGTTTTGGAAATTTCAATAATGGAATCCTGTTCGGCGTACACAATGACTTGTAAAGGTTCTGCTGTGACTGTAGAAACTTTATTTCGATAGATAAAGGGCCAAACTTAGCCGTTCTCAAACTGGTTGCCATCAAGGAGACTAGTGCTGAGATCAAAGACGCACAGAGCGTAACCATTTTTGAAATGTCTGTATTCGAGATCGTTCTCGACGTCTTTACCAATAAGTCCCATAGCCAGGTTCTTTCCAAAAAATTCTCTTACATATTGGTTATGACTGTAATCCATCGTTAGTGGCTTTCCAGTCATGGTTCTTCCATCGGAAGTGACATTCAAATATGTCGGGTAAAAGTTTTTTCAATTAAATGGATTAACCGAATCCCCCTTAGAGCGCCCACATGTCACTTCAACTTGCTGACTCCTAGAGCGCCTGCGTGTCGCTTTTTTTTACTTGTTTCGTTGTGATCGATATGACATTTTTGTGTGTGTGCCAGGTCTATTCAAAACCATGACCATTGCGTAGATCCGTGGTTTAGCTTCTGTTTCATGTTTTAATCGAAGCACTCGGACATAACACTGATTTATTCCGTTCATTTAAAAAAATTTGCAGTCTTAACCGATTCTCGGGTTGCAGCCGCTCGATTTTTGTTACTTGTTTCGTTGCGATTGATATTACAATTTTAGTTTACTATTAAAAACCATGACCATTGCGTAGATCCGTGGTTTAGCTTCCTGTTTTATGTTTAATCGAAGCGATCAGAAATAAGACGGATTTATTACAATTTTTTTAAATTAGCAAGTTTTAGACCTACCCGGTAGTTTTGAAAATGGAAGATATTATTCGTATGTATACTGATGTGACCGGTCGCAGTTACGATGGAAATATGCATGATGTACGTAATTTGCGTTATCAAATATAATGTGGAAAGTGACAGTGATGTTCTATGTTCATAGACTTAATGTTTCCGACAAAGAGATAAACATGCGTGGTACTAATTGTGACATCGCGAATTTTGCAGTATTGATGTAGTTTTTTTAGTAGAAGATAAGAATTTTGTACAAAATGTTGGGTCTATACATAATCTTGATGAGATTGCCATACGTTATGGATATTTTAGCATCATTGTCAACGATGAGTTTATCCATTTGCAGCCGATCTGACATATTTGAATGTAACATAATGCACAGAAAAAAAAAAGAAAAAAGACACGTGCTGAATATCTGCAACTGCCATTGAAATAAAACGTCTTTTTTAAAATTTATATTATGATGGACCTGTGTATTCTGTTTGAGTATGGCATGTACTAGAGTACAGATGACAGGTTCAACTTTTTGGGCATCTCACCCTGTTTGGGAAAAATGAGATTTGAGAATCTCAATATTTTCGTCTCAATATGACTACTCTACTCAGCACCCCAAAGGTAAAAAATAATTGGCCCCACATTATGTCAAGTTTGACAGTTTATTATTTAAAACATATATGTATTAAATTATCTTTGATATAGGTTTATGCAAGACTATTCATTTTCTGTTAATCTGCCAAGTCTGAGTGTGATATCATGAATAGTTTGAAAGAAAATGCAATTTTATCATCATTATATCCATAATTTGGAGGACTTGTGCCCCTTGCCTTAGGGATCAGGGATTGACAATTGGGAAATCTCACAGGGGTGAAAGGGTTAAGAAAGCTGAGGAAAGTTCTATTTACAAATTCACTACCTTTATCAGCCGGAATGGAAAAAGATCGGCGATGCTGAAAAATTTTACTCATTGCTTCCACTAAAGCTATACCTGTCTTGTTCACTAGAAGGACTGCCCATGCGAATTTGCTAAACACATCGATACATGTCAGGAGATATGAAAAACCCTCATTGTATGTTTTCAAACTTCTCAAGTCAATCAGGTCAGCTTGAAACTGGTGATCGATTCCACCAACGATGATTCGACGTAGTTTGAATCTTCTACGAATGGGTTTATGTAATGTTCAAGTATCTTGATGACTCAGCCAGTGTTTATCGACATTAGGTTTAAGTTTGGTCCCATGCTGTAAGGCTACCGCTCCACCATAACTGCTTGGACGACTAGGGTCATAGTAGTAACGTTTCATTCGTTTGGCCACTTTTCCCATCTGGGAGTTGGAATTTTACTTTCCTTTTTCCCTCTCAATTTATAAGATTTTGGCTCCTCTGGAGTTTTAGGAGGCGACGACTGAACAGTTTTATCATGCACCTCCTCTTTATGGATGACAGATTCGATTGGTGGCTGTGGTTTAATATCTACTAACCCTAACGGTTTTTGTTTGTACTGACCTAGTCATCTCATGTAACGTTGGAGAGTTTTATTATATAAACTAACTGTTGCCAATAGATAAATCTTCTATCTCTAAAATTCATTGCATGTCCCGGTCCAGCTCACCTAGATTATCTCTCAGCGTATCTGGTGGAGTATAAGACTTGTTTTTTTCCAGGACCCTCGGATCCATCAGGATCATTTTGTTTGCCATTATACGCCTAACACTCCTTTCAGCACAGATAGTATTGGAGCCAGTAAAGCCCCGATAAACCCGCCTTTCTGCAGAATTTGTTTACGTCTCTTCAGCGACAATTTCTTTCAGGTTAAGACTCTAAGACTAGTTGTGCGTCGCCGCAAACATCTCTTTTGAGCTGATGTGAGATCAACATTCCCTATAAGACGTTGTGACAACATTCGCATAATGTTCTGATTAGCTCAGGCGATGCCGATTTTATTAGAGCGTTCACGGCTGTCTGTTTTGTGTTACCCATAACCTTCAATGGGTCACTTTGTCTTTTCAAACATGCAGACATATTACTTGGGAATGTACACTGTCTGTGTCTCATCAGACATAAATGTTCTTTTTTCCCAAACAAATTCTGAACTTAGTAAAAAAATGCTCAGATTTTGATGATGAGACCCTTTAGTAAATAGATTTGTTACACGAATGTCAGTTTCATTCATTCAATCATCAATTGCCACCAAGGGTCTTTTATCTCCTTGCCACTGATCAAGGTCCGGAATACCCTGGATAAATTGTATACCTTTCATTGTCTCGAAGATAGGCTGCCATTCGCCATAGTAATATATAATCTCTTCTGGCACTGGATCTACCATGTCATGAAGATGTTTGATGAATCTTTGGACAAATAATGTTTTTCCACGCCTGGTGGACCCCGCCATGAGAGCTGTAAATGAATGTTTCCATCGTGGATCCATGACCTCTTATGCGTACTATTTGATTAGTTTTCCTTTGTCTACTGCGCATGTGACCCCGTCCCTCGACCCTGCTGTCGGTACCGGATGGTGTTGCATACATGGTGTCACCCACCATTGTCCATCCCTGACTATGTCCAGACCCATTTTCACCCTTAACAACGTGAAGGAATAACCCTCTTAGCAGTGGAACATGATGCTGATGGATATTCATATCGACCCATATCTTGAAGACCGTTAGTGGCTATGAGACCAGCTACTTTTCCATGGTCTAACTATAACACCTTCGAAGTACCCAGACAACCTCCAGCCTACTAAATGTGTTTCTAAACGGTCAATCAAAATTTATGTCAGCCTAGTTTATCATACAAGAACTAGCCGTTCAAATAAAAACACCATAAGAAAAACAAAAATCATTTGGTGCTGATGGCATCACAAATTAATTCCTAAAACATCTTAACCATTTCCGCAAAAAAAGTATCTCCTCAATATATTCTATTCAATCAAAGATGGGACAGTAACTATATACATTCAACCTTGAAAAAAACAGCTTCCACATTCAATACGTAAACTAAGAAACGACAAAAATACATTCAGAAAACTACAGATACATCAGTCTCCTCAGCTGCATAGTAATATTAAGGAAAAGATCAGTTAATAGAAGATTAATATGGTTTCTTTAAACTAACTCCATATTGATTCCAACTCAATCAGGATACAGATAATATAGAGTCATAGATGATCCGCAAACATACTTCACAAAAGAAGTAGAGAGTGCCTTTCAAAAGAAGCAAAAACTAACAGCAATATCATTTGATTTATCACACTCCTTAGAAACAGTGAGGCACTCAGGACTAATGCTAAAATTCTTTGAAACAGGAGTCACAACATATTTTTTTTTTGACCAGGCCTCTGTTGTGTCAACGACAAACACATGTACAACTAGACAATCATCTTAGTAGAGCATTCTAATTAAGAGAGGGAGTTCCTCAACTACATGCTGCCATTACAATGTCTTGAATAGTCTGTACGCAGATGACTTTGCAATTTACACTTTCACAGACTTCATCTCAACAGCTGCCTATCTCCTACGATAGTCAGGAAAGTAAAGAATTTGATTTAAAAATGAATCACTCAAAAACTACAGCAACTATGTTTTATTTTTCAGCACGCACAGAATATATTCTTATAAAAATAAATAACTAACAGATCAATAAACCTATAACCCTTCAGGGTCGTAGGGGTACCACATTGGATGCCTCAGCACACAGTCCTCCAGCGAATTCTATCCCCAGCGATGTGGACGAGTGTGGAAATATTTTGCCCTGTCCATTCCCTGATGTTGTCCGTCCATGTCTCTATCTGCCCTCCCCTGCTTCTTCCAACCTCAACAGTTCCCTGCAGTATTGTTTCCGACAAGGAATCGTGCCTGCACACATGTCCGAACCACGTCAGTCTTTGTCGTTTCACCATTGAAAGCAACGGCTCCCGAACACCCGCACACATCTCTACCCCATTTCCCACATACACACTGGTTTCATGTTCCCCACAGGAAACTCACAGAATTCGTCTGTAGCACCTGTACTAAAAAACCTGCAATCCTCTCTCCATGTCCGCAGTGAGTGTCCAACTCTCACAACCATACAACACAACAAAAAGCACCGCGGACTTATACAGTTTGATTTTCACTCCAACACTGACGCTGCCCCTCCAAATCACAGTTAGCCTTGACTAGGACACTAAAGCCATCTCCAGCCTTACTTTTAGTTCTGCTTTGTATTTACCATAGCTGCATATACTGGATCCGAGGTATTTGAAGGTATTCACCTCCTCAAGCTTATGTCCATTCTTCATGATGTTAGTCTGGTCTTCCGTGTCTCTGCTGCCCACCAAGACCATGCTCCTATCTGTACTGATCTCCACTCCGCACCCGCTGGTACCCCCTTCCAACCTTGATGTTAATTCTTGCAATGATTGCTCCAAACCAGCCACAAGAACAATACCACCAGCGAAACACAAGCTGCAAACAGGGCGACCTCCGATCGACACAGACGTGTTGTAATCATGCAATGTCTCCCGCATGATGTGCTCTAAGTATATGTTAAAAAGCACTGGGGACACCATGCATCCCCGTCGAACTCCCACACCTGTCCCAAAGAACTCTCCAATTGTACTGACCGACAAGACAGCACCACTTGCACCTCTGCATAGAGCTCCAATAATGTCTATAATTGTGGTGTCAAAACCAAATTTCCTCAACATGTGCCACAGACCACCATGCCAAACACAGTCAAAGGCCCCTGTAAAGTCAATGAAGTTGTGGTATAGATCACGTTGGTGCTGAATATGTTTTTCTATTAGTGTTCGGATGTTAAACATTTGCTCAACAGTGCTTCCGCTTGCTCCGAAGCCAGCTTGTTCTTCTGCAATCATCTCTTCCGACCTGTGCTTCACTCTGTCAAGCAGTATTCTGAGCATCACTCCACCGGGGCGCGCCATAAGGCCAACTGTTCTGTAATTCGTACACACCCTCAAACCTCCCCTCTTGGGAATTGGCATCACCAGTGATTGTATCCAATTGTAGCCCTGTGCTTACCACAGCAATGCCCCCGCATTTCGACAACTCTGTTGGAATGCTGTCCACACCAGGCGACCCCCCCCCTCCTCTCAATGCTCATATGGCCTCTTTCATTTCATCTACTAGAATTTCTGCATTTCCCATTTCTCTGCTGTCCAGTTCAGAATTCTGTAATATCGTGTAGTCAGGACTACACCTGCAGCCGCACAGCTTCCCATAAATCTCTGTCCTTCCCTTCACTATATCTGTTGTTTCACTGAGTATATTTCCTTGTTTGTCTTGTATTGTAGATATCTTTGGTCTTTTTGGCTGTGTTATCTTTCTTAGGGTGTCGTATGCTACCTTACTGTTTCCGCGTTTGACACCTTCATTTATGGTTTCGCATTGTTCCTCTAGCCACACTTCTTGTGCTTGTTTCATTTTCCTTCTGACGTATTTGTTTATTTTGCTATATTGCCCTGACATTTCAGGGGCCTCTTTCTTAATCTTTTTCATTTCCCTCTGTTCGTCACACAATTTCAAGATGTCATCTGTTACCCAAGGTTTGTGTGTTATTCTTCTTGTCCCTAGTATTTCTGTTGCTCATTCTAATAAAGTTCCTTTCATGGTTTCTGAACTAACAGATACCCCACACTGATTCACAAACATTCCTCAGGGGCTACATTCGACACCAGACTCATATGGAAACCACACATCAGGAAAATACAAATTAAAACTTTCAAAAACTTTAGTAATTAAAAAAAAAATAGCTGCGAAATCCTGGGCCACGAGATCAACAATGGAAATATAATTATATACAGGAGTAGTCAGAACAACAGTGTTCGCCTTTACCTGTGCAGCTTCTGCAACAAAAACGAACACAGAAAAAAACTCTACAGAATTCAAAACATGGGACTATGAATTGTAGAAATGCAAAACTGCCGAGATCAAACCTCTAGATATGATAAGAAAATACAAAATCATCTTACATAAAAATTAAGAAGGCTGAAAGGACACTGCCTTCCCTAGAAAAAGCCTTTCGAGAAACAATTAATAACAGATATCTAAGGAAACGTTCTAACAATTTAGCAAGAGAATCATGTATGCAACATACTGAATCACTAGAATATATTAACATGTGCGAGCTTTTATCTCATGAATCCGGGGCACTCAATAAAAACAAAATTACAAAATATTCTTTGAAATATTAAACATGAACTCCAACATCACTCACACAGAAACAGAACAAAGTGATTTATCACTTCAAATGTTAAAAGTCCTTTAAATAAAAAAAGAATTAATGTTAACTTGTCCCTGTATGTCCAACCTACCTTTGGATACCTAACACTACATATGTACTAACCTTATTAACAATGGTACATGCTGTTATAGCACAGCAATATACTATCCTGTACACACTTAGACAAAAGAACTAATGTCAACTTGTTCCTGTATGTTCAACCTACCTTCTGGATACCTTACAACACAAAAGGTTGCTTAACAACGACACATGCTGCTAATGATATAGTTGACTTATCGATAGTAAATTATCATACTTATCATGCAAAATGATGTGCTCAAGCAGCGTGATATATTACCACTTCCATATAGATACTACTATATATATATACTACTATATAGACCTCCAGTGATCACCCGTAAAGATTATGCTCTCTCTCTCTCTATTTTGCTATTATAAAATTCCTATGAGCCTTTCACCCTAGCACAAGATGATAGTTATGTTTTCAACTTTGTTAATTATAAAACTATTGTCCTTGTGTAATATATCGTTCTATAGATTTATAAATTCTCGTTTTCTTAAATCCATATCTTATTTTTAAACATAAATTATTATACGCCTTATTATTAAACAAACATACTTTTCAAAAATAAACACAACTGATTCCTTTCTTCTTGTGAAACATATTGTCACGGATGAACATACCTACGAGCTACAACGATATTCGGTCTGCTAGACTTTACAGTGCTGGCTGTCATACGAAAGCGATTTTTCAGCTGTAAACAAAGACGCAGTCCTCATTTTGTTCTAACCAGAAATTGTCGCATGTTTTACAGACATGTTTCTACCGGTTTTATTGCATTGCTCTTAGCAGAAATTTATCATTTACAATAATATATAGACATATCTATTTGTTATAAACAAAAATGAGATCTTAGTCAATTATTTTTTGCTTACAATTTTGAAATAGGTTAAAATGTAACACTATCGTGTGTCTCGTGGTAGCAACAATTTTACTGGATCTTGCATAGTTCAGTGCGATATGGCCATGCCAAGTTTCCAGACTGCGCATGTGACTGACAAATCGATGACTTTCGCTGATTCAATATCTTTTTTCCGGTTACTTAGGAACCCACCAAATTTAATTTATGTGTTTAACATTTGCACCATTTCTAATACGATGATAGCAGACATGTTGGAAAAAGTGTATTTATCTTTTCAATACGACGATGTACATGACTACATGTGAGTACAAAGAATGTGTTTTATTGTAATACCATTCAGTCGTGTCACATTCGTCATTTGATGTTATTAACTAGCTTCTTTGAATAAATACCAGCTGTTCTGTTATTAGTTGGGTGTGGCTGTAGCTTTTAGAGTCGTTAAACTGTAGCTATATTAGAAAACACTTACCTTTCACCGATAGAAAGTATTGTAGTTTTCGCAGAAAATTCTGAATATGATCTGCTCTGACCTTTGCTGAAATGCCACTAGATGAATGTCTCTGCTCGACTCATGCCAGGATGTCTGCGAGGCTGGAACCGGTCGCGTGTATCGATTAGTAACCATAGTTGGCCAATAAGAATTCATTGATTGACCTGATAGCGTTTTGTGCCAAAAACGAGATAAATCTACCCTTCCTTTGTGTGAAGATAATTTTATAGATTATTATGATTATATATCTACCTTTGATATACTATCAGTGGTCACTAAACTAACCCATGGTCACTATTCACTAAGCTACCTAGACGATGATATCATCTGCTCTATATCAAATGACCAGTAGGAGCCATCCTGCACAGCACTCTGAATTCCTTCATATTCCCTATTAGGAACCACTTTTTTGTCTATATATCCTTGTAACTGGACTGCACAAAATATGTCTCATTTTTAACATGTATTACTACTCTCATCAGGTTTATTTGCAATGTTTTTCTCCTTGTTGATGTGATCTTTTATTATTCAGTCCATGTGTATCTTGAAAAGTAGGGGTGAAAGCACGCTGCCTTGTCTTTATTTTGAAAGGTTCAGTCATTCGATCTGTTGTTCTTAACAAGGTGTGGCATTTCTGATATTTCGCTTTTGTATTAGATAATATAAAATATTATGTCCTCTGATGTTATACATTTCTAAGGTTTCCTATAGAAGGTTTCTATCTTCTCTTTTAAATGACTTTTCCTGGTCTACAAATACTGTGTTTAAATCTTGATTGTATTCAATTGATTTTTTATTCAGTTGTCTCAGTGTGTACAGCTTGTGCCTCTTCTGAAGCCAAATTAAGAGAGACTCAGCTGTGGTTCTGCAATGTATCACATTCTCTGTTCTATTTACAGTAGAATATGCCATTTTAAAAAATATATACATGCTGATAGTATTATTTGTTTTCAATTGTTACTTTAATTTTCATGTGCATGTAAACTTAGGACATAATTAATTTTAAGCTAAATTTTTGGACATAATTTAGGTGCAAGCATCCCGAAGACAAAGTATTAGCTATGGAAGGTCATATAAGGTATCAAAAGAAAGATAATTGAATGTGGAATCCATACACAATATAAAAATATAAGAGTTGTAAGAAAAATACAAAAATTAGCCATGAACAGAAATTATTTTTGACACCTATTTTGTTCTACTTCAATTTTACTTGTCTTGAAATGTTGCTATCCAATCTTACTAAAGTATATGTCTTGAATGTCCATATACTAATCATAATTTGTTTATTTGAAGTAAATCTTTCAACAGCTTAATGTTTTATGTAATTTTTGTGTGCTCTATGTCAAATTTCAGAACCGAAAAAAATATTGCAAATCTTTACGAAATATTCCCAAGTATTGGATTACCAAAGTTAGTGGCAGGACATATTTAGACCCTATATAGATCAGATTTTATTCCCTATATTTTGTTATGACATGTCCTAAAACATGCTTTGGGGCACAGGTGGCAGTTTGTCTCTATATCCCACACAGTAGTAACTGCTGTGTTTTTTCAGCTTTGGTTTTCTGCACTGTGCATACTATCTGTACCATCATAATCAACTAAATATAAGTGTTAACAAATACTTTATCATTCGAGAGTACTGATGACTTGTATTTTCTCCTTCCCATAAGCATTTATTTTATATTAGCTACCAAACTGTCAGTAATCAATTGTCAGCATTGTAAACTAACAGTACAGTGGTGATGAAGTTTCATTCAATGGCACTTGGATACCAGATCACAGTCGATGTAAACAGAGATGGCCCAATAAAAACATTCTGGTCAGCGGTAGAATTTGCTTTTAAATGCTACGTTGTGCTATAAATAGCACACTGTTTACATTTTTAACTAGGTGACGTCACGGATTTACGTGTAACACCAATGAAGTTAAAAAGGGATGTCGTGAAGCCACATCTCCCGACACAAACAACAGTTTTAGTTATCACTATCGCTGCTCAAAATAGCACTGAAGAAAATGACATTTTGTTAGGTGGTGTGCTGTCTCTACCTGCCGAAAATGCACTAATGTTTGTGTGTTTTAGTATTTTCTATGTCTCGGCATCTATAATTTGATTGGTGTTACACAGAAATCCAGGTCGAATAGTTAAAGGTGTAAACAGTGTGCTATTATGGTTCAACGATTTGCAGCCACTGAAATGACACAATGACTGGCTTAGCAATAGATAGTAAGATAAATAGATATATATAGACAGAATTTCTGCACATATTAATATTATGGTAATTGCCAACACTTCTCGTAATCATAATCCCTAATCCTTCTTCTTCTTTCGTTCACTTGAAACATGTCTATATCTGTAATTCTGTCTCCTTAATAAAACTCACTGTCTTTTGTAGCTCATACAGTGTTCCATAGAGCTTTGATTCTAGTGTTGTTTCCTCTGGCCAATATGTCTGCCTCAGCGTTTCATGCTCAGAACACTCTTGAAGTATATGTTTGGCACTCTGTGCTGCCTGTCCACATGTACACATGGCTGTGTTGCCAATCTTGAATCCCTAATCCTAAACCATAATTTGAATATTCTAAATATAATGTTAATAAAATGTACACTCACCTTATTCGCCATTTCCTGGTGGATAAACTTTTTTAATGCCAGCCAAAAACTCCAGGAATATATCTCGCGACTTCCCATGCACTCTTCTCCATCATTTAGAAGTGATTTTTTGATCAGTTTCATATACTCGCCACAAATCGGACACACATAAAAGTTACATATTAAACCTTCTCTCATGCAGCAATCCAGAACAGATTTTTTGTCACTATTACGCAAATTTATAAAGAAAGTTAAATCACATCTCGCCGCGTTCACCATTCCTGGTTTTCTCTTGTCTACACATGTAGACAACCAATGTTGCAGGAATATTGGGTGTTTTATGATTGTGCTTATTAGGACACAGCCCGACCATAGCAAGTACGGAGAACACAACTACTTCCATATATAATAGGCAAAAGGAACACATTAGCTAACTAACTGTAGATACCCAAAAACACCAGCGATGCTATCAAGTACCAATTTATAAATTGTGTTACATCTATGTGTGCAGAATCCCAGGCAATTGTCAACCGAAAAACTCTATTCAGCCTGTGATTTTACCTGACAGATTCAAGATCATTACTCCGTGCACTCCAGTCTGAAAAACTGTCAACCTATAAAGAACTGTTAACCAAACACTGTAAGGTAGTCATTCACAAAACTGTGCTTTATGAGAAATGTGTAAAAATATATTACCAATTCAATGTCAGTATGTTGCTAATGTTTCTTTTTTTTTTTAATTTTATTCTTGTGACAGGAATTTAGAAAATGAAATATTTCTATTATTTCCTCATCATTTTAGGTTACCTATTTTGACAGGAGACGTGATTACCTAAAATACAAAGAGAAATTAGAGAGAGGAGAGCCAGTTCCACTTCCAGAAAAACAGCAAAAATCTTGATGTCTTCCAATTTCAAATTCTTCATTAAAATATCACAGAAGCTACCAGTACTTTTTAATAATTATGACTATGACCTTATTGATGTGCTGTTATATTGTCAGTTGCAAAGGGGTCCATATTGGTTTTAATACTGTATAAATAGTCCCAAAGCAGCGTCTTAACATCTTTATGCTTATACATGTTTAGTGATGTATTTTTTGTTCTTTGATCTCTAGGAATTAAGAATTATTATGTATTATGCTCGTTTCTTATATGCAGTTGAGAGTTTCTCCAGACCTTTATTTTATGCCCAAAGGACTAACTCTTCATAGTTTTTAATATTTTGAGAAACCACCTACTCAGAGGTCTATGTTACGGAGAGAATCCGACCAAGATGGGATGGTTTGTGATTCTCAATTGGTCTGCCAGTTTTACTTATTCTCATTAGATATGATTGTGTTTCAAAGTGTGATTGGCAAATCTCTTGGTAGTTTTGTATGTCAAACTACATATGAGTTAAAAACTGACAAAGTTAACTAGGGTTATTCATTATGTGATGTGAAACTGTACCAGCCCAATGTAATTTGTGTATTATGATTGTGTGATTTTTCCCAGCCTTGGTGTCTCAGGCTCCACACTATTTGACAGCCAAATAGATCATCAAAAGTTGTTGATGTTTTATGTTAGGGCTTTCTCTAACAGTTTTGTCAGCACATATTTCATAGAAAAGTCTAATTTTGTAGATTATGCAAATGGGGCACAATAGATTTTCAGCCCACTTAGTATTGAAGGCAATTTTCAGAAGCGTGGTGTGGACTATTTAGCTCATGGTGAGACATGTAAAATATTAAAGTTATCGACTGCATTCTTCTTCTTCTGCTGTGTTCGTTCTCAAACTCCTGCAGATTAGCAGGATGTAGTCCAGAGAACAGATTGTGTTGTGTCATGGTTTACAGCATTGCTGTGATATCTGTGCCTTTTGGCCTGACTCATCCGACTTCAGGATGGCTTTGGGTCACTGACCCTATATGGGATGGGACAGCCAACTTTATCCCATAACCTTCTTAGTCGCCTCTTACGACATGTATGAAAGGTAAACCGTGTTGCTATTCTTTGCTCCCCTTTTGGGCCCGTCAACACATGGGCTGCATTAAATTTCCTTTTCTGTTGCCTTGATTCATCTTGCCACTGGTTTCAGATATGTCAGACAAGAGAGTGAGGTCGACACATTGATCAACTCTTCCTCACTTAAATCAAAATCTTCAGCGCAAGTAATTTTTTCAGAATGTCTTTGACATAAACCATGATACTTGATGCAGTATAGAATGGAGCGACATTGTGCTCTACAGTCAAAAAAGGAACATCATCTTGTGAAGAAAGGAGAAATGCAGTAGCTCAACAGCGGAGACTACTTAAAAAGATACAGACCGATCAAACACCATCTACAGTGATCATACCATGCTCGACTTGTCCAAGGACCTATGTGGCCAGCAAAGAACTTATAAATTCATATATGAGTTATAAATCTGCAAATTCATAGACGAGTACATGACTAATTGAATCACTAACAAATGGTTTCCAAGTGAATCTTGGGCCATCATTACTTGTGATGGACAAACATATTGCAACATGGATTTGATATTTTGCTTGTGCTTTAGACAAGACTATACTAGAACTGTGCCTTTGGGATACCACTCTCAGATTTCTTGGAAAGAATAGTTACGGTGAGGAAATATCTTAATAGAATTGAACTTGAGTCATTTGCATCAGTTTTGATTGTTCATCCAAGTTTGGCGCAAACATTAGACATTTTCCACAGATTCATCATAACAGTCTTCTATTAAGAAGTCACAACCTATCACTCACTGCCCTTAGGATAGCAATTAATTTTCTCTTAAGAAACTATTTCATGGTAAAATGCTCCTCAGTTTAATTTGACATGGATTAATTATGTCTATTAAGAGTAGTTCATCTACTGCATGAACTAGTCTCATGTTTCAGGTCTGAGTCTCAACATTTTGTATTGACCCTATGCCAAGAAAGTCCACCACCCATCATGCCTCCATGTGCTAGACGTTTTTCATTGGAGAGACTGGTTACGGAAACATGTGGCAAAAGAACTGGACTTGGTTACTTGTGTCACAGTTAAAAAGTGCTATTGCACTTACAACTATTTCATTAAGGTAGAATATCCCTCAAATATTTATAAAATAATTGTGACATTTGATATTTTTAGTAAATAACATATTTGGAAACTACATGGCAATAAACTACAAATGTAACTATTAATTTAACATATATTTATTTTCTAATTATTGGCATGTTTACATGCAACCCTTGATGTAATTTTCCTTAGAAATCATTGTTTACACTTGGTTACTAAATCAGCTCATTTAAATAATTATCTATCTATCTATAAACCCGTAACCCTTCAGGGTCGTAGGGGTACCACATTGGATGCCTCAGCACACAGAATCCTCCAGCGAATTCTATCCTCAGCAATGCGGATGAGTGTGGAAATATCTTGCCCTGTCTATTCCTTGATGTTGTCTGTCCATGCCTTTATTATTACCTCCTCTGCTTCTTCCACCCTCGACAGTTCCCTGCAGTATTGTTTTTGACAATGAATCGTGCTAGTTTTCACCGTTTCACTATTGAAAACAATGGCTCCTGAACACCTGCACACATCTCTACTTTATTTCTTACGTACACATTGGTTTTATGTTCCCTATAGGAAATTCGTAGAATTCCCCTGTAGCATTTGTACTCGAAAGCCTCTAATCTTCTCTCCATGTCTGCAGTGAGTGTCCAACTCTCACAACCATACAACACAACAGAAAGCAGCAGCAACTTATACAGTTTGATTTTTACTCCAACACCGATATTGCTTTTCCAAATCACCGTTAGCCTTGACAAAGACGCTAAAGCCATCTCCAGCCTTACTTTAGTTCTGCTTTGCATTTACCATCGCTGCTTATGCTGGATCCGAGGTATTTGAAGGTATTCACCTCCTCAAGCTTATGTCCATTCATCAGGATATTAGTCTGGTTTTCTGTGTCTCTGCTGTTTACCAATATTTAATTGTCTACACAAATGTGAATCAATTTTATTCTATTACAATCCTTCTAGCAGTAAAAAATAACTAAATAACTGCACTTTTAAAAATCACTCCAATGTGATTTATATGTGTATCAAAGCAATGTGACCCATGCTTGTTTCAGTATGAAAATACTTTAAATTTTGACTTCATATGATTTTTTATGCATATAAGTATTATTTCTGAAGTTATAAGTATAAAACTAGAGACTTTTCTCTCTAAACAGCTCTTTTAAACATGAGAATTAGTAAAAAGTATAGTACACCAGTAAAATGCAAATTTTGGAGTAACCAGCATACATATTTATGCAATTTTGCTAAGAACATTTCTGAACAATCAGTTATTTATAAGAATAGTAGTTGCCCACCTGCCAATAAAGTAAAATTTCAGGAACAGTATCTTGCAAACAAATGGCACAAGCTCTCACAATGCATTTATTTTAAGGGATGTAAATCTCTGGTGGACTCCTTGGGGACAGTCAGATTGATCAAGATTTTATCACCCTTTTAGATATGCGCACACGAAAGAATCAGTGCTTAGCAACTTGAGGAAAAAGGAATGGGAACTCAAGTGGGTGAGATCTAAGATTCAACAGCCCGCATGGTGGACTAAAGAGACAGAGGCAACATGGCTACTAAAAAAGCAAGCTATCAAGGATTGGCAACACAAAAGAAAACAGGCACACATCACACTTAGTGATGGACGGGAGGCACAGAGTGCAATGAAGAAGACAATTGAGATTTTTAAACAAGTTGCCAAAGAAGCATAGAAGATGTGCTGGAAAAAATTTACTCAGGAGGTCATGGCAGACAAAGCATTACACAAGTTCTGGAAGCTACATAAGTCAAATGAAACAGAACAGAAATGAAACCCAGTACAAGTGTGAAGGATGACTCAGGGCAGACACTGACATCAGGTTAGATAAAAGGCAGAGCCTTCTTTGATATATATCTTCAACAAACTAATCAGTGTGACTTAAATCAACGCAAAGAAATGCTGCGTACCCAGACATCAGGGCCAAAGAAGACCAGCTTGCAGATATTGAAGAGGTGCAACTCACTATTAAGGACACATCTGATGGCACTCCAGGCCCGGATGGAATTAGATGCAGCTTACTCAAGGACATTGGGGAGAATATGCTAGCTAAGGTGGCAGACGATTATAATATGAGTCTGAAAACAGGAGTAGTACCAGAAGAGTAGTACATAGCTATCTTATACCCATGCCAAAACCAGGCAAAGATTCTGTGGACATAAAAGGTTACCGCTTTATCACAATGCAGAATGTGTACTGAGATTCTGGAAAGAATAGTTACTAGATGCATAACCAGGGAACTAGAGATCAAAGGCGTTCTAGGGGTGCATACAAACACAGAAGAGACAGTCACAAATGCAGCAGTTCTTGCATATGAAGTTTCTGAAGGTTTTCAGAATAAAGAAGAATCTGTAGCTGCAGCGATAGATCTAGAAGATGCGTAGAATAGAGTTAGTTACACCGATCTTGTCGGCAAGCTAAGGGAACGTGATATCCATCCCTGAATCATATGCTAGACAGCAAATGTGTTAATCTGTAGAAAAGTTGCACTGATGTGCGGATCCTGGACGTCTGAGAATCAGAACAATATTACCTGGTCTGCCTCATGTCGAAATCGGATGTGCTAGGCCTACAAGGCGCATAATGGTGGCACAACGTAATCACGCTCCCAGCGGAAATCGCACGGACACCCGTGATGGTTACAATGGAGCGAACGCAAAACAAACAAACAAACCTGGTCTGCCACAAGGATCTCCTGTCCTCAGTGCTGTTTAATGTGTTGAAAATTGCTCAATTGCAAACCTGAAGCAATTGCAGAGTTCTAACATATGCTAATGATTTCCTACTATACAACATGGGCAGGAACAGAATAAATATCACTGGTAGTGTAGTGTGGACTAGATCATTTGTCAATATGGTGCAAACCATACAATGGTAAATCCCTCGAAAGGAAAGGTCATCTGGTACTCCTTAAATAATAATCTGGCCAGTGACACACTGTCAGTTGCATGGGCTCATTCATTGAAAGAGCACAGGACCTTAAATATCATGGGGATAACTTGGGATAGGGGAGAATAATACAATGTTTTTATATTAAACTTATGTTACATAGGGAGGCATCAGAATTTTAGAAAGACTTGGGAGGGGGGCCATAGTTAAAAAAAAAATTAAGATTGACAAACACGGCTGTACTATGACGGTTACCTTTCTTTTTTATGTGCATAATATTTTACTATTGTATATCCCCTATTATTATATCCCCTATTATATTACTATTGTATATATATACAATATATTTTATATTGTATATGGATGTGGAAAGCAACGGTAAACTACCACATTATTCTCCCAAGATGAAAGTCTTGGCGACACACAGAAGTAGGCCTACAGTTAGTGTTAATATAGCAACATGGAACGTCAGATCGTTAGCGCGGTGTGGTAAATTAGACAACATCAAGCAAGAAATGGAAAGAATGAACATAAATATCCTAGGAATTAGCGAAATGAGGTGGACTGGGGCAGGAGAGATACAGTCAGATAAATTTAAAGTCATATACTCAGGAGGACAAAAACACGAGAGGGGGGTAGGAGTATTATTAGACACAGAAACAGGAAAAACGGTGAAGGGTTTTATGGCAATATCAGATCGGGTAATATTAGTTAAACTAACAGGAAAACCGTTGGATATCAACATTGTGCAGGTATATGCACCTACATCAAGCAGTTCAGAGGAGGACATCAAAATTTTTTATGAAGATCTAGAAATCGCAATGAAACAGTGTAAAAATCAGGAAGTAACTATAGTAATGGGGGACTTTAACGCAAAAGTAGGTGAAACAGAAATAAAAGATGTGACAGGAAGATTTGGTTTAGGAACTAAGAATGAAAGAGGTGATTTATTGATAGAGTGGGCACAGGCACATAATTTAATAATAGGGAATACATGGTTAAAGCAACATCCAAGAAGGCTGTGTACATGGATTAGCCCAGGTGATAATACTCGGAACCAAATTGATTACATTTTAGTCTCTAAAAGACATAGAAACAGCATTAGATCTATGAAAACAAGGCCAGGTGCTGACTGCAACAGTGATCATATACTACTGGTAGCGAAATTGTGACTCAAGATCAAGAGAGCACCAAGGAATATGAAAAAGAAAGATACAACATAATTGTACAAAATAGATACAATCTAACAATGCCATTGCAAAGATTCACAGAGTATTGAAGATCAATGGAACATGCTAAAACATTTGATAAATCAAACATCTAAAGAGATATTACCAAAAGCAAAACATACATCAAAACAAAAATGGATGACTGAAGAAATATTAGAATTGATGAGCACAAGAAGGAAAAATAAACACAAGATAGTGGAATATCAGAAAATACATAAGGAGATACGAGAGAAATGCAAAATAGCAAAAGAAAGCTGGCTGAACAAGAAATGCACAGAAATAGAATTGCATTACAACCAAGAAATGCACAGAAATAGAATTGCATTACAACCAAGATACAACATTACTATATAAGAAAATTGAGATGATAACAGGAAAGAGAACGCAATCAGTTACAGGGTGTCTAAAATCTAAGACAGGGCAGGTATTAATGGGAATAGATCACATAGTACAGAGATGGTCAGAATATATCAAAGAACTTTATGATGACAATAGACCAGAAATAAACATACAAGATAACGGCGAGGGTCCATCAATACTCACAGCAGAAGTAAGGGAGGCACTAAGACACATGAAATATGGCAAGGCCCCAGGTCCAGACAATATTACATTAGAAGAATTAGCAGCTTTAGATGACTTTGGAGTTGAAATAATCACAAAATTGCTGAATGACATATATAACAGCGGAAACATACCCGATGACTTAATGAGATCCATATTCATAGCATTACCTAAGAAACCAGGGACCACCGAATGTGAAGAACACCGTATTATCAGCCTCATGAGCCAAATAACCAAAATACTTCTAAGAATCATCATGAAGAGAGTGAGAAACAAAATAAAATCAGAAATAAGTCCAGAACAATGTGGCTTTGTAGAAGACAAAGGCACCAACAATGCTATTTATATATTGAGAACACTAATAGAGAGGTCTATAGAGGTAAAAACAGATCTGTACCTCTGTTTTATAGACTAAAAAAAAGCTTTTGACAAAGTTAAACATAACGAAATTATACACATGCTAGAAAATCTGACATTTTATCACCAAGCCTATTTAATATCTACACAGAGAATATCTTTAAAAATATAGAAGAAATACCAGGACTCAATATCAATGGGAAAATAATAAACAACATTAGATATGCAGATGACACTGTTCTTTTAGCAGAAAGTGAACATGAACTACAAAGACTAATAGATCAAGTCAATAAATCAAGTAATGAATATGGACTGGATATAAACATTCAAAAAACAAAAACCATGATAATCAGCAAAGACACAGAAGAACAGGAGGTAAACATAAACATACAGGGAGAGAAACTACAACAAGTAAAACAGTATCAATATCTTGGACACATAGTCACAAATGATGGCAGATGTGAAACGAGAAGTTAAAAGGAGAATAGGAATGGCTAAAAGTACCTTCAATGACATGAGGAAATTATTAATATCTAAACAAATTACAAACAAGTTAAAAATGAGAATTATAAAATGCTACATCTATTCCATATTAATGTATGGCTCAGAAACATGGACACTAAATAAACAATTAGAAGACAAAATTGATGTCTTTGAGATGTGGGTATATAGAAGAATAGGGAGAACATCATGGAAAGAGAAGAAAACAAATAAAGAGGTGCTAAAGACACTTAATATGAAGAAAGAACTATTAAGAGAAATAAAGATCAGGCAAATAAAATACTTTTGACACATTAAAAGACATGACACCCTATTGAAGACCTTACTTGAGGGTAAAGTCAAAGGGAAGCGAGCAAGAGGTAGGCAGAGATACAAGTGGGAGAGTAACATTACACGATGGACAGGTTACAGTCTAGCAGAGTGCACCACCAAGACAAGAGACAGGAGATGTTGGAGATACGTTGCAGCCAACCTTCGTTGTGGAGACGGCACTTGATGATGATGAGAAAATCTGAACATTGACAGCAAGGATTTAAGAATAATTAATCAAGAACATGTACTGGCAACAAACAGCAGCAATAAGAGTAGGAAATCAATTTGGCCCTTTTCAACAAATAAAACAAGGAATCAGACAGGGATGCGTGCTTTCACCAGACCTGTTCTCTCTATACAGTGAAAACATATTGCGTGCAATAGTAGGTATCCCAGGAATATCATTGGGAGGACATAACATAAATAATTAGAGATAAACGGACCTTAATCAAGAATATAAGAAAAAGGCAATCTTCTTTTTTTGGCCACTTCATGAGACAGGCAGGTTTAGAGAACATTATCACAACAGGCAAGATTGAAGGCACCAGAGACAGAGGGCGACAACGTGAGAAAATATTAGACAGTTAGACAACCTGGCACGGCAAAGAAACAACAACGACTTTGATACATAATACTGTGGACAGAGAGCTGTGGAGAGCCATGACCGCCTACGCCACCCGGCATGGCACCTGATGATGATATCCCCAGGTGGATGATGGTCAGAATATCCACACTTCCCGTTAAGCATAGGGGTGGTGAAACTGGAACTGCAGTTGTCTATCCAAGGCCAGATGTGTCGCTGTGGCTGCGTTGAATCCATATTTGTTCAGGGTTGTCTTGATGTTATCTACCCATCTTTTCTAGGTCTTCATCTGGCCTTGTATCTGGATCTTCTTTTGTTATATGTTCTTGTCAGTAGTTGGTTATGGTTCATTTTCATAAAGTGTCCAAATCATTTTATTTGATTCTCGATGTATTCTGCGCATGGTCTTATACAGATTCTTCTCCTGATTTCACCATTTCTAGTAGTTTGATAATGGAGGTCACACGCCACTAATGATTTTTGTAATAGCTGGTGGCTTTCATTTCTGCTGGAATAGGTTCTACCTATATGAGGGTTGACACTACTAACCCTGGGGTACATGCTTTAGCAATGTGCTCATATTAAAGGGTGGGGTCTAGTGAATCCCCCCCCCCAGCGCCGGCCCCTGTTAGCTAGATTCTAGCCTGTATGGCGGGCGACTCTATCCAGGTTCTGTTAACCAGGTGAACCGCCAGACCGGCTAGCTCACACTCTAGACAGGACCGTCAGGCTAGAGCCTAGCTCAGACGCCCGTAGGGCGGATGACTCTAGCCAGGCTCTAACCCTGTTAACCAGGTAGACCGCCAGGCCATTAACCAGGTGGACCGCAAGCCCTGTTATCCAGACTCTAGCCCACGGTCTAACCCAGACGCCCGCTCATGCAAGATTCCCACCAACCTCAGTAACCAGGTGGACCACAAGGGATCGTCAGGCCTTTAACCAGTTGGACTGCAGCCGTGAGCTGACCCTAGGTAGTGTATAAGTAACTTCTGGCCTTTTCTGTCATGGTTGGGTTTTTTTTGGTCTCGTTGACATATTTTAGTGTGAAATCATTACTGCATGCTAGGCTGGGTTTTTCTGTCCTCTCAAAGCATTCTGGTCACGCTTGCAGTTCAAAGCAACTGATAAAAAGATTCAGAAATAATTTTAAGATGTCAGAGGTTGGGGGACGTGATAAATCTACAGTATTTAGAAAAAAGTGATACCTTTAGATATATACATTTTGAAGCATTAGCATGCCCACAGGACAAAACACCTGCCAGTGGCTCACTCTCAGCCATGTGGTAAGAGCTGTATGGGTACGTATTGCTGCGTACATCTCGCTAGACTACGGAAAGGACGGGAACATTCCCATATATCGGGTGTGGTGTGGGTGTCACAAATGTCCACCTTCTATGTGGAGGGTGTCGGTATCGTCGCATCTATTTAAAGTTGTATAGGCGCACTAGAGCATTTAAGAAGGAATTAGTCCCCCAGCCATCCATAAATTGTCCTATTAGAGATTGATATCAATGGATATAGAGATACATTATGCCTACTGTAATAAAGTTGAAAGCCAAATTACGACTGTCCGTGTCAGGTAGAAAGGCAGCTTTCATCGGGAGAATTGCCAATGCCCAGCTGGAAGAGAGAATGAAACGAGCGGAGAGGGCTATTAAGGTTAAAAAGCATCCATCATTTAGATTGGGAGAACTGCATGAGGAAAGACAGTTTGCGTGGCAACGACTGTATGAGGAGGAGGATGTGTGGATGCATACCAAAGACTATGAAAAGCGCACAGCGAAGAATCTGACTCTCCGTCAGAATGCTTGCGGGCTCTCTGTCACAATAAAATGAAACTGCTGCTTACAGCGGATGCCAGGAGACGATGGCTCGTCGACGAATTGCCTAGATTAGCTATAGCCAAGATTATCAAAAGCTTTGACAAGTTCCTTGTGGATGGGCCTGGTTGGGAGTACGATTACATCAAGTACATAGACCTGCGCTTGATAGAATACAACCCGCTCTGTGGAAGCAGCTATATCGCGATGCCTAAGGGCATTCCGAAATGGTCGTTAACATCAAGAACTTTGACGACGGATATATTGAATGGGCCACGCTGTCTAAGCTGTACAAGGTCAGCTGGAAGGACCACCCCAACCACATCTTCAAGTATGAGGCTCACCATCTCAATTTCAATGGGGTTAAATTCCCAGTCAAGATTTCAAGCATAGAGAAGTTAATACTACCGAGATATTTGAACTCTGTTACTTGTTTTACTCCTATATTGTCTATCTGTATGTTTAGTGGACTCGGTGTTCTGCATATTTCGAAAAATTGTACTTACTGCGCAGAACTGAAATCCAACAGGTAGATCCAGGAAAAGGGTAACACAATTTGCTAACACTAGATAGCACACACAAATCGACGTTTCGACCAAAAGGCCTTTATCAAGACAGACAATTGAAACAAAATTAAAACATATAATAGAAATCGAACAGTATAATATAAATAAAATAATATAACAGTATAATAGAAATAAAACATATAATAGAAATCGAACATCGACGGTCACATTGATATGGGTAGTCTGGATTGACCGGAAGAGGTGAAATGACACCGGACAAGAAAAATGCAAAAGTGACAACAAACATGTGACACGAAACAAACAGAAACTATGGATAGACTAAAGTCATACAAGAGACAGGTGCTCAATTAATGCCATCGGGTTTCAGAGTGCCATATTAATAAATGTAGCGGTTCTCAAGCGCCAGACGGGCCCGGTCATCAGAGAAGCATGACTTAATGGCTGTAACCTGAATGTCCTAGGCGCCCCGATGGCCCGTGCCATTAAAGTGGACGTCAACAGGCAAACCCTAATGGTTTTTTAAGGCCGTACAGATGTTCGCAGAATCGGTCTGCGAGCCTCCTTCCAGTTTCACCTATATATGTCATGGCACAACGCTTGCATATGATGGCATAGATGACGTTGCGGGACACGCATGTGAAGCTCTCCTCAATGGCGAAGGTGGCTTTAGGGAATGTGACAGACCGGATCTGGGTGACATAGGCACAAGTGTAGCATTTGCATCTATCATGTGACGTATTCCTTCCAGAACGTTGTCTTCCCAATGAACTCTCTGAATCTCTCTCTGTCTTGGGCGATGTGGCTTGCATTTTCTAGCGATGTATTCATATTATTTTTAATGTCGTCAGTCCATCGTCTTCTTGGTCTGCCCCTTCTCCTCTTCCCAGGTACTCTTCCCTCCATTATTTGTCTTTCTAAATCATCTAATGGTGCCAAAATGATTAGGAACGTCAGGTTGGAGGTGACTTCGGACCAGTAGATCCCTGAGGTTCTTGTCACGTCTTTAAGCAACATGGGGGGGGGGGGGGGGTTACAGAACACTTCCCGCGTCTCGGAGTCAGACTGGGGAAGGTGACGAAGCAGGGCATGGCGAACGGCAGCGCTATGGGGGTGGAAAGTGAGGACAAGCTTAGTCCTGGTTAGACTAAGTGTGGACAAGCTGGCATTCTATATGCTGCCCAAAATTCACAGATCGTTCAACCCCGGCAGACCCATTGTCTCTGCGTGTACCTGCCCTACTGAACACATCTCTGACTTCCTGGATAGTGACTTCCAACCATTAGTGGAGCAACTTCCTACATTCCTGAAAGATACTAACCATGCCCTGTCCATAAGTATCGTCTCTTTCTGCTGGACGTCTGTTCCCTTTACACCTCCATACCTCACTCAGAGGGTCTCAAGGCTGTGAAGTTCTTTCTCGATCTGCATTTTCACCCCCTCTGTGTCTACTTCTACCCTCATCCGTGTTGCTGAACTCGTGCTTACTCTCAATTCCTTTGAGTTTGATGGGCACTTCTTTGACCAAATCAGTGGGGTCGCCATGAGCACCAAGATGGGGCCCAGCTATGCCTGCTTGTTCATGGGCCACTTTGAGTATCAGGTATGGGGATCCTATGGAAGGCCCTTCCCATCGGTGTTCCATAGGTACATCGATGATGGGATCGGCATCACTGACATGTCTGAGGCTGACCTGGCACGCTTCATACAATTCATCGACAATTTTCATCCGGCCATCAAGTTCACATCTGAGATCTCCACCTCCCATGTGAACTTTCTTGACATATCTATCACTGTTCAATCCCTCTGTCTTAGTACATTGGTACACTACAAACCGACTGAGGCTCATAGCTTTCTTCTATACACCTCTTCTCATCCCTCTGCCTGTCGTGATTCCCTTCCCTTCTCCCAACTTCTTCGGCGCCTGCGCAGTCGCGAGGGTGACTTTTTTGAGAAGGCCTACGAGATGATAGCTTTCTTCCGCTGTACTCTGAGGCTGTCCTCAGGTCTGCCCTTCTTAATGTGTGCAGTCTCTCCCGTCAGGACACCCTCTCGACCACTCGGAAGTCTTCCTAGTCTAACCGGACTAAGCTTGTTCTCACTTTCCACCCTCATAGCGCTGCCGTTCGCCATGCCCTGCTTCGTCACCTTCCCCTTCTCCAGTCTGACACCGAGACGCGGGAAGTGTTATGTAACCTCCCCCCCCCCTCTTGTTGCTTAAATACGTGACAGGAATCTCAGGGATCTACTGGTCCGGAGTCACCATCAACCTGACGTTCCTAATCATTTTGGCACCATTAGATGCAAATGCTACACTTGTGCCTATGTCACCCAGATACGGTCTGTCACATTCCCTAAAGCCACCTTCACCATTGAGGAGAGCTTCACATGCGTGTCCCGCAACGTCATCTATGCCATCATATGCAAGCGTTGTGCCATGACATATATAGGTGAAACTGGAAGGAGGCTCGCAGACCGATTCTGCGAACATCTGTACAGCATAAAAAAAACATTCGGGTTTGCCTGTTGACGTCCACTTTAATGGCACTGGCCATCGGGGCGCTCAGGACATTCAGGTTACGGCCATTAAGTCGTGCTTCTCTGATGACCGGGCCCGTCTGGCGCTTGAGAACCGCTACATTTATTAATATGGCACTCTGAAACCCGATTAGCGCCTGTCTTTTGTATGACTTTAGTTTATCCAAAGTTTCTGTTTGTTTCGTGTCATATTGTTTGTTATCATTTTTGCAGTGTCCTTGTTCGGTGTCATTTCACCTCTTCCGGTCAATCCAGACTACCCGTATCAATGTGACCGTCGATGTCATTACTGTTCAATTTCTATTATATGTTTTAATTTGGTTTCAATTGTCTGTCTTGATAAAGGCCTTTTGGTCGAAACGTCGATTTGTGTGTTTTATCTAGTGTTAGCAAAACTGTGTTACCCTTTTCCTGGTTCTGCATATTTTCATAGTTTCCGTCTTTTGTGTATTGATCTTCATGTTGTATTTTCTACATAATGCAGATAGTGAGCTAACATGATTTTTTAGTTGTTCTTTGTTTTCGTATATGAGGCTCTGATCGTCTGCGAAAAGTAGTTCATGTATTTTATTGTTTAGTTTCTTTTAGATAAAGTAGTGAAGGAACGTGAAAACAAAAGCCTCAGTTTAAACAAGAAGAAAACAGAAATAATGGTTGTATCAAAGAGACATACACCACCATGATACAACATAATAACTAACATCCGAAGTTAGATGCTCAAGTGAGATAAAGAGCCGAACAGCACAAGCCACATCAGCATTCCAAAAAATGAGAACCATTTTTTGCAATGGAAGTCTATCAATACAGACCCGAATTCGGGTGCTGAGATGTTATATCGAACCGATTTTTTTTTTATGGATGTGAAGCATGGGCTATAAACAAGAAAATTCAAAGTGAATTGGAGGCTACAGAAATGTGGTTTCTGAGAAGAATGATGAAAATACTATGGACAGCCAAGAAAACTAATGCAGAGGTTCTCATTGATGCTGGCGTAAAAAGATCAATCATATCAAACATTAGAGGTAGACAGTCAAGGTTTCTAGGGCATGTGCTGAGAAGAACACAGCTTGAACACTTAATAACCACTGGAAAGATCAAAGGGAGAAGAGATAGAGGTCGACAAAAAGTTACTAGATGGGCTTATATCGTGGCACGCCAACCGAGCTTATTGACAACACAAGATACAGAGAGTCGTGGAGAAACATGATCGCTTACGCCAGTCGGCATGGCACTTGATTGATTGATCAGTTGTTCTGAGTTGTCTTGTTCTGAGTCGGTGATGTTGCCCTCTGTACTTTTTGCCTCTTTTATTATTTTGTCTATTGAATAGCAAAGGTAAGAGCACGCAACCTTGACGCACTCTCGCTTTTGTATCAAATGCGTCTGTGATACCATCTGATGTTCTTACCACACATTGGCAGTTCGTATACAAAGATCTTGTACTTTCTAAAAGTTATCCTTTGATACAATACATTTCTAGTTTCCCATAGTGCATCTCTGTTGACTCTATCAAACGCCTTCTCTTGATCTATAAATACTGCGTTTAATTCTTTGTTGTATTATATCGCTCTCTCACTCGTTTGTCTCAGCGTGAACAAGGCGTCTGTGCAGCTAACCCCTCGTCTGAAGCAAAATTGCGAGGGGCTCAATTGTGGTTCGACGATGTATCGTGCACGTTGTTCTATTATCTTTGCATACATTTTCCTGGTGTGGCTTAATAACGAGATGCCTCGGTATGTTTCGCACAATCTTTTGTTGCCCTTGTTTTTGCACAAAGGTATGATTACTGACTTTTGCCAGTCCTCTGGGTCTTCCCCTTCTTTCCACGCTATTGTGAATATTCTCTGGAGCCATTTTAACCCAATATCTTTGAATTTTTTAATAGCTTCGTTGGGAATGCCATCTGTGTCTGGTGATTTCTTATTTGGGATGTTCTTGATAGTCATTTCTATTTCTTACCTTAACATTTCTGGCTCTGTGATGGCTTTGTCTATTCCTTGATATGTAAGATGCGTCAGAATGTTAGTATTATACAGTTCTTGGAAGTATTCCTTCCACCTATTCTTTATATCATTTCCATTAAGTAGAGGTATTCCATCTCTGCTGTTTATTATTGCAGTTGGGTTATAGCTTTCGTTTCTCATTCTCATTGCGTTGATACCTTTGAAGAAATCTCTAGGGTTATTCTTACATAGGCCTGTTAGGTGTTCTCCATATTTGCGCCAGGAATTCTCTTTGGCTTCTTGGGCTATTCTTTTCGTATTTCTTCTAGCTAGTCTGTACTGCACATAATCATTTTGATTTTTTAATTTCAATCAAGTTCTAAAGCATTGTTTGTTTATTTGTGTAGCTTTTTTTAACTTCTCATTCCACCATGCTGTTTGCTGGTCACCCTTTGTATGTTTTTTTACTCTGCATACACTTTGTAGATTATTTATTATGTGAGTTTTAAATAGGGCTGTGCAGGATTCAAATCTTTGAAATCCGGCCATAACCGGGTTTATGAAATGAGATCCGGCCGGAGCCGGATTTACAAAACAGCTCCATAGGCTGGACTCGTACTGTGTAGCAGTGCTCACAGAAGTAAAAACACTAGTACTACTACTATAATTGCTGATGGATCCTGTGCACTGACTGTGTTTGCTGAATCAATAGAGGAGTTAGTTGCTAACATCAAATAGGTTCGTGCATCACTTCTGCCACGTTCGGAGAAGCACAGCTTGAATCGAGGATCCAGTATGTGGCACAGGTGCAAATACTGTCAGATTCAATGTCCGCAAATCTGCTGCTAACAGTTTCAAGCAGGGCTGCTTTCATAGTTTTGATTTGATCATAATATCACTACCTTCTTTCTAGAGGAAAGCCATTAGTGTTTTCACTAATGGTTATAATAAGTGATATTGATATCTGAGCTGCATTTATTTCACGTGTGAGGTCTTCAAATGGTGCCAAAGTAGCTACCACATTCTCCGTGACTGCCCACTGCTGTGTCGTTAGCCCAGTTACCGAATTAATTTCAACACAGTGCAGGCTGATGCTGCGCCGTTGTTCTAACATACGTCGTAGCATATAAAACGTTGAGTTTCATCGTCCTGAATGTTGTGGTAGGTTTAATTCGTTTTGAAGTTCATGCAAACGACTGGTTGCTGAAGAAGAGTGCTTGAAATATCCTACCAATTTTCTTCTAGTACAGATGATGGCAGCAACATACTTTAGACTCAAAAGACACGCTGCAGTGTGTGTGCAAAACATCCAACACTTGAATAGCTGACATCACGAAAACATTTGGCCATGTTGAATGCATTGTCTCTCACAATAACATGACACTTCTCACGTGCAATTGACCACTCATCCAGCATAATTTCAAAATGTGCAAGCAAGTTTGTGGCCGTATGATGTTCATCAAATGCAGTGCAATGGAAGACTACACTGCGGTGAACGAAGGAGTCTGTTTACCAATGGCCATTGAGGCCCATAAATGACTGAGTGGTGTGTTAAACTGTCCACGTATCTGTTGTGAATGATATGTAATCAGTGTCAGATATCATTGCTGCAATTTTTACCTTCAGGCGTTTACACATGTCAGGAATGACATATTCAGCAAAGTATTTTCTTGAAGGCAATTCATACCTTTTTTTCCATTGTACGCATCAACTCTCTGAAGCCTGGTCGTTCCACTACTTGAAAAGGCTTCATATCTAATGGCTATCATTCGGACTACAGCAAAATGAATGCGTTTAGCGTTGGAACTGTTGATGTCCCAAATTTGGCCCGGTACCATGCCTACATAATAGACTGCTGGGTACTGCTGCTTGCTTTGTGCAAACAGGTCTCAGATTCATCATATATGTGGCCTCCAGTAATAAGGTAGCCAGGAGTAAAGATGCGCTGGGGGCAAAGATTCGCAGTCGTTTTTTTTCCGGAACTATGGGTTTTTCCCGCAAACCACGTGGCATTGCCGGACGCTAACGTCCGTTTCTGTCGCACAACGAATTTTCATCGGTCACGGGCAGGCCATTTTTGAGCCATGAGGTAAATTCATTTTTTACGTTCTCGATCTAACTTTTTTTCCACTTCTCACTCTTTCTCCTCTGTTATCATTACTGCCATGTTAAAACTGAAAACATATCTAAACTGAAAACTATATTGTATTGTTAAGTTATTAAGCATGTTACCGTGTCAAGATAATTTTTGTTTTCATGATTTTTTATAAAAATTGTGAACAGTGTGATTTTGGCGTAAAGCCGCTCACACTGACTGCGCATGTTTGCCCCAGTCACTTCCCCCTCATGTTGCCAAATATTTAAACCAATATTTTATTGTCACGTTATGTTTCTTTTTAGGAATTACAAACGGAAAATTGAGAAAATGATGCCACTGACTGAAAATGAAGCAGTCGCTGCTATAGATGCACAATCCCTTCCGATCACAGATGCACAATCTCCACGGGTCATAGTTGTACGGTCTCCGCCGATAATAGATGCACGTTCTCCGCTATTCATAGTTGCACGATCCCTGTCGGTTATAGCTGCACAATCTTCACGGGTCATAGTTGTACGACCTCCGCAGATAATAGATGCACGACATCCGCCGATGAACGATCCCCGCTATACATAAATGCACGATCTCAGCTATTCATAAATGCACGTTCCCGGCTATTCATAGATGCACGTTCTCCGCTATTCATAGTTGCACGATCCCTGTCGGTTATAGCTGCACAATCTTCACGGGTCATAGTTGTACGACCTCCGCAGATAATAGATGCACGACATCCGCCGATGAACGATCCCCGCTATACATAAATGCACGATCTCAGCTATTCATAAATGCACGTTCCCGGCTATTCATAGATGCACGTTCTCCGCTATTCATAGATGCACGTTCTCCGACGGTCATAGATGCACGATTTCCGCCGGACATAATTGCAATATCTCCGCCGGTCATAATTGCGCTATCTCCGCCGGTCATAACTGCACTATCTCTGTCAGTCATAGTTACACGTTCTCCGCTATTCATAGATGCACTTCTCCGCTTTTCACAGATGCACGATTTCCTCTATTCATAGATGCACGATTTCCTCTATTCATAGATGCACGATCTCCTCTATTTATAGATGCACAATCTCCGCCAGTCATAGATTCACAATCTCCGCCAGTCATAGATGCACAATCTCCGCCAGTCATAGATGCACAATCTCCGCTATTCATAGATGCACAATCTCCGCCAGTCATAGATGCATAATTGCCGCCGGCCATAGTTGCACGATCTCTGCCTGTCATAGTTGTACGATCTCCGCTGATCATAGATGCACGACCTCCGCTATTCATAGATAGTTGAAATTATAGTCAAACGCTTTATAGAGCACTCCAACACGTTGTTATAGTTTTAAACGGATCTAAGCACCCATTCTCTGTATTAAATTTTGTTTTTCATATTTACGTTTTTTCATTTTTTTTTCGTATTAATGTTACATAAAGATACAATGCCTAGTCTTTGTGCTCTATTATCTTCCCACATTGCGACTGACTATGTTTAGATAGGAAGTGACGTTGTTATTTTGCTGGTTTTGTCAATTTTCACATGATTTTGTAATTGTTTTTGCCTGCGCGTGTTTGCCCCAGAAATTGTGGCAAAGGTGGGATTATACTCATGTTCATAAAATCTCATTCTACGGACTAAACGTGATTGTATGTTGTAAATACTCTGACGATTGTTAGATGGATGGATAAGCTACACACTGCTGCTAGTTTGGTCTCTCATAGTTAAGTCTATTTGTCAGAATACGGAAAAAAGTGAAAAACGCCCACCATTGCCCCCGGCTACCCTATTTCTTTTCCATCATTTTGTCACAGCTTTTCCTATGCATAGATCGCAAATGGGTCTGCATTGATGATGTTGAGAAGTCTTTGGGACGATCTGATCGTCCACGTGATAACTGTTTGTCGCACAACTTACATATTACCTTCGCTGAATCATCGTATTTAACCTTGAAGTAATCCCAAACGGCGCTGTATGACTTAGATTTTGATGTCATTTTATTTTATAGGCAAGACCAAAGAAATTTACGAAAATCGAAATTTTGAAGTCCCACAAACTCATTAAGGAATACACCATTAAAATTCAAAATGATTGTTTATTTATTTAAATTCTTATCTACATCAGCGAGAAACAGTAAACTGGAAGTGCTCTGCTTAAAATTCGGCTTGGCCCCATGAAACATGTACAGAAAATTCACGTGACTAGGCAACACAAATCCAGCAAAATTGGACAGGAGCCGAATTTGTAAAAATGGCCGGATAACGGATTTACCGGAGCCGAAATCCGATACATTCTTAGTTTTAAACAACTCCCATTCTACATTTATGCCATCACTTTTGCTTGGTAGGGTAGTTAAGGCATTGGCCATTTTTTCATACAGTAGGCCCCCTATATCTATTTTGTGTTTATCGTCTAGCTTTATAAAGTTCAGTTTATACAAGTAAATTTAAGTAGGAAACCAGAGGACAATTTTTAAAAATTCTTGAGAGTAACGGGAATTGAAATTCTTCCGTACTTGACTAACCGCATCTCCAAACAAAAAGATGCGATTTCGTCAAGCCATTCAAACCGTGCACACAAAGTCACCCGAACGGACCAATCGAGACAAGGACTATTACAACAACAACAAACATCCCGTATAGGTATTGAAATATCCTCAGTAACAACAAACATATAACATAATATTCGTATTAGTTATACAAGATCGTCCCAAAGACTTCTCAACATCATCAATGCAGACCCATTTGCGATCGATGCACAGGAAAAGCTGTGATAAAATGATGGAAAAGAAAGCATTACTGGAGGCCACATATATGATCTGTTTTTTCTTTTCAGCTGATCCGTCCGGTTTGTAACTTGGCTCTTTGAAATTTAGCCTTTGTTTGCTGATATTTGTTGTGATGTTCTTGGCTAGGTCTGTTCTCAGCCTGCTGTCTAGATGTTTCCATCTCATTTTGCAGCTTTTCCAGTTCATCATTCCAGTAGGGTTTGTAGTTTTTGCGTGCCCCCATGGGTATGGTTTTACTAGCAGCATGTAGTATACATCTATTAAATTCACTCACTGCTCTATTGATGTTTTTGTCCAAGTTCATGTCCTTAGCTAGAACACTGGTTAAATGCTGGTACATTTTCCAGTCTGCCCTTTTATAGTTCAACCTAGTGAGCGTGCTGCTGTCTTTGGTAAATGCATTGTGGATTTCCAGAAATACTGGTATATGGTCACTACCGCCAAGCTGCTTTCCCAGGTGGAATCCCAGGTCTGGTGTTGAGGTGGTGAGTCTGCTGGCTGGTTAATAAGGATGAGATTATTTTCATCCTGCCAGCTCTCAAGTTCCTCACCTTTCTTGTCGATATCATCGTAGCCTCAGCTCTGAGAGTGGCTGTTGAAGTCACCACACACCATAAGTCTCTCTTTGTCTGAAATTGTGTCTAGTGCCAATGGTTTATCATTTGGGCAGTAGTAGTTCAGGAGATGGAATTCTGCACTATCTGTTTTTAGGTGGAGCATCTAGTATTCTGCCCCTACCATATATAATTCCAGCTGACATGCGCTGATATTGTTTTTAACAAGTGTCAGAATTCCACCCTTTCGCCTGTCCTTTCTGTCAGACCTGTAGCAATAAAATAGTCATGGCACCAATAAAATAGTCATGGCACCAATAAAATAGTTCCAAATAAAATAGTTTTAATGAAGGGTTAGACCAATAGACATGCTGAAAAGATATTGATTAGGATGCAGCTTTGTTAATGGCTCCAGTAAAGAAATGGTCGATGGATTTTCCAGACCCCAGAATGATACAAAGTATCATTGAAGTAGTCCCGAAGTAGGGTACCAAGATAAATACAAATAGTAGTACTTCGTAAGATGTTAATGTTGTGTTTTACCTCAGGTTCAAGATAACAATACAAGGTCAATCCACATCTAAGGTATTGAATATATCAAGACTAAGCCAGTTGTCTACAGGATGATGATGTTTTTATTTATTTAAAATTCATGATGTAACACATCAAATTGGTAGCAAGGAAATCAAGCATTGAACTGCTCACAAACAGGATTCATACCAAAAACTTTCTCCCAATTCTTGGGGGAATCCCTCTACTGATATTTTTACCCAAAAATCAATAATCCCTCTACTCTACAATATACTTATCAAACAAATAAGTATATAACATCAACAACAAAGGTATGATATTAATTAACTCTGTAGTTGTCAACTTTCCTGGGTGTTCACCTGATCTATCTCCTAGACAATATAAGAGGACAGTTATGTATTGATGGTCAACAAATCAACTATTACTATTTCTACCACTTTATAATTGTTCTATATCTCTCTTCCATGATGAAGTCTGAATATATCCCACCCCAATATGTATGCCTTAAGGCAAGTTTCTACACTTTGTTCTAAGTGTGTTATTTTCAACCATTCACTCACAACTCCCTGACGAAGTCTGAATTTACGATCAAACCAACTGTAGAATATGATCTGATGGGTTCTCTGTTCTCTTCTATTTCTCCACTAACCTTCATCAAAACAAAACAAACCTCAACCCTTTGTTGAGTTAAAAGGATGGCTGTGTTCAGGATTAAAGATGAGACGCTGAACTAACATCCGTTTCGTTGTTTGATTCAAACCAACTAAAAATCACACTCATGGAGCATTTAAATTAACTATACACATACAACATCACCCTTCTTCTACAACTTCACTAGCTTCACACACATCGATTCAAGATGAAATAAAGGATGCATTAGGCGTCATACGTTGACGGTCAGAATAGATCCCAGCTGATTAGTAATTGAGGTTGCGTTATATGTTGAATCTTTGCATAGAGTTTCAATGACAAATAACCGTAAACTGGATTATCAGGAATCTGAGTGAGGAAGTGAAGTATCTTCACGACAATAAAACAATCCGCATGCCATATACAGCATCCAGTAGTAACAATGGTAAATAACGTTTTCTGACTTGCAATCTTCAAAGTATAATATTTATTGAGATAAATGTAAGTCTCTGGAATACAATACGGTATGGTATTCATGGATCACTCATATTAGCAATGTCAACTTGTGGACATATAATTGTTATGGTCTCCTTGATTGAAGTGTTAAGACTTGCAATCTTCAAAGTACAATATTTATTGAGATAAAAATAAGTCTCTGGAATACAGTATGGTATTCATGGATAACTCATATTAGCAATGTCAACTTGTGGACATATAATTGTTATGGTCTCCTTGATTGAAGTGTTAAGACTTGCAATCTTCAAAGTATAATATTTATTGAGATAAAAGTAAGTCTCTGGAATACGGTATGGTATTCATGGATCATTCATATTAGCAATGTCAACTTGTATATAGACCATATTCAGCATGGGCACCCCAGGTGTGAATAAGTGTAAAAACAGCACAGAACGAATCAGTGTAGACACTCTTTCAAATATAATAAGTTCATCCAACTGTCGACATGAAGACTCAACACAAACCTGTAATTGTGTCAGTGGTGTTCATATATAAGTATTATTCAAAACATGCAATCCAAACCACTGTGCATGAAATGTAGTGATTTTACTTCGAACCCATGCTTGATCCTGTCTGTCATTCATTCCCGACAAGAAACATTTCAACAAGATGGCTCAGTCTTTGACCGATTCCAAAAATAACATAATTTAACTTTTCGGCATGAACAGCCGCACAAACATTGCAACTCCAAACGAAACATTATCATAATGATAACTTTACATCATCCTGAAACAATATATTTACAGATTTGCTCGCCTTCTGGTCGAAGACATGGCAACTAGTTCCTTTAGAGATGGACACGTCTTATCACCCCGAAATCCACTCTAGAACTGACTCTATCACACTGTCCCCACGCTAAAAATTTGACGCCTAACTAACTACAATTACGTATGCTAACCTAATTAACAGCGAACTGTTTCTAAAGTTTTGATTGGATAAGGACTATATTCAATCCTAGCAAACTTCAACTCACTTCTGCCAAATTGTGCTCAAACATAACTGTTGATCTTAACAATCCAGGTCACTGTCCGGAAAACGACAAGTTTTGTAGGTTGACTTTATAACCAGTACGAAACATTTCAGTTAATTACCTGTCAATCCTTCCTGTTCGGAACACTGTTTCACACTTTCAGTACAACTATATTTTCTAACACCCTACTCATTCTCCCGGGTGTAATGCGACTTAGGCGTATTAATTTCTAGGCTCCATCAACACCATCTAGATGCGTGATTTTTCTGTTTCCTAACTATCTTGCCTAATCCTAACAAATTACATCGCCAAAATACACACACAAAAATATACTCGCTGTTATAGCAATGGTAGCCTCTGATTTTGAAGGCTATGTGGCTGCTGAGGTGTGTTTCTTGGATACAGCATATATCAACTTGTTCTTCACTGAGAACATTTTCAAGTTCCAATTTTTTGCTGTATCCATCTCTTTTACTGTTGACACCCTCAGCATTCCAGTGCATTATTTTTATTGGTCGTTTGTTTGTTTGGCCAGTAGCTCTATTCCCTTGCCTCCTGGCTCCTCGGGGCAATTGAGAAGGACTTCCAGTAACAGGTTGGGCCCTTTCGAGGTATAGAGCCTGGCTCCGTCCCTGCCTGAGCGTCCGCCACAGGGCAGGCACCATAACTATTTATAAATACAGACATGTTTCCATTGTGTTTTGTGCGTGGCATCCTGATTATCTGTGTGCCTTTTGGCTGGATGCCTCCGTCTTCAGCACTCTGCTTAATTGGGCAGGACTATGGTCCAGCTCGAGTGGGACTGCCCGACCAGTCTTAGTTTCCAGCCCCTGATGGCTGAACTAAGCCTATCACCACTGCACAGTGCTGGCCTCGATGGGGACCAATACATCTAACTGAGCTTTGAATTTTTACTAATTACATCATAAATAGTTTCTTGTCTCAGCAAAGGGAAGTGACAAAACATGTTTTCACTTGCTTGTCTGGAAAACAGTGAGAGTTTGGCTTGAAATGATTTTACATGAACATAAATTTCATGTGCAAACAAACCATTGCCCTGAAGTTTAACATTCAGTTCATTTAACTTTTCCATTATTTCAATAGCAAATATAAAGTCAAGCTTCCACTCTGCATCAACAATGTTAGCATTGAAGTCACATTCTATGCCCTTCATCTCTAGAAACATTACTATTTCTTCTTTAAGATCCCATACTCTCCTTAAAACCTTTCAGAGACTCAATAATCAAACTGTACTGTGGTACAGGACATCAGAATGTTCAGTTTCTAGATCGTCTAGTAATGCTCTGAACTGCCTGTGATAGAGTCCTCTTGATTTGATGAGGTTTATGACACTGACAACTGGGTCAATAATATGCTTAATTTTTAAAACAGATTTACACAAACTTTTCTGATGAATCACACAGTGAAGTGGTAATATTACGTGGTCAGGATATTCTGACTTAATCCTATGATTGATCAACTTTATATATATTTTTACCTATTTTTACATATATTTTTTCTAGTTAAAGCACGAGCACTATCAGTTCTAATACTGGCCGTCTTGTTCCACATTAACCCAGCTCTTTCAATACAGCTACTAACAGCATTGAATATATCGAGGCCAGTGGTAGTGTCTTTGATAGACTCAACACTCAGTAACTCTTCAAAGAGTTTAAAAGAATTATTTATTCCACGTATAAAAACTAATAATTGAGCAGTATCCTGTACATCAGTACTCTCGTCCAATGCAAGAGAGTACCACAAAAAATGTGTACTTGCATCTTGAAGTTGAAGGGTCAAATCTTCACTTATCTTTTCAACACGTCTGGCCACAGTTCTGGATAATGTAATACTGTCATGTTGTTTTGTTCTGGACACAGAATGTTTATTGCATCTAGTAAACATTCCTTAATAAATTCACCATCAGAAAATGGCTTGTTGTATTTCACAATTTTGTGTGACAACACCAAACTGGCCTCTGTTGCGGCATCTTGAATTGAAGACTGTTTTGTAAACACAGTTTGTTGTTTCTCCAGACTTTTTACCAAATCCATGCATTTTCTTTTCCTTTTTTCAGATATTAGATTGTGTCCGAATTTGGGATGTTTTGTCTGGTAATGTCTTTCTAAGTTATATTCTTTAAAAACAGCCACTGATTCGTGACACAGCAAGCAAACAGATTTGTTGCCAACTTGCATAAAACAATATTTGGTAATCCATTTGTCTTTGAAAACCCAACACTCGTCTTCAATCTTACGTTTTTTGGATGCACTCATTATAATAAAAATATCTTAAAATGTTGCAAAATTAACTAAAAACAAATGTGCTTCCGGCAGCGCGAATACAATTATTGAAATTTAGAAAACTCGGTTGCAATATAAATACGGAAATTTATGAATGGAAACTACAAATGTGATGGTTATTAAAGCATACAGCGAATTCCCCAGACACTGTGAGCTTAAATGATTGCAAATCGAGTATTTGCGCATTCCATTAGTAGGATGGGGGGGGGGGGAGGGGGGTTATTTCTGATGATACATTACTGTTGTAACGATGTATTATTAATTATAACAGCTTTTTAGCGATATTCTATTTTGTATGAAACATCTTTTTTAATATAAATTAAATATATATCCCGACATAATGTTTAAAAGTTAAAAACAATTAATTATAATTTGAAAGGCAATATTCAACCTTTATAAAATTATATCATCCAAGTACTTATAATAATTGAGAAACATTCAGCCAATCAAATTACGTCAATTCTAGTATAGTAAATTACTCAATATTAAACACTCATTTTAAACGTAGTAAAATTTCATTGACAAGGTATATATATCAATATTAATATTTAAATGACGTCACATTGGAAAATAAATATAGTATATTTACTATATAAGAAAGTCAAATTGAAATTCCAATGGATTTATGCGTAATATTAATGGGGGAAAAAAACCATTTGTGACGATCGTTCGTTTATTTTAAAATATCCAATGGTGGCCCGTGGTTTGCCCACCCCTGCCTTAGAAGGATTTACCACTACTCTCCTATCTCTACATCAATTTGTCAATCTGTCCAGCTCCTTCTGTAGTTACACGACGCACTCTTCTCGATTTCTGCCCAGTCTATACACCAGGATGACATCGTTCTGCCAGCACATGTGATGTGATTGCTAGTGATAATGTACTGACATTAAAAAGCACAGGAGATAGAGACGATCCCTGTGGCAGACCAGGGATAATAACCGTTGGTTCCGATACCCAGTTACCACATTGAAGAACTACTATCCTGTACATTATGACCGCACCAACAAAGCACGACAAAAAGATTTACTGCAAGATTTAACAGCTGATCCATCAAGATATCCAAGGACACCTTATTGTAAGCATCCTCACGATATAGGCCCTATTGCGACTGCTCATGTCTCCATGCACGAATCAAACCCCTCAAAAGCACCCTGCGCAAATATGGCTGCATTCTGCCATGTTTTCTTTCCGTTGAAGGAAGTTGGTAGACAGTTATTTCTCTCAAGATGACACGATACCTTCCACGCCACAATTCTTTTTCCAAAAGCTTGCCTATCGTATTCTGCATTGTTATTTTTTATAGCCTTGTATCCTGGTGTGATCCTTTCCAGGTTTAGGTAGTGGAACTAAATTGCTGTGCAACCAGTCTACTTTTACTGTGCCCTTCAGGAGGATATTATTGAATATGTCTGCCAACTCCTCATCCGTTTTCCAACTAATATCATTGTAACTAATACCATCTGCTGTTTTTTTTATACCTTTCAGCGCTTCAACTGTGCTTTAAAAGCTTCAACTTCTTCAAATGTGATTATCATGTTTTCCATGCTCAAGATCTTACACGTGTCTGTAATCTTTTTCCTGAGTTCTTGATATGCCTCTACATTTCTCTGACCAATTTGTGTGGTGTAGTGTACCAGCAACTCCGCACGTAATGTCTCGTCCGTCTTCTGCCACGTCGTATCATCACTGTGGAAATCAGCAATAGTCGTGCGTCTTGTCAGACCATTCATGGATTTGTGTTAACACCAAAACAATTTTAGTGATTTTTCATGTGTTTTATGCTTTTGCAATCTCTTTGAATGTTTAAACTAAGATATCTTTCTCCGGTTCCATTGTGCGACCTCCATGGGTTGAGCCGCTACACGTTTTCTTGCCCTCTGTCATAGTGCTACTGCTATTCATTTCTCGCTCAATTCCCTTTGCATCTCTTTGTTCCACCGGGGGGGAGATGCTTATCTTAAACCTGATTTCCCACTTGAGTCTTACGATTGTCTTGTCGAATTCTACCCACAACATCCACTCCTCTGCGATCATTCTTAAAGGACATGACCTTTGTCCTGATCTGCTTACTTTTGTCATTTTTCAAGAGCACAACTTTACTGGCCTATCACATCCCATTTGCAGATAGCCAATAGAAGCCGATGATTGCACATTAACACTTGACGGTGATGACATGACAGAAATTACAACTCGCAATGCACTAGCATCAAGTGCCTTTAACAGACTGTCTAATATCTGGAGGTCAAAATCAATCAGCACACGCACGAAAATACGCTTATTTAATTCCTGTGTTATTCCAGTGCTATCATATGGATGTGAGAGCTGGAAAAGCTCTTTATCTTCAGAAGAGAAATTACTGTTTCGAGAACAAATGTCTTCATAGGATAACTAACACCCACTGGAGTGAATTCAAATCGAATGATAAAATTAGAGAAGAGACATCAAAATTTCATCACAAATGTTATCAGAAAACGCTGTTGATCCTACATCGAGCATGTCCTACGCGCTGACATCAACAGAATACACCACCAATCTCTTGAATGGATACCTGCAGGCAAAAGGGCAAGGGGTAGACCAAAAGAAACATTCAGAAAAACAATACTTAGAGAAAGTAAAACAATCAATATTCATACTATTCAAAATCTACACAGAATAGCTTTGAACAGACAGAATTGGAGAGATCTAACCTCTGCGCAAAAGGAAAATGAATGAATGAATGAATAGAAGCCGATGACATCAATGCCAGTTCGATAGCACTATCATCATCACCATCTTTGTTTGCCATTATTGTTATACGACCATCATTAATGCACACCAGGTTTGTATCTGTTAGGGCCTCCTCAAGCTCTCCTCCCTGTTTGTTAGAAGCACTCTTGCCCCATGATGTACCTTCGCATTGAAGTCACCGCAAAAAAAGGATTTGCTTTTGCTGTTCCATTATCTCATAATGGAATATTTCTTGTCAAATTGATCAATATTGACATAGATCTGGTGTGCTGACAATTCTCAATAATTTCTAGGTATGTGTGTGAGGGGTGGGGGTAATGAGCACATCATCAATTAGGCCTGCACCACATATCACCGCTAATTTCAACTAGGCCTACCACATACTGAACTACTACCCCATCAGCGCCTGAATCATTCACGTTCTCTAGAATTACATTTAAATATTTCCTATCAACATCATCTGAATCATAAGTAGTTCCATATTTACTAAGCTTTGTCGAAAATAGAAGGTCATAATAAACCTTTTGCAGTTCAGAAACATCCAGTGTTAGAAACAATCCAGAAAACAACACTGGAAGCCGCCATTATCGGTAATCATGTCAGTGCTAAATTTAGCATGTACAGTCACCCCTAAGTTATCGCGGTTAATAGGGATCAGAACCGGCTGCGATAAGTGAAAAACCGCAAAGTAGTGTCATCCTCTCATTTTTTTTAACACACCAACATTTTTGTGTATGTATAATATCAATCAGTGTATATGTAATCATATAAATGCATATGTTATCATCAGAACATCTTCAAACATGTAAATAAAATAATAGTATAAATAACATACATAAAATAATGTATAAATAATATAAATATGTTATATTTACACGTGTGTGTGTAACATACGTATATGTAACTAAAGTGTACATACTGTAAATATGTCTTTAGAAATCCGCGATGTACAGATGCCGCGATAAATGAACCGCGAAGTAGCGAGGGATGACTGTATATTTACTAAATATCAATTAAAATGTCAGTGTGTCAAACGGATGCCAATGGTTAGAGGGTTCTCCAATTGTTGTGACAATATGGTTTCCTAGTGCATCCCTGTGACAGATTTTCCATTATACACCTCAAAGTTGTAGAATGTGGACCCGCAGCACATGAAATTTTTATTCCTAAAGAACAGGGTTTGTTTCTGATATATTGTTTAAAATTAAGTCTGCCTGTAAAGATTTCATGAATACTAATGACTTGTCCAGGCATCATTAGCTCTCTGGACTTGTAATACCAGGTAAGATAAAACAGAGGTATAACCTTAAAAATTACATCGTGTTCTTGTTGTCCTCGTGGAATTATCATTGAGATGAAAATATTTGTTTATGCTTTCAAATCTATTTCTGGAAATTACACTTAACACTGCAGGCACACTCAACAGTTAATCAGTAGACCACATCATTCTGTATGAGGGTTGCTGTTGAATCCCAAACAAGTCAATAGATTGGAAAAAGTCCAAAATGAGGCAATGAGAGCAGTACTTGGGTGTACTAGGGATACACCCATCTCTGCAATGATATTTCTGCTAGATCTCCCCAGTATTATAGTGTGACATCGGGTAGGATAGGTTAGGTAGTATCTTAAAGTAACAGAATACAACCATCACCCATTACACCAACATCTAGATGAGTCAAAGGGAAAACGAATCAAGCGTGGCAGAAGCTGAAGACACCCTGCGAAGTGTATGTGAATTTGAAGAAATAGGAAAGGGCAGTGAATGGGTGAAGGTAGACATTGAGAAGAAATCACTGACTAAAGTGATACAACTAGATAGAGCTTGCTAAAAATAAACATATGTCAGGGCCCAGATTACAGTGCATGAACTTGCCCAGTTACACTCGAAACCACAAGGCATAATTATATACACAGATGGCTCAATTAACAGAAACACAAATAAAAGCGGTAGGGGTTGTGTTGCATATAGAAACAACGTGAAGTTGGTTGAGAAATCTGCATACTTCACTGTCACATCGAGCATGAGGATGGAGATAGAAGGAGTTAAAGAGGGAGCTTAATTGGTTGATATCTGATACATCAACACACTCGGTAATACAGATTTTCAAAAGCATGCTACAGAAGACAGAAAAGTACATGCTGAGAAAAGAATGGTGGGACTTATTGAATAACTCACTTGTCCAGAGAATTACATGGATACACTACCCTGGTCATAATGCCAGAGGAAACTGTTACTGTATACAGTGTTTTATATGTCACTGTATATAGTGTTAGATAGTCCATTGGTATATGGTGGTTTGGGGTATATTTTGGTTGGAGAATCTTCTTCGCGTTGTCAGGAATTGGCGGTGGGTAATATACAGTGATCAGGGGATTTGGGGCGGCAGATGATCCTCAGTATTCTTATCAATTGTCCCGTTGTTCTTCATCTTGGTGTACTGGTATATGATATGACATGAACGTACGAGGCATATAGTTCCACACAACTCTCATAATCATGTACATAAACCGGGACATAAACGTTCAAAACTGTATTTAATTTTCAACAACTGCACATGGCACACAATGGCAAATATTAATAGAAGCGGATACAATGATAAGTAAGTCTAGTGATAATGCTGGCAATCGCTGACAATAAGTATATCCAGTGTAATGCAGGTCATACAGACGACAGCACTACGGTTACTCTAGTAATTTCTGAACAATAAGTAAACTTCCACGTATTTCTGGTCAGCCTGGAAATCGCTGACAATAAATACATTCAGTTAATCTGGTAATTCTGAACAATAAGTAAACTCCAACGTATTTCTGGTCAGCCTGGAAATCGCTGACAATAAGTACATTTAGTGCAATATCGGTCATTCAGACTACAGCACTACAGTTAATCTGGTAATTCTGAACAATAAGTAGACTTCCAACGTATTTCTGGTCAGCCTGGAAATCGCGGACAATAAATACATTCAGTGCAATGCCGGTCACACAGACTACAGTTAATCTGGTAATTCTGAACAATAGGTAAACTCCAATGTATTTCTGGTCAGCCTGGAAATCGCTGACAATAAATACATTCAGTGCAATGCCGGTCACACAGACGACATCACTACAGTTAATATGCCATACAGGCCACTCTGCCTTCCAAGCACTCTCTGTCTTCCAAGCACTGACTAACATTTCCCTGACCAACTAACCATTCTCGCTCAATACTCAACTTCCAATTCTTACTGAACTCAACTCTCAATGCTAAGAAGAGATAAATTAATTTCTAGATGAAAATGATGTCAATGAGGGAGAGAATGTACACATACAGAGAATGTCAGAAAAGGAAATATCTAGAGAGGAGGGAAGAAAAAGTAATTTTTTTGTTAAGTCACGAAGATCATGCAATCAACACATGACTGGGATTCTGAGTCTACATACACTGGGATGGCTGCTGGAACAGAGCACTTATTATAGGAGTGCCCCACATGCTGTGATGCTAGTTTCCAATCAAGAACGAAGTAACACACTTATAATTCACATAAAGAAATATCTTCATATCATCAGGAAAAACTGTTTTACGAAAAGGATATGGTTTTTCTTTAATTTTGCTAACAGCACACATAATAGATTGATCTGCACAGTGCTCAAAGAATGTCTCCTGTAAAAATTAAGACAGGTAATAAGAAAAAGCGGAGTACTTTTCATCTGGATCAATTTGCAGGACCTTATTCCTAAAAAAACTGCTCAATGTTTACATAACTCAGCTGTTCTGAGCATTCTCTATCACTACTTGGATGAGGCGGTAGGATTGCGTAATGCCATCATCTACGGACAATTCGTCGTCACTACTAGTATCCTGTACTAATTCTTCATCAATGTCCGATTTATTCTTGTTCTTTAAAGTTTCATCCAAACAATCCACATCATCTGAATCATAACAATCATAATTAGGTCCATTCTGCACCAAGTTTTGAAGAAAATTAAAGGCCATTTTAAAAAAATTACACACGTTAAAAACTAACAGAAAACGGCAAAGGATGCCGCCATTACCGGTAAACAGGTCAGTGCTAAATTTAGCATGTCTATTCACAGAACCGGACATGAATGAAAATGACCGTGTGTCAAGCCGGCACCAATGGGTTATCAAGGATTGAATTTGTTAAAAACCACATCTCAGTTGCCTCCAGCGTATCTTGGTCACTTTTGTTTACTGTTCATGCATCACTTCCATAAAGAAGGATTAGTTCAATATAACATCCTATCATTCAAACTTGCATATGCATTGATATTACTCCATTGCATAGAATGTCTCTCATTTTGGAAAATGTTGATTTGGCCTGTGCCATCCTGGTCTTGATCTGCACCTGCCATCTAATGTTAAAATGGTGACAAGATACTTGACTTTTTTCGCTTGATTTAATTTTGCACCATTGACAGTAATGCTGCATTTTCGCGGTGTGCATATCAAGATCTAAACATAGTATTTGTAGATCATGAAAAAAGCATTCTGAGAGAGAGAGAGGGAGAGAGAGAGAAACATTCTCTGGGAAGCCTTGGAAATTAACAACACCAGAGGACAGCTGTTGGATAATATAAAAGCAATATATAAAAAAAGTAGCTCAGTAAGAACAGATGGAATGACTGAACCTTTCAAAACAAGATCTGGAGTAAGACAAGACTGTGTGCTCTCACCTCTACTATTCAACATTTTATGGACAGAATAATAAAAAAAGCTCATACCAACAAAGAGGAAAACATTGCAAATAAACCTGACGAGGAACTTAATAATGGAATCAACAAACTACTATTTGCCGATGATCAAAGTCTAATATACAAAGACGAGGAAAATTTTCAAAACCACATCACTGCATTGCTATTAGCATGTAAGAAATACAACATGAAAATTAATGTACAAAAAAACAGAAGTTATGAAAATTAGCAAGTCTGCAACACCAATGGATATAACAATAGATAACACCAAAGTGAAACAAGCCAAAGAATTTACATATCTAGCCAGCATATTTTTCCAAAAATGGAAAACTAGACAGAGAAATAGAAACAAGGTGCCAGAAAGCAAACACAGTGACTTCCCAATTTCACCATTACTTCTTCATCCAAAGATCCTAGGTGGAAATCAAAAGACAGATATCTACAATTTTTATACCAATACTCTGATACCAATGTCAAACATGGTCTTTAACAGCCTCTCAGCAGAGGAAAATTGTTACATGTGAAATGAGGTGTCTGAGAAAAGCTGCAATGGTTACTAAACTAGATAAAATAATAAATTAGGAAAAGAGTTGATATAATATCATGTATTGATAATATTGAAAGACAGCAAGTAAAATGGTTCGGCCATCGTATGAGAATGAACCAAAACCAAACACCAATACGAGCATATTGTGACAGTTATAAAGGATTGATGGATATGTCAACTGTGTCACAGTAGTGCGACAATTATATGCTGTTGTTGGGTTGTGCTCTCTCTCTCTTACCAACTGTTGCACAGTGTATTTTCTCTCATGAAGTGTATTTGACTATGTACAAGAGTATAACATATTCTAAATGTGCCAGTATTTCATCAGTGACCAGTAAGATCAATAACACAGTTCATTCATTTTGCTGATTGAATAAATGAAGTATAATACACTTTTTAATTTCAAACAAATTCAATGCCAAAGTATTAGTTATCAGCAATCGTAATACATATTCTTATACAACATCAAACTTCTATGTTCTGCAATAACAGCAACAGTCTCTATTTCATCACCAATGCCTTGCACTTTTGCTGATTAAATAACTGAATTGTAAACATTCAATTCTCTCCTTTAGTTTGCAGATAAATTCAATGCCAAATTATTAGCTACCAACAATCATAATACATATTCTCATTGCATACACCAAAAATGTATGATCCGAAATAAAAGCAGCAGCCTCCACTTCAGCACCAATGCCCCGCACTTTTGCTGATTAAATAACTGAATGGAGTGCAAAGGGAACGCAATGCTCTCGGTGGACCCAGGGTTAGCAATTAACCAAGATCCTAAATGTACCTCCTCGCGGTGCACCCTGGAAACAGAAATACAGCGGCTTGTGCTGATTCTGGCTAAATCATTTGGGGATCGTGTCCGAGAATGTGGAGGTAGCAGATGGAAAGAGATTTGACTGAATAAGAGACAGACAATATCTCTGACACCACCAGCATCACCACATGCAGCGGCACTGTCGACATACAGTGACACTAGTCAGTCCAGTCCGAACATTTGAGGGGCGGCCAATGTAAAAGGCAGGTAAAGGTAGATGCATGGCGAGAGACAAATAAATTTCATACTGAGTACAATGAAAGGGCAGAACAGCGCCAGAGGGCAGCGCAAACTGCAAATAGAAAGTGAAAAGTTCCTAGGAATGGGGAACTACAAGCTCTGTTAGCTCGAGACGAGCTTCTAGTTACCTGTTCTCCTTATAGGCAGAGACCCAGACTTAATCATGGGCGTTCGGAAAAGCAAGAAGACCTGACCCAACTCTAATGTCGAGCCTTCCTATACCGGAAACATGCTCGCAAAGAAAAAGGGTTCCGTACTCAATGAGCTCAGACACAAAAGGGACAAAGAATTTAGCCCTGGCCCAACTCTACTGTCAAGCTTTCCTATACCGGATATACACTTGCAGAGAGAAAGGGCTCAGGCGCTATTGGGACAAGGTCACTCACGTCTTGCTCGACCTCGAGAACGTCTTGCTCTCAAATGTGTAGTGTGAGACTTGAACTTGGGCGAGGGATTCATGATGTCTGTGAACTACACCTCGGGTAGGAGGGCGGACAAGCCAGGGTCCAACTCTTCTGACGAGTTCTTCCTCATACGGAATCAGGCTCGCGGATGAGAAACGGTTCAGTACCCGATGGGCACAGACACTCTCGTCCAATTGCACGAGATGAGTTCATAGACGGTGGAACACCTTGTGCGAGATAGACGTGAACAACAATCGTCTAGGCGAAGAGTCACTACACATCAGCGTGCCCGGCGACAGATAGGTTGTCACGGACTAGGGAAGTCTACCCGAATTAAAGGCATGACGAAAACGAATGTGGTGGACCTCAGAAGTCCCTACCACATTTACCCAACCGAGGTGCAAATAACACAGTTCTACTGTGGAACTTGTTAACAACGTACTTCACGCTCCCCTGCAGAAATCACATGATCTATTCGTTGTGGTTATATGAGAGCGAACGCAGAAGAAATAACTGAATTATAAACGTTCAATTCTCTCCTTTAGTTTGCAGACAAATTCAATGTCAAGTATTAGTTACCAACAATCATAATACATATTCTCATTGCATACGACATCAAACTTCTATGATCCGAAATAACGGCAGCAGCCTCCATTTCAGCACTAATGCCTCACACTTTGTGTTAATTAGAATAACTATATGCAATGTTGGAGAATCACCATTCTTGAATGATCTCATTTGCCAAGAGCAACAGCTGCCTTCATTTCCCTGCTACCATTTTTCTTCCGGCCTCTTCTTACGTCATCCCCCATTTTCAGGTCTTACGTCATCTCTACAACACTAGTTATTTCTATTTGCATCAAAAACTCTCTAACTCAAATTAATTTGTGTGCAAACAACTGCTCTAGCTAGGTGTCCTCTGAGTGTGGCTCCTTGGACTAAGGTGTCATGACACTCTGGTACAATATAACAAAAGAATATCCGGGCATAAAGCCCAAGGTAGACAATAAAATGGTGGATAGAAAACATCAAGATAGCCTTGAACAAACATGGACTAAATACAACCGAAGTGACATATCTAATCTTGGAATGACAACTTAAGCTCCCAACCCTTTGCTAACAGCAAGTGTGAATATGATCAACCATCATTCACTTGGGGACAGGCAACAGACAATAGTATTTTTTGGAAACAACCATTACTTATGTTTTATTCTTGTTCAATTTGAGGCCTTTGTTTTCACTTTTTTGTACTACCATGTCTAACAGGGCTTGAAGTTATTGTTCGCTCCCTGCATTTAGAACTGTATTGTCAGCATATCTTATATTATTCATATTTTAACCTCTAACTACCATTCCTGGCATGCTTTCTATGTTTCACATAATATTCTCTGCATACAGGGAGAATAGATTTGGTGACATTATATATCCTTGTCTGGCACCCATTTCTATCTTTTGGAATTCTACATCACTGTCAACCCTCATCGCAGCTGTTTGTTTCCAATATTTATTTCTTACTATCTTTAGATCTTTTCGACCAACATTTTTATCACTTCTAAATGCTTCAACTTGTCAAATCTTTTACTATAATCTATGAACCACAAGTACAGGTTATTTTGTACTTCTAGTTCCCTCTCCATCAATCTTCGTATTATATATATAGGGCATATCTTATGTCTTTTCCTTCCACAAATCCACATTGCTCTTCTGCAATTTCTGGTTTGAATTTTTCTCTTATTCATCTCATGATTATACAAAGTAGGGTCTTGATTATAAGGATGATTGTTCGGTGGTTTCATTCTACTGCACCAGGTTTCTTTGGTAAGGCTATTAATATTGGTTGCAATAAAAAAATCAGATGGCATATCGCCACTGTTATAAATGTTATTTAGCATTTCTGTGCCGTACTCCCCAAGCACTTCTATCGATAATTCTTCCTTTGTAATATTATCTGGTCTAGGAGATTTATTGTATTTAAAGTGTTGCATAGCTTCTTCCACCTCTGCATTTAACCTGTAGAAGCACAATGTCAATATTTTGTCACTTTCCATAGATACCCGATGTTGACAAATGTCACCATTGAGCTAGCCATTTGTAGTTAAAGACAATAATCTTCCATGTTAATTTCCCATCACGCTCTTATATAATAATTATCTGCTAGAGTGATTGTTCCTGAATTTTTCACAGCAATATAAATACCCAGTCATAATTTATTCAACCTCTTCGGGGTGCAGAGATGAAGAAGCGAGAACCTGGGCTCGCTTCGCTCGCCAGGACTTTTACTGGTCCAGACCTTGCTACTCCTCCCTGCAGAGCACCCTGGGCAACAGAGCAATCTGGCTAAGCTAGCAAGGATCGAATCATCTCCAGCTGAGGTGGGAACCTGCTGTGGACTTGGAAACTTCCAAGAGAGAAACGATTCTTTCATCTACAGTTCGTCCCGGGATTTCAAGCAAGCCTCTGCAAAACTTTCGTTAGCCTTTTCGACTTTTCGCCAAGGCTCAAGTACGTTTCGCCAGTCCCCTGGTCACTCCAGCGTCATGATATCGTGAGAACAGTCCTTTTTAGGACTAGGTGGAAAGCGACGTGACCAGGCATAACGAGTGTCTGGTCGAATCTTGCAACTAACAAACAAATTCAACCTCTTCACATTTGCAAGTACTGACAGTAGCACAGTTGTTCTGGAATTCTTCATGAATGATGATTCAGACGAAGACGATTTTTACGGCTTCAGTGTTGCAGGTACTGTATATCACCGTATGGGGGTTGAGGGTGATGCTGATAATATTTATTAATGATGTAAATGATGTCATTTATGATGCAGAATTAAGGAGCTGTGTTTTCTACAGATAGGCCTATGGATGACCCTGTAACTGTATGTCCTTTGGGTGCATTCTTTCCATGTTGGTTGTTCACAACATAATACTGATACACACAAGCAAACAACACCTCCAAACCATATCAAGCATCCAATTATCTCTGTTGTCTCCAAATTTGAAATCAATAGCTCAATAATAAATAAAGTTATGCCAAAAAAAGCAAAAATTTTCAGAAAAATCAGAAGTAATAAAAAATGGCCGGGTGCCAGAGGAAGCATGCATTATTTTTCTCTGGGTTGCTACAGGTCAATATATGGTGACCTTCATTGTTGTACTGTATGTCTGTTTCATTTTTACTATCTTTGTGAAGTTCATTAATGTATTCTTCCCATCTGTGTATGATTTCATTTTCTCCTATTAACATATGCACTTGCTTTGACTTCAGACATCCATTCTTGTGAACTTGCCTTCTACCTGTTAATTTATTTGTGTGTGTTCCTTGTATTTCCATGATGATATTTTTCTATTTCAAAACATTTTGCATTTAACTATTCCTCTTTAGCTGTATTGCATTTGTGTTTAATTTCTTTGTTTATCTTGTTATATTCTGTAATGTTAGTCTTCATCTTTCTTCTTTGTCCCATCAACTTTAAGATATCTTCTGTGCTCCAATCGTTATTTGTTAGATGTTTCTTAGGTGGTAGGATCTCTGCAGATGTTTGCAGTATAGATTCCTTTAACATTATCCACCATTCATCGATGGACACACTATGCTGGTAAAAAATGGCTTAGTAAATGAATGTTTTCTTTGTGTGCTATTCGATAAATGGATTTCCTCCTGAAAGCAAACCACAGGAGCAATATGCCTAGAATCATGTTTCAAGATGACACAGACTGCTTTCTGGTTGCAGTTCGCAAAAATACCATCAAGGTAGCAACATGGAATGTGAGAAACCTGACATATTAAGTTAATTTAGAAAACAGGAGAAGAGAAAAATGGATATCAACATCTTTAGATTATATGAAACGAGATTTTTTTTTAGTTCAGGCAGTATAGTATTGAAAGACAAAGTACATACTACACTGTAAAATATGAAATTTTAACGTTTTCCAAACTGGAATTTAGCCTTCAGAATTTTTGGAACATATCGTATTGTTAGTGAAACTCTAGTCTTTCTCTCAAGCGTGTCACCTTTTGTTGCAGAGATGGCACTAATGTTTGCAATTTTGTCTGTCACTTTATCAACTGTTCTTTCAGAAATTCCATGCAGGTGATTGTTATACATATCATCACACACCAAAATCAAACTTCTTGGCTCAAGAAAAATGGATAAGAAGTAACGGTCTTCAAGTGAAGCATAGTTCTTTGGGGAATCATGTGGGTCTGTGTTAATAAATTCACTTGCAGTATGTTCTCTGTCATGATCCATATTTATGTTGAAATTATCATTTTTGGAAACTGTCTGGTGACTTGTTTGATTTTCTTGTATGCGGTAGTAAAAGTCTAATACTGTGTGGGATCCTAGGCTAATTGTTGATACTGTTGGGTAAAATAGTGGACCATCTTCATGAGGCTGGGGTATGAATGAAGAAAAAATTAAATGATTAGCATAATAAAAATGATAATATGTACTCACTGTGCAAAACAAGAATCCAACAGATAAAGTTCGAAACAGGGTAATGAAGTTTTCTAATCACACACACACAAATTTACATTTTGACCAAAACTTCATTACCCTGTTTTTAACTATTACTTTACCTATTAAATAGCTAATAGCTTTACCTATTAAAAATTACTTTAAGTAAACAAAGATACTTTCGTTAAAACAAACTGGTCAGGACTGATCAGTTGGTTATATGTGTGATGTAACTGAATTTCATTATATACAATTATGGACATTACCATATGTTATGTTCCTTGTACAATGATGTAACAGTTCCTTGTGGGAAGGTATTGTTTAGGTATTTTTTTTACAGTCATTGTAGTTTTTCGTGAAATTCTCTACCTGAGCAGTTGTAACAGAGACCGATGACATTACTGTTTTTGAGCAATTCACCAATATTGATACAGTGGAATCCCTCTATAGCGTACTCTTTTTCCCTATTAACTTTTCAAAATCCCCAATTTTATTTATTCTATATTTTTTGAAATGTGTATAGCGAATTTCTGTTATTACATACACATTTTACCGGTCTGAACCAAGTTGTTTCGTTATTCCACTGGCATTCCACCGTTATTCAACTGGATTCCACTGTAGTTTATCAGGCCTGGATTTCCTCATTGGCTACTTCAAAGATTTCTACACTGGACGAGATTGTCAATCGCAGCCTAAATTTTCAGTGATCCTTTATAATCAACACAAGTGTTTCACGAATCAACTGCCAACAAACAACAATGCTGTAGAAGGTTCACATAATGCATTTAATTCAATGGTGAATGTATCTCATTCAACAGCAGTAAGACTTGTCCAGAAGTTACAGTAGTAACATACATCTGCACTATTGAGAAGTCAGATTGTCGTTGGTCAACCAACAACAAAGAAACAAAAGGATTACCACCATGTTAATTATGCTATTAAAGCAATAGTTCTTCGTCTTCTTTCTGTCCTCATGTACCTTTCAGTGTTGAGGGGAGAGTGAGTGTACGGTCTTTTGCCCTTCTATTTGCCTCCTCTGCTGTTATATTTCCGAGTGTCTCTAATACACTATCTATCCACCTTTTATGAGGGCGTCCAATAGGTCTCCTGTTTTCGTATCGTTTGTTAAGTGTTTTTTGGATAATACTTTGCTCTTTCTGTCTGGTTATGTGGCCGTACCATTTAACTTGTTGTTTCTGTATGTATTCTATTGTTGGTTTGATCCCTAATTGTTTCCTTAGTGCTTCATTCCTGATTTTGTCTCTCAAGCTAACTCCAATCATACGTCTCGCACATTTCATTTAAGTGGTGTTAATCTTATGTATTGTTCTAGAATCTAATGTCCAAGTTTGACACAACACAATGTTGGTAAGAAAATGGTGTTGAAAAGCACTTTCTTTGTTTCTAGTGTAATATCTTTGTTTCTTAGTAAAGGTGTTAATTGACCAATGATCTGACAGGCCTTATTACATCTTGCGTTTATTTCTGCTTCTTGTTTGTTGTCATATCTCAATGTGCTGCCCAGATATTTGAATTCATCTACTTGTTTTAGTTGTTTATCTGTATGTTGATGTTCTCCTTTTCTCTTGCAATATTCATTACTTCTGTTTTGTCTATGTTGATTTTCATTCCAAATTGCTTGCCTGCTGTGTCTATTGTGTTTAGGTGGCCTTGCAGGTTTTTAATGCTGTTGTGGAATAAAACCTGGTCATCTGCAAAAAGCAGTTCATTTGCTTCATTAGAATTTGCTGTTTTGTTTATATGGTCCATGTATGTAATAAAAAGTAGTGGGGATAATACACATCCCTGCTTTACTCCTGTGCTAATCACAAAGTCCTCTGTGTAGCCTGCAGCTGTTCTTATAGTGCAACTGCTGTTGTTATAGAGACTTCTACAAACGTTAATTAAATGTTGGCATACTCCATAAATTTTTAATGTTTCCCATAGTTTTTCTGTTTACTCGGTCAAATGCTTTCTCTTGATCTATGAAGGATATGTATAAATTTTGGTTGTATTCTATTGACTTCTCTGCCAACTGTTTCAGAATAAATATTGCATCAGTACATTCTCTGTTTCTTCTAAAACCCATTTGTGTATTGCTAAGTTGTTGTTCTATTACAGGTCTCAGTCTTTTCTCTACTATTTTTGCATATAGTTTTCCTGCATGGCTTAACAAGGAAATTCCCCTGTACTGGTTACAGTCTCTTTTGCTGCCTTTCCTTTTCCGTATTGGCACTATGATAGCTTTTCTCCAGTCTGTTGGTGTCTTCTGTTGCCTCCACGCCGTGTTAAAAATTCTGTGTAGCCAATATAATCCTGTTTCTCCTGCTGCTCTTATAATTTCTAGTGGTATGTTATCTATCCCTGGAGCTTTGTTATTTTTTGCCTTTTTTATGACCTCGGCAATTTCCTCTATGAGAATATTTGGCTCTTGTTCATTACAGCTCTTTATGGTTTCTTTTGCTGTATTATTGTTTGGTGTTGTATTTAGTAACTCAGAAAAGTATTCTTTCCATCTTTTTAATGCTCTTTGCTTATTTGAAATGGGATTACCTTCTCTGTCATTTATTAGTTCTGTAGGATCGTGATTTTCTGTTCTGGTTCTCATAACTTTGATTGTTTTGTAGAAGCGTTTTGTAGCTGTTTTGTAATCCTTATTCAAGTTCTTGCCAAAATCAGACCATGATTTACTTTTAGCTTCTTTAATCAGTTGTTTTACTTTTTTTCGTGCTAATGCATATTTTTCATATGTTTCTTGTTCTTTGTTATGTTTCCAGTCTTTGTATAGTTTCTTTTTCTCTTTCACGCCTTGTCTTATAGTTTCACTCCACCACGTGGTGCTCTTTTTCCCCGCTTTATCACGTTGTTTAGTACCACATATTGCTTTAGCTGTGTTCATTACTGAGGTTTTAAATTGTGTCCACTCTTTTTCTACTGATCTTGTTTCTGGGTTTAATTTCTTGTATTTTTCTGCTATTTGTCTTTCAAAGAGTTTTAATATGTTTTCAAGTTTTAATATGTATTTGTAAGCAATAGTTGAAGGGTACTATCCAGCAGAGTATATCAACTTCTTGAAAAACATAGCACATGTTCTGAACATTAATGTTGTGTAGTAAATCCAACCAATGAACTTAATTTCATGTCTATCATGTAAGACAATTCATATCATTTGACAACTTTATTATAATTATTTACTAGTTTATTACAGTTTGTATTTTCTCTTTAGGAAATTTCATGTTAAGGTTATTTTTCTGGAGCTTGCTTTCAAATTCAGAGGGCTGATCCAAAAAAAGTTAGGCCTGGGACAAGGAACACCATTTTCCAACTGGCATGATGCTGCTTTGACTTGTCTCTTCCCAGACTTCCATTTATGGGTAGTGAATCTTAGATATGCTTCATCACTCTCCATTTCCCGCCACCTACAGTCTGCCGGCACACAAGACAAGTCTGCCAAATTTGGAAAGACGTGGGATCGCTATGTCCTGAATTAGATGGTTTCTCTACAGGTTTCCCTTTCGTCCAGTTGGTTTCTCGGTGTCAGTTACAAACAACTCCCACAAAACCATCGAAACACAGAATTAGTCAACAAATGGACATCAAAACAAAAATCCCCAGTACAGCTAGCAGAAGAACTAAACAAGAAACATCACCTTCCTGAAGATAGAGAGGAATCTGAAAGAGTATCAAATATTCCACCAAATGCATCCCTCATTCTGTCCTAAATAAACACTACACTAATTGACAAGTTGACCAAGGCAATAAACCAAAACATCCATTGCACTAGAGACTATCGACTTCTACTCCAAGGACTGGATCCAAGCGTACACAGATGGATCAGCCTTCAAAGCAGGATATGGCTCTCATCAATGCAGGATATGGCTCTCATCAATGCAGCAATTAATGCAGGATATGGCTCTCTCATAGTCCTCCATGACAAAATATCAATAGTTATCTACTCCTTGTGGAGAGTTTGCAGCAACTATGATGCAGAGGTGAAAGTAATATCAGAAACACTTTTATACATCACCACCAAATACAAAAATGAAGCAACATGTCCAAAAACTAGTGCAGTAATAAACAGACTCCCTATCTGTTCTACGAGACTCTCAAAACTGGAATCCAACAGCTGAGAAAACCATTAAGCAATATACTTCAAGCTACAAACATACTTACATTCTATATCATCAATACTATAGTGGAAACCAGGCCACATAAATATCAGTAGAAATGAAGTGTTAATAAACTGACAAAAAAGGGACAGCTAAAAAAGTTTTGCTTCTCACAATGATTTGTTTGCAGTCACCTTTATTTATAGAATGATCAAATACACATATTCCTCTTCAACATCACTGCCACAAGAAAAACAAGAATATATTATAATCAAAGATGAAAACTGCTTTACATATACTCTGGAGGTAACAACTATCTCACATTTATTGTTATGAAGTTGGGAGACACATTTGCATGCACAATTTTATGTATTAAGGTTAAATATAAAATGTGTCATTTTTTTCCTGCTTATGCAATACTCTATAGCAAAAAAAAGTTTTGTGCATTTTCCATCTACATATCAATTTGTAAAATATGAATTCCTAAGGTTGTGCTGTGTACAGCATAAGACTAACTTCGAATTATGGTTACTGTGCATCAAGTACATTTCGTGAAAATTGAGTTCAAGTAAGTAACATGAATTATGGATTGCATTATAACTCTCCCTTCCAATCACTAAAGTTGAAAAGGTATCGACCCTGCATTTCACTAAAAATTACAATGAAGGTCAAAGATGCCTAAACAATACCTTCCCATTTCCACAAGGAACTGGTACAGCATTCTCTGGTCCTTGAAACCCAGTGATTATGTCATATAAAACATTGTACAAGGGAAGTAAAATGCACTTTCAATCCCTGCAGATCAGGAAAAACTGGGCTTTATGCCCAGGGCAAGAGGAATAACTCCACAAAAATAAGAGGTGATTGCACAAGAAAATTATAAAAAAAATACAATTTGCAATACATTTTTATGATTCAAAGTCCAACTAACATATAAATAGAAGAGGTACTGATCTGTGAACATATCATTGTGAATGTCATGTAAGATAAGTTTACTTCTCATTAATTTAAACATGCGAGAGAAAAAAAAATTAGCACCAGTTTCATGTCTGCTTCATTTACTTGTGTCAAATTGTTTACTGATAAATATCCAAATAAAAGCTGCAAAGCAGTCTCCCTTACACATCATGACAACATAATTCTGTAACAGTTAATTACTCCAAACATATATGCCTAGTTCACATAAAGAAAGCCCTAGGTATCTGGTGAAAAAGGTTTTAAAAAAAAAGGATCTTGCTTTTCTGAAAATATTGATACACAACATTGGTTAATTCTGCGCATTTATGACTCACATAGAAATAGTGAGATATGCCTAGTCCTAATCAAAAGCAGAGTAATCTGCATGAATCCTGTTTGCAGGACCAGATTTCTCATGAAATTGATCAATATTGATATAGATCAGCTATGTTGACAATTCTCAATCATTACTGGGTCTATGGTGTGTGTGGGTGGGGAAGTTGCACACCATCCTTTAGTACTACAGTACAGATCGACGATCGCTATTGCTACATTCAACACCTAGATACAGCACTAATTTCCCTTTCAACATCTGATTCCTTCACATTCTCTAAATTTCCGTTAAAGAAATTGTATATCAACATCATCTGAATCTAAGTATTTTACTCCCCATCGAGACCAGCACCGTGCAGAGGTGATGGGGCTTAGATCAGCCATCAGGGGCTGGAAACTAAGACTGGTCGGGCAGTCCCACTCGAGCAGGACCATAGTCCTGCCCAAGTAAGCAGAGTGCTGAAGACGGAGGCATCCAGCCAAAAGGCGCACAGATAATCAGGATGCCACGCACAAAACACAATGGAAACATGTCTACATCTCCCCATCGAGACCAGCACCGTGCAGAGGTGATGGGGCTTAGTTCAGCCATCAGGGGCTGGAAACTAAGACTGGTCGGGCAGTCCCACTCGAGCAGGACCATATGAAGTAAGCAGAGTGCTGAAGACGGAGGCATCCAGCCAAAAGGCGCACAGAGAATCAGGATGCCACGCACAAAACACAATGGAAACATGTCTACATCTATAAATAGTTATGGTGCCTGCCCTGTGGCGGACGTTCAGGCAGGGATGGTGCCGGGCCCTATACCTCGAAAGGGCCCAACCTCAGTTACTGGAAGTCCTTCTCAATTGCCCAGAGGAGCCAGGAGGCAAGGCAATAGAGATACTGGCCAAACAAACAAACGACCAATAAAAATAATGCACTGGAATGCTGAGGGTGTCAACAGTAAAAGAGATGGATACAGCAAAAAATTGGAACTTGAAAATGTCCTCAGTGAAGAACAAGTTAGTATATGCTGTATCCAAGAAACACACCTCAGCAGCGACATAGCCTTCAAAATCAGAGGCTACCAGTGCTACCGGTCTGACAGAAAAGACAGGCGAAAGGGTGGAATTCTGACACTTGTTAAAAACAATATCAGCGCATGTCAGCTTGAAGTATATATGGAAGGGGCAGAATACCAGATGCTCCACCTAAAAATAGACAGTGCAGAATTCCATCTCCTGAACTACTACTGCCCAAATGATAAATCATTGGCACTAGACACAATTCCAGACAAAGAGAGACTTATGGTGTGTGGTGACTTCAACAGCCACTCTCAGAGCTGGGGCTATGATCATATCGACAAGAGAGGTGAGGAACTTGAGAGCTGGCAGGATGAAAATAATGATTCGTGATATCTCTCAAATGTTCTATCTGCGAAAATGGCGAATCTATCTGCTAAACGTCTACCAGTCTCACCAATATACTTCATATCACAACGCTTACATATGATAGAGTATATTAAATTACGGGACACACATGAAAAAGAATCCTGAATATCAAAGTGTGATTTAGGAAACTGTAAAATGGGAGTGAGAATAACAAAAGGGCAAGTCAAACAATTTCGATGACAAGGGACAGTTCCTAGTTGACCTGCATAAGTGCGCAGACGAGAATGAACTAAGAGATCCCGAAGGTTTCTGTCCCTCTGAAAAGCGACTAGTGGAAGAGAGGGAAATGCAGGACTGGAGATGGGATCTAACTGGAGGATAGAGAAATGTCGTAATAGGATACGTAGTGCCGGCATATTATGAGGATGAAAAGTGATAGCCAGTATTGGGCGATCAGAGGTATGTTTAATAGATGGCATGAGGGCCACTGAGCGGGAAATAGTAAGAACACGTTGTAAAGCTGATGACAGGATATCATCAGGGTATAAGCGACGGCGAAAAAAATCCAGCATCTTAAGAGATTGAACCTGAAAATCTACATCGTCTTGGCAGAGACGACGAAGACGAAGCAGCTGAGAGAAAGGGAGGGCATGACGAGAAGACCTTGGGTGAGATGATGTATAAAGAAGAAAACTATGAGAGGCCGTAGGCTTATAGGCCCTAATGTACAGAAGTGGTAAGGGATGTAGATCCTATGGAAACACAAATGTCAAGGAAGTTCACAGAGGTGGAGGAAATAAGAGAAGTAAATTTAATAGCTGGATGGAAACCACTCACAAAGTCAATGAAAAGGTTGAGGTTATCAAGAGAAATATCAGTAATCCCAAACCCATCGTCTATGTAGCGATGGAATATGGAAGGGACAGGGCCCTGAAATGTGGTAAAGATAAGATGTTCAAGGTGACCCATAAATAGGCAGGCATAACTGGGTCCCATTTTAGTACCCATCGCTACACCGCAAATTTGATCAAAAAAGTGTCCATTGAATTCAAAAGAATTCATGGTGAGAACTAATTCTGCCAGTCGAAGAATAGCTTCAGTAGCAATAGACTTATGCGGATTGATGTTAAGAAAGAACTGTAACGCCAGAAGCCCATCATTATGAGGAATACATGTATAGAGGGAAACAACATCTATAAGGAATATGTGATAGGCGTGTAGAGGATCGAGAGCAATAGAAGAAAAGATGGATAGAGCATGGTTAGTGTCCTTCAGGTAAGATGGAAGAGATGCGACAAGAGGTTGGAAGACACTGTCTAAGAAATCAGAAATTAATTCAGTTGGACAAGAACAGGCGGAAACAATTGGTCTACCTGGGTTAGATGATTTATGTATTTTAGGTAGTAAATACAGAGCAGGAGAACCCAGATGGCTTTTAATAATCCGAAGTTTGAGGGCACTAATGGGGAGTTGATTGCTGTTAATAAGTTGTTTAAGAGTTTTGTCCACTTTATCATTATGTGCTAAAATTGGATCCTTGGCACAGGGACGATAGAAATTCAAGTCCTCTAGCTGGCGCGTGGCTTCTCTGATATATAGGTCCTTCTGCCACACAACTACAGTACCACCCTTATCAGCCGGTTTAATCACGATGTCATCACGTGAGCGAAGTTTGGAGAGCGCCCGTGACTCTGATCTAGTGAGATTAGAGCGACGTAGTTTAGGAAAACGTAACTGTTGTATAGCATGAATGGTAAAGCCAATGTAGGCATCAAGTGTTTTGGTTTCAGGAGAAGAAAGGGGGGAGGGGTCAAATCATGTTTGTGATGATGGTAAGAGGAGAAAGGGTCATCAAGTGAAACCGGTTCAGAGGACGAAGGGTGGTAATAAAAGTGTTGTTTAAGACGAAGAATACGGTAAAATCGATTGACATCACATTCCAAGGAATAGCGATCACAGCTGGGGCGGAGCGGGATGAAGGTAAGACCTTTGCTGAGAACGGATATTTCATCAGCAGATAAGGGGAAATCAGGCGGTATACAACGTACTAAAGGATGATGATTAGTTGGTAGATCTAAGGAGAGGGGTTCAGGGGTGCCGGAAAGATTAGTAGTAGGTGGAAAAAGAGGTGGAGATGTAGAAGGTGGATGAAAATTGATAGGTTGAGGAATAAATGGGGGCATAAGATGAAGGAAACAGGGATGAGAATTTACGTGAATGGGAAGAGTTAAGAAAAGTGTATAACTGGCTATTAAGGCAATGGATGATGAAGCGTACGAGAAAGTAGACAGGGAAAACGTTAGATGTGAGAGTTAATAGGCGTAGACGGAGTGATGAGGATAAATCAGAGAGGTCAGAGTGGCAGTTCAGTACGGCACGCATGCAAGAAAATACATATTGTCGATCGATATGAGTAAAGCGGGAAACATATGACGGTTTGGAGTTACCTAATTGAGGACGGAAATGCGATACGAAGCCACGAGGAAGAACATTACAACTAAGACAACGCCGTAGAAAAAAAGAATGGCATAGGAAGCGGGTCTTCTTGAATGTGTCCAACACAAATGCAATGGCGATGTCGGAGATATCAGGAGGTAGACAACTAGAGAAAGTTTTGTGAATAGAAGAATGGATAATTCGAAGAAAACGCTTAGAGGATGGCATGATGATTAACAAGCGTAAAGAGGTAGATGAAGTGATATAATAAAAAACCTATGCTAAGTGAAAATGAGAAACAAAAACAAGTAGACAGCTGGAAAGAAAAAACAGAGTCGCTGAACCTAGAAAGAGATACTAGGAAATTATGGAAACTTGTAAAACAACTAAATGATGAAGGTACAGGGAGAAATACCAGAATCACACTTTATAAAGATAGAAACATTTTAACAGGTAAACATGCAGCTGATTACTTTGCAGATTCCTTTGACAGAAGACAATAACGTCAAAGTCAGCCCAGACAAACAACAGGAGGTTTGAGAGAACCAGAAAAACATTGGACAAGGCGAACCTATACCTGAAGTCATGGAGGCACCAATCACAATGAGAGAACTGGAGCATGCAATATCCAAATTGAAAATTAAAAAGTCCCCTGGAGCTGATGGAGTGTCCAATGAAATGATTAGAAACCTGGGAATTGCAGCAAGAGCAAAGCTACTGCAGATCTTTAACACAAGCTGGTCCACAAGTAATGTACCACAGGCGTGGAGAGAAGAAATAATGATACCACTCATCAAATCAGGAAAAGATGGCAACACAGTCTCCAACTACAGGCCCATCAGCCTCACAAGCTGTCTATGTAAAACAATGGAACGCCTTATCAATCTTAGGATGCAGTGGTACCTTGAAAGTGAAAACCTTCTGGTATCACAGCAAGCAGGTTTCAGACAGTGCTACTCTACTGAAGATCAGGCAACCTACCTCTCCCAAGAGATTGAGGATGCCTTCCAAGAAAAGAAACTGGTACTAGCAGCATGGATAGACCTCAGGAAAGCATTTGATAAGGTCTGGAAAGAAGGGCTCCTAAAGAAATTGCGAAATTGCAGGGTTAGCTCAAGAATGTACAAATGGGTAAAAGCATACCTGCATAATAGAAGAGCCAGGGTACAATTAGATGGTCGCAAGAGCAAGAAAGTTCGACTGCGTCATGGAGTCCCCCAGGGAGGAGTCCTGTCACCCACACTTTTCTTGGTTTACATCAATGACCTAGTTGCTGAACTACCACACGGGATCAAATTGGCAATGTATGTTGACGACCTGGTGATCTGGTGCACGGAAGAACATGCAACAGTGGCCACTAAACAAATACAAAGAGCTATCGATGCCCTAACCTTATGGGCAAATAGATGGTGCATCAACATTAACACAGATAAGTGCAGCACTACACTCTTTACCCTCTCACCAAAACAAAAAGCTGGTCATATTAAGATAGATGGAGAGCTCTTGAAAGAAGACAAACAACACACATACCTCGGAGTTACTTTTGATGATAAGCTGACATGGAAGCAGCACATAAACAAAGCAACAATAAAAGCCAGGAGGAAGTTAGCTATCCTGAGAAAACTAAGTGGAACCACATGGGGAGCCAGTGGGAATATACTCAGTAAAGTTTACCAGCAAGGCATAAGACCACACCTGGAATATGGTTCAGCTGCGTGGTGTCCTGCATCAAACACCACACTACAAGATCTAGATAAAGTGCAAAACCAGGCACTTAGAATAATGTTGGGAGCAATGAAATCAACACCCATAGCAGAGATGCAGAAAATGGGAAGAATTCAAACAATTGGCGAACGCAGAGACACAAAAGTACTAATTCAAGCAGAAAAGTTCCAGTGTATGCCAAGTCATCCAATGAAGGAAAGATTCCAAAATCTAGCAATGGGCGACTGAAAAGGAGCAACTTTATCCATCAAGCTAAACGACTCCGTAGACAACTTACAGACCTACCTGAAGTTGACAGCCCCTAAAGGTCTGTACCAGAACTAACCCTGTGGAGTGAAAGCCATGGAATGCCAATATACATTCAGACCCATGTGAAAGGAATACTAAGCGAGGACGAACAGAACAGTGTGCAGCGAATGACAGTCACCCTCAGTTTCCTGGATGAGGAATATTCACAAGATATATGGGTCAGAGTGTACACACATGGGTCAGCACAGAATGCTGTGAGGAATGGAGGTGCAGGTGTATATATAGAATATCCACACAAGCCTAGAGATACAATCAGAACACAGACAGGAAAATTCTGCAATAATTATGATGCAGAAATCCAGGCAATTAGTGTGGCAGCTAAAAAACTGCTGAACTCCAACTCTGGCCTACAGCCTGTGGTAGATGCAAGGTCAGTGCTTCAAGCTCTTCAGTCTGGAAAAATAACAGACTTGAAAAAACTACTTAGCGAATTGTCTTACCAGTATAGGGTAACCATGCAGTGGATACCCTCTCACTGTGGAATTCCAGGAAATGAAAAAGCAGACCAACTGGCTAAGGAAGGTGCTGCCGAAGACCAACCAGATATACCAATCACCTACCATCAGAAAAAACAGATGATCAAGTCAATAAGAAAGCCACAAATGCCAACACAAGATGACTATCACATTATTAACAGATCAGAACAAGTTATAATTCTACACCTCAGAACAGGACATAACCGACTCCGCAGTCACATGTATATAAAGTTCAAGATTGGCAACACGGCCATGTGTACATGTGGACAGGCAGCACAGACTGCCAAACATATACTTCAAGAGTGTTCTGAGCATGAAACGCTGAGGCAGACATATTGGCCAGAGGAAACAACACTGGAATCAAAGCTCTACGGGACACTGTATGAGCTACAAAAGACTGAGTTTTATTAAGGAGACTGAATTACAGATATAGACATGTTTCAAGTGAACGAAAGAAGAAGAAGAAGTATTTTACTAAGTTTAGAAGAAAATCGAAGGTCACATTCACAAAGTCACAGTGGCTTGCAACAGATGTTTTCAAAATTAGTGAAAACCACCATTACCTGTAATCACGTTAGCGTTAAATTTAGCATGTCTATTCGCATGGATATGTACTTTGGCGGATATGGACAGGTAGGGAGGGAATGTATCAGTGGCATGACACTTACATCACAGCTGTGGTGACAATTTCATGATGTTTTTCATCTCAGAAAGTTTGGGCACCCATTTATAGCTTGGTTTTGGTTGACTAAAAGTTAATCAATGAAAACTAAATGCCACAATCTGGTTTATAATTCCATCTCACTGTATGATGCCAACAGTGAACATACGAGTTATGACAGGTCTGGAATTAAATTAGTATAGACTGTTATGATCCCCAAGAATTACAAGCAATGAAACTCTTGTTGCCTATAAACAAATGAGGGGGTTTCTACAGACATGTCTAACATGTTCAAAAGACTCCATCTCTCAATGGTATATGCAATGCTATGAGAAGTTTCCAAATTGGAGGGTATATGCATGTATGTAGAAAGTATGTTCTACCATTTTGTATCGAATCACATCATTCTGCAACAATTTGGAGGTATTTATGAGGGGAAGTCAATAAGTAAATACTAATGTGGAAGAGAATAGAAATGCAATAACAGTAGGTGATTTTTAAAGGTTGGATTATGTTATCAATATGTGTTGCAGAAGTTGTACAACTGATGTGCAGATCACATGCGAAATAGCGACCATGATACATGAGTGTACAAGGAATAAACAGTGTGTTTTGGGGGTAAAAGGACTTTCTGTCAATGAAGTTCATAAATAGGTGGTTTCTGTTAAGAACTGTTTATTATGTAAAGCAGTGCATTATTGGGTAAATCAATTTTGACAAGAATGAGCATCACTTGCTGATGAAGCTAAAACCTTGTCTTCCTGTCCAAATTACAACAGAAGGAACTGTCTAGCTGGTGGAAAAAATGATCTGAGCTGACAGGTAAATAATGGTAGACAGGGTAGCAACCACAATAGAGTGTCCACATGGCTAAGCATTATGCCCAATTAAAATTCCAGAAAGTGTGCTCACTATGAGCACCCAGAGAACTGACACAAGAAAGATTTTTAATGCTACATGCAGGTATTGCAGCACTAACAAATCAATTGGAAAAGTGCATCACTGTTGGTGGAAATTCTATCTATCTATCTAGTTGCTAAACCCTTTGTTGCCTTTCAGCATCAGAAGAGTTTTCTGGAGATTACCCTCATGTGTGCTGAGTATATTGTGGATTTTGTAGCCTCTTTTATTTTGGTGATCCATCGTTTTCGTGGTCGGGCCTCTAGGTCTGTCTTCACTGTATCTGTGCTGCTGTGTTCTGTCTGATGGTAGTCTGCTGATGTGTGCAGACCATTTGATCTGTTGTGTCTTAATATATTCCAATATTGGGGTGGTGCCGATTCTTTGTCTAATGTCCTCATTTCTTACTCTGTCTCTTAGCAATATTTTTATGATTTTGCAGAAGCATTCCATTTCAGTTATCACTAGTTTACATGTGTCTTGTGCAGTCATTGTCCATGTTTGGCATTGGTAGCACAGCGTTGGCATAATAATCATTTTGAATAGTATTATTTTGGTGTTTAATTCTACACTTTTGTTTCTGAAGATTGTGTCATTTGCCCTAGGGCTTGCCTAGGTATGCTTTATTAAATTTATTGTGTATTTCTTTGAGAACATTTCTTTGTCAATTTCTTTTAGAAATTCAGAGAACTAAAAGTGCTCATAGTAAAATGGAGGGTGGAAATTATATGGAGAAATAAAATAACATCAATCTAAAATTATATAGTTTTTATATTTGTGTCACATTAATTTTTTCCAGTTATTTGTGAGTTAGTTGTTGACTTACCCTTGTATATTGGCCTACATTTGACTACATATGACTGCATGGATTCATTATGGTCAAGTAGAAACAGTATATTTCTAATACATTTTAAACAGTACCATTATACCCTGGCCAGGCAAATATTCATTCACCAATACATGATTAGGTCTGTTGCCTTCAAATACTCCAAGCTTGACAATTTGTTCTGCACAGGTAAGAAGCCACTTGGGGAAGAAAAATGTTCATTTCGACAATAAACTGTAGTCAGTACTCTGGATTTTCTGTTGTACTATATTATTCTATTATTGCACTTCCTTGCTCATAATACAGTTTTATTTATATATAGTCAAATTTAATTATAACAATATGATCTAGGTTGAAACAATATTTATTTATATATGGTAATAACTGAAATTTACTATATACTGTACTGGTATAAAAAAATAAACAAATGAGAGAGTTTGAAAGTTTTCTTAAAATAAGGAAATTTGTTATAAAAGAATATGTTATAGCAGGGACACAGATACATCTTCAGTGAGGAGAGGGGGGAGGGGGGGGGGGGAGAAAGGTAGAGATAAAAGAGTTTACTGAAAAAAATGCAAATTTTCCATTTGTGTGTACAATTTGCTCTTTTTTCATGAAAAATTGAACACCCCAAATTCCTGTCTTGTCCTAGCTACACAAATGCTGCGAAGCATTGTGGGAACTTAAGTCTTCTTTCTAATGCCAAATGTGTTGCATTTATTGTTGTAATACCATGTTGTTGTAGTATGTCTCTGATGTTATCAATCCATCTTCATCTAGGTCTTCCTCTTGCTCTGTACCCCAGATATTCTTGTTATGTTGTTGTTGTTCGTCCATCACAAGTGATGATGACCATCTGTTACATCCACTTTTCAAAATTCAATTTTAGTTATGTCCTTGATTATGAGTTCGTAGATGGCTAATGAGCCCTATTCGAGCTGTAAATGTCCTTGGACAGTTCGGACATGGAATGACGACTGTAGACGGATCTTGGTCTATCCGTGACTTTCTAGCTGCACTCCGCTGTTGAGCTGCTGCATTTCTCTTCTTTTCACAAGATGATGCGCTCTTTTTTATTTTAGAACACCATGTAGATCTATTTTGTGCAAGTTCTTCCCATGTATCGTGGTCTATTTCAAAAGCTGTCAGTGAGTTCTTTAACGAGTCCTTGTAGTGTTTCCTTTGGCCACCCTGAGATCGTATACCCTTCTCTAGCTCACCATAGAGAAGTATCTTTGGCAGACGATGGTCTGGCATATGCACCAAATGACCTGCCCAACGAATCTGTGTCTGTATCAGGATCGTGTCAATGCTTGGGATACCAGCTCTATCAAGGACAGTGGTATCTGGAATCTTGTCTTGCCATCTGATGTTTATAACTTTTCTGAGACAATTTGTATGAAAATGATTCTTGTTATACGCTACAGCTGGAATGCGATCTGGTTCCATTCTCATAAAGTGATTGAACCACTTAATCTTTTGTCTTTCTATATATTTGATATGACAATCAAATTCCGTATTAATAGTAAGATCGAAGATGGTACAGGCCTTGGAGAATCTATCTACAATAATTTATAGATCAGCCTAAGAATTGACATTTAGGGCACAATCATCAGCAAATAGGAGATCTCTGATGATATGTGATTTGACTTTGGGGTTTGCTCTAAGCCACTGAAGTTTGAACAATTTTCCAGCAATGGGATTTCTTATGTCTACTCGCAGGTTCAGATCTCTGAAAGCATCATCTAACATAGCTGATGCTAAATAGAGTAGGTGCTAATACACATCCTTATTTAACTCCATTTGAGACAGGAAAAGTTGCAGATAACTCTCCAACATCCTGAGTTAGTATTTCATCATGCAATTGTTGCACCATTGTGATACATTTCTGTGGGTAACTATATTATTTGTTATGAGTAATTATTGAGAAGTGTATGCACATTCCATGCACCTAAAATCAGTGAGGAAACCTTTTTATTGTAAGTTAATTTTTGTGGAATTCTGATTTAAGTGAAGAAGAGTTGTGCAAAACAGGAATATTAGCACAAGATTGGCAGGGTATCAAAAGGCTGTGATGACTGCTACTCCTGTTAAGGATATCCTACCTGATGATGATGGCATGGGAAAAATATTTACTCAAGTCCTTGTAGGTGTTAAACCCCAATATATTCCATCCACTCATGGTTATTTTGTCAAAAAGATCATCCTCACTACACATTGAACCATTGGCACTAAGTGCTTGGATCTCCTTAAAATATTCCTCAGAATGTAGTGACTAACCACACCTACTCTGTGTTGGTTTATTAGTCTCCTCTGGTTACCTGCATAACGTTCTTGTTTAGCCATGCCTCTCTTATCTGCTCAGGGCTACAGATTCACAAGCATTTGTCACTTGTCCTATCTTCTAAAGAGCATTTAGAACAGTAGCTTAGTCCATTGTTAGTCTGGTTCCAATGATTGTAAACCTAACAGCAAATTGATTTCCTTTGACATCGACATGTCCAGGCACAAATGTCAGATTAGACCGCTTCACCAAATCCAATCACTGTATGCACGCCCAACCATTCTCAATCTTTCTTAGCATGCTCATTGAGAAAACATATACAAATCGCTTTTTGACATTAACTACACCATTGCCATAATCATGATATTTGTAGTTGTAGCAAATACACAGCTGTATTCACTCATAACTCTTTTTCCAACATATGCCGTAAATGCTCATTCTGAACAACAGAACCATCTGTAGAAATGAATATGTCTCCCTCAGATGAACTCTTATCAATTAAGACATGAACTTTTGCTTCCACAATCAAAGTGGTCTGTAGCCAATATGCTCTGCCAAAACTGATGTGCATTGAACAAAAATTGTGTAATTCTGATAAAACTTTCTCCCATTCTGCATCAGGATCTATATCATCTAGTGGACATACATGTTGAATAATTTTTCAGTCTGAGCCATCCAATATTTTCCTTTTTTAAGCCTGCTTCCCTTAGTTCTAATTTCCCTGTGCAGAGGATGATTGACATCTGCACTAACTTGAAGGAAAGCCCATCCACTCAAGGTGCAGCAATCCATTCTGAATCTTGCAGATCATGTATTGAAAGCCCAAAACAGTAATGCATTGTCCCTTTTTAGGAGACCCATTTTAAGACCCATGTAACTGCCTCAATTTCCATTCTCATACTGGAGGTTATTTTACTATACATTTTCCAATTTGCAGCAAATTTTACCTCTTAGAATGGCAAAGCTTGATACTTTTCCAAAAGAACAATTTGTGTATACAACTACACAATTCTCTATATCATTACTGGTTATCAGCTTATTCAGTTGTTTAATTTCTAGATCAGTTTTTCCATTACACCATTTCTAAGTGTGATTATAATGTTTTGATAGCGTGACAAATTTTCAAGGGCAACCTGAGAAATCCCCTTTTCCACAATTGTCATCCATGACACATCTCGTTGGAGTTTTGAACCTCTAATATTTGATGTTGTCATTGTCTGTCTATTGTCATTGGTTTGTTTGTTTGTTTGTTTTTCGTTCGCTCCATTGTAACCATCACGGATATCCGTGCGATTTCCGCCGGGAGCGTGATTACGTTGTGCCACCGTTATGCGCCTTGTAGGCCTAGCACATCCGATTTCGGCATGCCTTGACAATTCGGGTGGGCTACCCTTAGCCTGTGACAGCCTCTATATCTGTCTCCAGGCACGCGTAGTGAAGACTCTTCGCCCAGACGATTTTCTTGCTCTCGTCTCACTCGAACGAGGTGTTCCACTGTCTATGAACTTGCCTCGTGTAATTGGACGTGCTGTGCCTGTGCCCATTGGGTACTGAACCGTTTCTCATCCATGAGCCTGGTTCCTTAAGGGGAAGAACTCAACAGAGGAGTTGGACCCTGGCTCTTTCGCCCTCTTAGCCGAGGTGTCATTCACCGACATCGTGTACCCCTTGTCCAAGTTCGAGTCTCACACCACGCGTTTGAGAGCAAGGCGTTCTCGAGCTGAGCGTCCTTGTCCCAATAGCGCCTGAGCCCATCAGGTACTGAACCCTTTCTCTCTTCAAGTGTATTTCCGGTGTAGGAAAACCTGACAGTAGAGTTGGGCCAGGGCTAAATCGTTGTCCCTTTTGTGCCTGAGCGAATCGAGTACGGAACCCTTTCTCTCTGCAAGTTACTTCCGGTATAGGAAACCTTGACAGTAGAGTTGGGCCAGGACTGCCATCGTTGTCCCTTTCTTGCCTACACCCATCGGGTACAGAACCCTTTCTCTTTGCAAGCATATATCCGGTTTAGGAAGGCTCGACATTAGAGTTGGGTTAGGTCTTTTGCTTTACCAAACGCCGATGGATGGGTCTGGGTCTCTGCCTGTTGGGAACTCTGGTAACTAGAAGCCCGTCTCGAGCTGACGGAGCTTGTAGTTCCCTTTCCTAGGGACTTTTCACTTTCTATTTGCAGTTCGCGCTGCCCTCTAGCGCTGTTCTGCCCTTTCATTGTTTCATTGTACTCTGTATGAAACATATTTGTCTCTCGCCATGCATTTTCCTTTACGTGCATTTTACATTGGCCGCCCCTCCAATGTTCGGACTGGACTGACTAGCTTCACTGTATGTCGACAGTGTCGCTATATGTGGTGATGCTGGTGGTGTCGGAGATATTGTCTGTCTCTTGTGCAGTCAAATCTCTTTTCATCTGCTACCTCCACATTCTCGGACACGATCCCCAAATGATTTGGCCAGAATCAGCACGAGCTTCTGTATTTCTGTTTCCAGGGTGCACCACGTGGAGGTACATTTGGGATCTTGGTTATCTGCTAACCCTGGGTCCGCCTAGAGCAATGAGTTCCCTTTGCACCCCATTGTCATTGGTAACTAGTATAATATTAGACTTATGCCAGTGCATGTCTTGGCATGATACATGTATTAACTAATTCCAGCATATATCTATCTCATCATTACTATCAGCATATAACATATACCCTTGTATTCCAAATGTTGACATGTAATTGTACATTTAGTTAGTCGTTGGATCATTGTCACTGCACTCCGGAAAAGTTCATAAGTGCTCAGATCTCTTTGAGAATTTAGTTGCCATTACATGTTGACTGATGGTCCCAGTACGCAGTTGATTGACCATCATTCTTTCTTGCCCACGAAACCGCTCCGTTCTAGCGACATCACATTTCAAACCAAATTCCTTTATTCTAGTCATGGAACAAGAGTCATCATCTTTTATACAGTCATTTGCTCGTGCATTTTCCCATAGGGCGTTCAAAATGTCTGCTCGATCCATCGCTCCACCAACAGCCATAGTAGCAGCGTGCGCAGCTAACCTATCTGCTCTCTCATTACCCTGGACTCCTGCATGTCCCGGCACATAAATGAAAGTCACTTTACGCAAACAGGAATTCTTCACTGCACCCAGCCACTGTTCCTGAATGTATCCCGCCTGAACTTTCACAATCATGCTCATCGAGTCACTGAAAATGCAGGCATGCTCGCTGATAGTCTGCGAGCAGACTCATTGCAAAGCTTTGGTTACTGCCAAAATCTCCATTGTCATGCTGCTTGTCATCTGAGCAAAAGCACCACTTTCCTCTCTGATGGTTTCCCCCCACCTTTGAGCCGTGAAGGCCCAGGCACTTCTGATGTGTCTCTCAACCGAAACATCTGTATATACAATCATATCACCTTTCCTGGAATTTTCACAAATTAGAGCGAGTACCTCCGACTCCAACACTGTCGGACACCATTCCTGTATTCTCTACTGAGTGTTATTATTACTTTGAAGGCTGTCGGACAATCTAATGACACATGACTCCATTCCATACCAGGTAGCACGTCCTCCAAATAATATCCTCTGCACGCCCCATCCACGACTTTGCTCTCTTAAGTCGACTGCCTTTCATTTTGAGAATTTCAGAGTGTTGTGGATGTTCTTTATCAGCGGTGATATGTAGGTAGTCCCGCGCCCTGCAGGTTTGTATTCTTTGCTCTGCAGTTGGGCAATCCGGTAAGTATCGCATAGCTCGTGCCGACGTATCTCTCGTACACCTCAAAATGATTCGCATTGCCTCATTCTGGATTCTATCCAATCTTTCTGTTTGAGTCTGACTCAGTGTTAGAATCACCAGTGTGTACTCTACCACCGCCACCACCAAACCCTGATACAGCAGAAATAGCAGCCTCTGTTCACATTGAGCAGTAGCCATAATCTTTATAAGCCTTTACAATGATGTGGTCAACATGATCTTTGAAACTCAGACTGCGGTCCAACATAACCCCTAAGTATTTCATTGTGCTGGTTCTCTCTCGAGGACATCCCTTCTCAAAGTAACCGATGGGTGTGGGCGTGTTTACTAAGTGATTATTTAGGGAAAACCATGTTATTGATGCCTTTTATGGATTAACAAAAGCTCCAGAATTATTGCACCAATTCCCTATGATCAAGCTCCCTCTGCAAATTCCTGGCGATCGTTTTTCTATCTCTGCCCTGCCTATATACCAAGATGTCATCAGCACAGGACATAGTTATCTCCGGTCCTGCAATCTGACAGCTTGTAATTTTAACTGTATACACATTAAATAATACTGGGGACAGAGGTGACCACAAGGGTAGTCCCAGGTTTATGACTGTTGGTGCAGAAGACCAACTCCCACACTGAAAAAGTGCAGAGATAATCCACCTGACAATGAAAGGACTAACTTGGAGCTGCAGCATTATGGTCATTTGATAGTGTGAAGTGTCTCAGGCCATAATTAATCACGGAAAGGACTAGTCGTTGACAAATCAGCATAAGTAAGCTCTGTTCCATACTCACAGTTGCCACTATTTTTAGCAATGTCTGACCATCTTTACTGTTATGGATAATAGTGTAGAAATATTTATAAGGCATGCTTTAGTCAAATGTTACTCCTAGATATTTAATACTGTCACTCCTCTCTGTGGTCTGCTCATTGAACTTCACACTAGAATGCGCTGTCTTCATGATGTTGTTAAAGGAACAACACATGGCACAAGCCTCACCTGAGAGCTCCAGTCATCACATCATCGAGAAATTAAATAGTAATGTGTCATGCATATCATTTTATCATTTTCGTTGTCTATCTTTTCCGATCCTGTACACAAAAATGTTACAGGCAAATGTTAGTGTTGCACCTGCCCTGCCAGTTGAATATTGGCCACTTTCGTTGTATAAATACACATTGATGACAGTGGGAATCCCTGACACAAAACTAGGACATATTCACCAAGATTTCGATGTCCAGGCACCCAGATGGAGAGCAACTTTCCTCTCTACCAATGCAGCTGCCACCTGATTTACTACAGCTAAATTTAATGTGCAGTAAGACCAGAGTTGCAATTCTGTTAATACTAGTTCAACTCGTATCTGAAACCTAGTCCAAAATAAGATTATTCAAGCCAGTGACAAACTTCAGTGGAATTCTGATTCTAATTGAACTCTATATCTAAAATTTCTGTAGGAAATCAAAATAATTTTTAACTGAACTGAAATGAAAATAAACTAAAACATTTAAGCAACTGCAAATGATGGCTTACAGTAATAATAAAATCTGGCAATTTACTTTGTAAACTCAATATGACACCAACTTGGTAAAGTGCTCCAGCTTTCAACATGTGTTTGTTATAATCTTATTTGGGGGAAACAATTTATAATATTGGAGTACATTTTCTTAAGCAAATTTGACAAATAATACAAGGTGTTTTCATACATCATATTATTGTATGCATAATTTCTCTTCCCCCCCCCCTCCCTCCCCAACCATGAAAGAAAATAATATTTAAAAAAAAACTGCCTTCAGTACAGTGTTGGGTACCATAAATGCCAATTCATTGCTTCTCATAATAAAAAATTGTCATTTTGCTTGATGTGTGAGAAATTGTTTAACAATGAGGCCATTAAGCTTCTATTTCAAGTGGACATATCCAGATGGCAAGACAAAAAAATCAAATAGTTTACCTCTTAATCCAACACAGATGACGATCAAGCATTCTATGTGCCCAGATGCTTAAGAGTGCTGACTGTGATACAGACCAAAACTTCTCATGGTGGACGTAAAAATTAAGCTTAAAAAGGTTACAGACCCATCCGCTGTGACACTAGCAGAATATAGCATCGAAGTTCACAACAAATTTGAAATACTTCTGTCAGTACAAGAAGAATTAACACCCGCTGAACTAGCAAACTATGCAAGAGATATTCTTGTTTCTAAAGCACAAAATCTTATACCCAGAAAAGTTACCAAGAAAAAAGGCTACATCTCTGATGAAATTCAAACTAATTGAAGAAAGAATACAAATGAAAACAATGAATTACACTTCAAATCACAGCAAATACAAATAAATCTCCAGGAATAAGGAAGAATATATGAATATAAGACAGGACAAAACAAATATATACCAAAGACCTGCAGCTAGATAGAGGAGATGAACAAATTAAGAAGAAGTGGGGTGCAAAGGGAACGCATTGCTCTAGGTGGACCCAGGGTTAGCAGATAACCAAGATCCCATATGTACCTCCTCGCTGTGCACCCTGGTAACAGAAAACAGCAGCTCGAACTGATTCTGGCCAAATCCTTTGGGGATCGTATCCAAGAATGTGGAGGAAGAGATGGAAAGAGATTTGACTGCAAAGGAGACAGACAATATCTCCGACACCATTTGCATCACCACATAGAGCGACACTGTCGACATACAGTGACGCCTGTTAGTCCAGTCAGAACATAGGAGGGGCGGTCAATGTAAAAGGCACGTAAAGGTGGGTGCATGGAGATAAACAAATATATGTCATAATGAGTACAATGACACAATGAAAGGGCAGAACAGCGCCAGAGGGCAGGGCGAACAGCAAATGAAAAGTTAAAAATTCCTAGGAAAGGAAACTATAAGCTCTGTTACCTCGAGACGAGCTTCTAGTCACCTGTGACTCCAGACCCAATCGTGGGCGCTTGGAAAAGCAAGAAGACCTAAATCAACTCTAATGTCGAGCCTTCCTATACCGGAAATACACTTGCAGAGAGAAAGGGTTCAGTACCTGATGGGCTCAGGCACAAAAGGGACAACGATTTAGCCCTGGCCCAACTCTACTGTCAAGTTTTCCTATACCGGAAATACACTAGCAGAGAGAAAGTGTTCAGTATCTGATGGGCTCAGGCGCTATTGGGACAAGGTCGCTCAGCTCGAGAACGCCTTGCTCTCAAACGCGTGGTGTGAAACTCAAACTTGTGCAAGGAGTTCACGATGTCTGTGAACGACGCCTTGGGTAGGAGGACGAACGAGCCAGGGTCCAACTCTTCTGGTGAGTTCTTCCTCATACGGAACCAGGTTCCCAGATGAGAAAAGGTTTGGTACCCGATGGACACAGGCAGAGTTCGTCCAATTGCACGAGATGGGTTTATAGACGGTGGAGCACCTTGTGTCAGATAGACGCGCTCGACAAGCGTCTTGGCGAAGAGGCACTACACACCAGCGTGATGGCGACAGATACACAGACTGTCACGGACTAGGGACCAAACCCGAAATAAAGGAATGATAAAAACGAATGTGCTGGACCTCGGACATCCTGACCACAAGTGGTCAACCGGGGTGCAAATAATCACAGTTCTACTGTGGAACTTGCAGCACAAAGTACCTCACGCTCCCCGGCGGAAATCACACGCAATATTCGTTGTGGTTATTTGAGAGCGAACGCTGAAGAAGAAGAAGAAGTGATAGTATGTTCAAAGAGATGAGAAATGTAACAGGCGATTTTAAGCCAGTACTAAACATCAGTCAAGACAAACAAGGCAACAAATTGACAGAAAGTAAAGATATTCTGGAAAGATGGAAAGAATATGAGAAATCCACAAAAATACTGACAATATCCCCCACAATAGCAGTGAAATAGAACCACAACCCAATTTAGATGAAGTGAGATGGGTCATTAAAAACCTGAAGAGAGAGAAATCTCCAGGGTGTGATAATATAACTGTTGAAATGATCCAGGCAGGAGCATCACCATCTATCACACAATCTGCACCAAGATCTGGAAAAGTGAAATTTGCCCAAGGAGTGGACACGATTAGTCTACATACCGCTACCGAAAAAGGGAAATCTAACACTATGAACCAACTACAGAACCCTTGCACTGATCAGTCACGCCAGCAAAACACCACTTGGTATCATCATGAAAAGACTACAACATAAGCTGGAAGAAGAGTTAAATGAAGCACAGGCAGGATTCAGACAGGGCAGAAGCACCAAAAGCATAGAGAAATACAGAGAGTTTAATGTCGACATCTACACATGCTTTATTGACTACACAAAAGAACTCAATTGTGAACAAACATTAAAAACTTTGAAATATCATGAAGGGGATGGGTTTCCCACTACATAAAATCCACCTCATAAAAACATTATATCAAGACCAACAAGCAGCCTTGAGAGTAAATAGTGAAACATCTGACTGGTTCAGCATGGAAAAAGGAGTCAGAAAAGGATGTGTCCTATCACCATATCTCTTCAAAATTTATGTGGAAAACATAATGAGGACTGCAAAAAAATGATCAACAGAGAAATAACTTCGACCCACTCAAAATTGGAGGTCATGAGATATCAGAACTAAGATATGACAATGATACAAAAATTTTGGCACACAGTCAAGCAAGTCTCCAACACATCTTAAACTCCATTAAACACATAGTGAACAAAACCTATTTCTTAATGGAAACAAGACCAAGATTATGACAAGTGAAAAAACCTCTAACAAGTTCTCAATCAGTATCAACAACCGCGAATTAGAAAGAGCCACTAGTTTTGAATATCTTGGTTTTCTTATCAACAGTAATGAGAATTGCTATGAAGATCAGAAGGAGGTTGGCTATCACATCAAAGAAGCTGACAAAAATGAAAAACATATGGCTAAGCTACTGCAAAACAACAAAACTAACATTTCTAAGAGCTAATATTCCTATAATTCAAAACTAATATTCAAAATATAATAATATTCAAAATTAATTATTCTAATAATGCTAATATTCAAAACTAATATTCCAATTGCCAATATATGGATGTAAATCCTGGACAATTATCAACACAGTGAAAAATAAAATAGTAGCATTTGAAACAAAATGTTACAGAAAAATCCTCAGAATATCATGGATCAAAAAGATCACCAATGAAATCATCCTGAGAGAAAACTAAAAGAAAACTGGCCAAACAGCATGGTTCTTTCCAGAAAACAACAATATTTTGGCCATATCAAATGTCATGATGACCTAGAAAAAAACCACACTGGAAGGGAATGATACCAGGGAGACAAACAAGAGATAGACCAATAAGAAGATGGACACAAGACATCAAGGACCACCTGAACATGACAATAACAGAAGCAGGAAGACTGGCTCAAGATAGACAGAAGTTTCAGACTATGATGACTGCTACATCCTGTTCAGGATATGCTACCTGATGATGAAGCTTCTATCTCTGAACCACTCCCTAGCAATCACTGAATAAGAATAATAGCTCATTATAAACTGTGTCTAGAAGCAGTGGGCAATACTAATATTTAACAAGAAAAACAGACATAAGAATGAAAACAATTGAATTTTTAAGACAAAGCATGTTTGTTTTGGTGAAATAATAAGTACGGTAGCAGTATTTTCACATGTAACAGAAAAGAATTGAGTTAACATAAATACCTATAGGCCCTATTAGTGAACTACAAAATATAAATGTATCGAAGTATGAGTGGAAACCAAAAATCAATATATCGGTTATTAGTCTCATACAACTCTTTATATTTCCAATATATATGTGTGATTGGCTCTGACAGAGTTAAAAAACAGGAGTAAACAAAACCACATTAGCTACTATCAAAATAATTGACTGTATTCTTCACCAAAGATGGATGTGTTGGGTCATTGGGACAAACTAAATGAAAACAGAATGAATTTCCATTCTCTGGACTACATCCTGCTGGAAATCTAGGTCCATGTTCCTGCTAAATGAGAGATCCAGCAGGAATTTGAGAATGGTCACTGAAGAATGTTCACAACTGTTTTATTGTTCTCAGATGGCATAAGCCAACTCAGCTACTGGCACTATCATGATCTTGAACCTTATTCAAACTGTTTTAATGTTCTCAGAGGACAATAGCAAACTCAATTACTAGCAAGTAGTGTGCACATTTAGTATGAATCTAAGAACATCAAAGTGGTGATGTTAGCTATCATCACGGTCGGCAAAGGAATTGCACAGCTATCATGCAATCCCTGAGTTAGCACACTGCTTTCTCCAGTAAAACGCATACACTCTCAATTACATTGGACTAAGATCTAACATTTTAGATTATTCTTGTTCTTCTCATTGGTTAATATTTATATACTTGAAGTCACATGCCAAAAATAGCCAAGGCCGACCTATAGATTTCACGCAAATTGGCCCACTAGGTCATGTTTATGTTTTAGCTAGCAGGAATTTTGGGAAGACCAAAATCAACGCTCAGAAGAACATTTCTGAATGAATTAAAATCAACAGGCATAAATGCACAAGACCTGCAATCCTTGGCAACTGACCGACAGGCATGGAGAACTATGACATCTGCCCTATGTGCCAAACTTGGCAAAAGAGGAACTGACTAGCAGGAATTTACTGGAGCAGGTGATGGTTAGCATGTGACCTAGATCCTAAAAGTACCTCCTTTTTGTGCATCCTGTGAACATATTGCTTTGAAGTTTGTGCGAAGCTATCTGACGATCATTTTATGAATGGGGTCTGTGCAGCACAGACAGTGATGAAATGAGAATTATTTTTCTTCGTCTCGTTCGCAGTTTGACATGTCTACACAGCAAATCCTGTTCTCTTAATAAATGCTGCTGTATTTTAAAGCTCCTCAGTGCTCCCATACATCTTTCTGTGAATATCCATCTCTGTGGGCCAGTGTTCTTCTCTTAACTGGTTTAGTGTAGTGCAGTCTTGCAGGATATGTTCTGCGGTCTGTGCTGCCTGCCCACAAGGGCACAGAGGTGATGGGACCAGTTTTAGTCTATTTAAGTGGCTGTTAAATGAGAATTGATTACATCATCATCATGCACCATGCCACATGGCATAGGCGATCATGGCTCTCCACAGCCCTCTATCTCTAGTATTATGTATCATGATCATTGTTGTTTGCCTGCCGTACAAGGCTGTTAAACTGTCTAATATTTTCTCACGTTATGATCTTCTGTTTCTGATGCCTTCAATCTTGCCTGTTGTGATTATGTTCTCCAAACCTCCTCATTTCATAATGTGGCAGGGGTGCAAAGGGAACGCATTGCTCTAGGCGGACCCAGGGTTAGCAGATAACCAAGATCCCAAATGTACCTCCACGCGGTGCACCCTGGAAACAGAAATACAGCAGCCCGAGCTGATTCTGGCCAAATCATTTGGGGATCGTGTCCGAGAATGTGGAGGTAGGAGATGGAAAGAGATTTGACTGCACAAGAGACAGACAATATCTCTGACACCACCAGCATCACCACATATAGCGACACTGTCGACATACAGTGAAGCTAGTCAGTCCAGTCCGAACATTGGAGGGGCGGCCAATGTAAAATGCACGTAAAGGTAGATGCATGGCGAGAGACAAATAGATTTCATACCAAGTACAATGAAACAATGAAAGGGCAGAACAGTGCTAGAGTGCAGCGCGAACTGCAAATAGAAAGTGAAAAGTCTCTAGGGAAGGGGAACTACAAGCTCCGTCAGCTCAAGACGAGCATCTAGTTACCTGAGTTCCTTACAGGCAGAGACCCAGACACATTCATTTGTGTTTGGTAAAGCAAGAAGACCTAATCCAACTCTAATGTCGAGCCTTCCTAAACCAGAAATATGCTCGCGAAGAGAAAGGTTTCTGTACCCGATGGGCTTAGGCAAGAAAGGGACAAAGATGGTAGTTCTGGTCCAACTCTACTGTCACGGTTTCCTATACCGGAAGTACACTTGCAGAGAGAAAGGGTTCCGTACCCAATGGGCTCAGGCACAAAAGGGACAACGATTTAGCCCTGGCCCAACTCTACTGTCAGGTTTTCCTACACCGGAAATACACTTGAAGAGAGAAAGGGTTCAGTACCTGATGGGCTCAGGCGCTATTGGGACAAGGACGATCAGCTCGAGAACGCCTTGCTCTCAAACGCGTGGTGTGAGACTCGAACTTGGACAAGGGGTACACGATGTCTGTGAATGACACCTCGGCTAAGAGGGCAAAAGAGCCAGGGCCCAACTCCTCTGTTGAGTTCTTCCCCTTAAGGAACCAGGCTCACGGATGAGAAACGGTTCAGTACCCAATGGGCACAGGCACAGCACGTCCAATTACACGAGGCAAGTTCATAGACAGTGGAACACTTCGTACGAGTCAGACGAGAGCAAAAATCGTCTGGGCGAAGAGACATTTTTATGAATGTTGTTTTTGCCTGCCCTATTCTGCTTCTTGTTTCTGTTAAACTTCTTCCATCTCCTGTAATCGTTGTACCTAAATATTTGAATTGGGGGACCTGTTTTAATACTGTATCATTCACTTTGATCTAGCAAGTTGTTATTTTGTTTCTTTGAAATAAGCATTACTTTTGTTTTCTTGTTATTTAGGAAGAAGCCTTTTTCTTTACTTTCTGTGACTACAACATTAATTAATTCTTGAAGATCTTCCTCACTTTTAGCAATCATTAAAGTTTCATCTGCATTTCTCAAATTATTTATGTTATGTCCTTCCACTGACATTCCTGGGATATCAACTATTGCACACATTATTTTTTCACTGTATAAAGAGAACAGGTCTGATGAAAGTCCCTATTTTATTTGTTGAAAGGGCCAAATATTGATTTTCTACTCTTATTGCTGCTGTTTGTTGTCAGTACATGTTTTTTATGATTCTTAAATCGTTACTATGGATGTTCAAATTCTCTAGTATGTGTATAACTTCACTATGTTTAACTTTATCAAATACCTTTGTGTAGTCTATTCTTCTTCTTTCGTTCACTTGAAACATGTCTATATCTGTAATTCAGTCTCCTTAATAAAACTCACTGTCTTTTGTAGTTCATACAGTGTCCCATAGAGCTTTGATTCCAGTGTTGTTTCCTCTGGCCAACATGTCTGCCTCAGCGTTTCATGCTCAGAACACTCTTGAAGTATATGTTTGGCACTCTGTGCTGCCTGTCACCATGTACACACGGCCGTGTTGCCAATCTTGAACTTTGTATAATGTGACTGCGGAGTCTGTTGTTTCCTGTTCTGAGACGTAAAATTATAACTTGTTCTAATCTGTTCATAATGTAATAGTCATCTTGTGCTGGTGTTTGTGGCTTTCTTATTGACTTGGATATCTGTTTTTTCTGATGGTAAGTGATTGGTATATCTGGTTGGTCTTCGGCAGCACCTTCCTTAGCCAGTTGGTCTGCTTTTTCATTTCCTGGTATTCCACAGTGAGAGGGTGGTATTCCACTGCATGGTTACCCTATAGTGGTACGACAATTCGCTAATTAATTTTTTCAAGTCTTAGTTTTCCAGACTGGAGAGCTTGAAGCACTGCATCTGTCAGGAATACCAAAGGCTGTAGGCCAGAGTTGGAGTTCAGCAGTTTTTTAGCTGCCACACTAATTGCCTGGATTTCTGCATCATAATTATTGCAGAATTTTCCTGTCGGTGTTCTGATTGTATCTCTAGGCTTGTGTGGATATTCTATATATACACTTGCACCTCCATTCCTCACAGCATTCTGTGCTGACCCATCTGTGTATACTTTGACCCATATATCTTGTGGATATTCCTAATCCAGGAAACTGAGGGTGACTGTCCTTTGCTGCACACTGTTCTGTTCGTCCTTGCTTAGTATTCCTTTCACTTGGGTCTGAATGTATATTGACATTCCATGTCTTTCACTCCATGGGGTTTGTTTTGGTACAGACCTTAAGGGGCTGTCAACTTCAGGTAGGTCTGTAAGTTGTCTACGGAGTCGTTTAGCTTGATGGATAAAGTTGCTTCTTTTCAGTCGCCCCATTGCTAGATTTTGGAATCTTTCCTTCATTGGATGACTTGGCATACACTGAAACTTTTCTTCTTGAATTAGTACTTTTGTGTCTCTGCGTTCGCCAAGTGTTTGCATTCTTCCCATTTTCTGCATCTCTGCTATGGGTGTTGATTTCATTGCTCCCAACATTATTCTAAGTGCCTGGTTTTGCACTTTATCTAGATCTTGTAATGTGGTGTTTGATGCAGGACACCATGCAGCTGAACCATATTCCAGGGTGTAGTCTATAAAACAGAGGTACAGATATATTTTTATTTCTATAGACCTCTATTATTGTTCTCAAAATTTAAATAGCACCGTTGGTACCTTTGCTTTCTACAAAGCCACATTGTTCTGGACTTATTTATGTTTTTATTTTGTTTATCACTGTCTTCATGACGATTCGGAGAAGTATGTTTATTATTTGGCTCATGTGGCAAATGTACAGTGTTCTTCACATTCTGTGGTCACTGGTTTCTTTGGTAATGATTATAGTTTTTAAAATATATCTTTCTAAATAATGCTGGCTAAATCTATTCCCACAATCCACTGGTATATTGCAATCAACATGTTGATGGCCCCTGCCATTTGAGCCTTTAACCTCTAGGACCCTAGATTAAAATGATGCAATATCCACGTGGGCCTGGATTCTTTTCTGACAATGTGCATTATTTCTGTTGAGTATTTGGCAAACATGATAACTTTTTGTTTGTAGAAATATCCAAATAAATTTTGCACATGTAAATAAAGGAGTGAATAATGTATATAATAATGTATTTTGTTGTTGCTGTATGTGTGATATGACAGTTGTGAAGTTGAAAATCTAAAAATGCCATTTAAAAGTCGCAAAAATAATTTCTTGACCAAATGTGTGGCAACATTGATAAATCCTCCAAAATACCCATTCCTGTTGTATATATGTTGCTTAATATCCATATATTATGTTTCATATCCAAACTAATATAATATGGACTGAAAAAACGAATATAACAAGAAATCGCAATGTCAGTCCATCCATCACTAGGTCTAGGCCGACATACAACATAATTATTTTCTATGCAGACACGTGGCACCCCTGATACATATTGTATTTGTGTTATTCAATGAATAAATGAACATTCTTATAATCCAACTACAAAAACATAAAAACAACAATTAAAACATGTAGATATTACTTTCCACGATGATCACATACAATGTCACGCGGTACTACATTCAATAGTAAAATATGGCGTCAAACATGGACAAAGTTGTTCTAAAAATTCAGTGACAAAATCAGACAGCTTTCTCCTTTCTTACAACCATAAAGGAATTTGACGTTTAAGCTGTGATGTATTCCTAGCTTCGTGTGGCGGAAATTCTACGGCATATGAGCTTATCTTCGTGTGATTTCACATTGATGAATTAGAGTATAGTAATGGAGGTGAGTAACTAGATGCCACAGGTTCTATATATTTGTAATGGCATCGATAACTATAGACGCCTATAGAGCCCGTAAGGAGAAAGAGTACATATAACAACTTACAGTAGGCAAAGCTTCAGCCACCATTCCTTTGGGATGTATTAAACCACCTGTTGATTTAATACATTTATTTTTAATAATATAAATATTTCAAATATATGTACACATGAAAGTGATACAAAAACCATCCTGACTAACCATGATCTATTCGCAATATAAAAGATCTATTTACATTTATTGTGGCAATGAGATAGCAGACAGTCTGGAGAGTTCTGCCACTATATTGAGAAACAATGACATTCTTATGAGAAACAGCAAAGACAATAAAAATAAGTATGATAATTCTTTTTCCCAGTCCGAAATTAAGTTTGAAATGTGGTGCCACCAGAAATTAGCAGCAATGTAGGAATAAAAGTGACCATAAACAGAGAACATAAACTATTAGTTGTCAAGTAATTGTGGAGATACTAAGGAAGGAGGAGAATCTATGGATATATCCTGTATGACATGATAATTTCACAACCAACAACCTTCTAACTTCCTTCAGAGTACAGGTGAACAAATCTTTTCTATCTTGTCCTGTCTTTAGCTATTACATTCAGTTCTTTCAACCATTCTTCTTGCATCTGTTTCTTTTTCCTCCATTTAAAAAAAAATATCTTTTCTTCTTTCTCTGCAGTTACCAGAATAATACTTTTGATTGGTATTTTTCATACAATGGTTTGTCATAAGCCTTTACCCTGACATTAATGTGACAATAATGGAGTAGAAGTAAGTTGAAATTTTTCACAATGTTTATTCCTTCTCAATGCAGGCACCACCAAAATGTATACATTTCTGTCATCTCTGTATGACATTGAAATTACCAGAATTAAACAACCTATGGTATTTCTCAAACTAAACCAGTTATCACAAGCCAGTATGACATCCTCATCTCTTCATCACTGCCAAAATGATTTCCTTTCATCTGTTTTTAAGATGTGGAAAAAGAAATAAGTAGGATGGAGCCAAATCCAGAGAATATAGTGGGTGTGAAAAAATTTCAATTTCCAAATAGTTGGCTATTTGCAGCACTAGCTGCATGGGAGGGCTTTCTGAGCTTCAGTATCTAGTGAAATTTATATAATAAACCAGGATTTTATCTTGAGTTTGTCACAGAAAATAGGGAAAAAATAGAATAGGAAAAGTTATATTTAGAAAAGGAAATGGAAAGAAAATAAAGATAGCGAATGAACAATTTGTGTATAATCTTAGTCTTAGGATAAATTGTTAATTAGATATTGTTTAATTAGGTATTAGGTCTGTTGATTATCCTCTTCGCACACAGGACACGTCAATATGTGCTCAGATCTCTGCTTCAGTAAATCTCTCAGGGTATAACGGCTGATGGTTCCGTTTCTATGTTAGTTCACTGTTCTTTGTCAGGGGTTGTCTACGGGCCACACTCATCTTCACTCCCAAATACAGCATTTCCAATATTGACTCATGCTCATTCAACTCAAAATCCTCAGATCGTGAGGACCCACAAAGAGCAATGAGTATATCTGCTCGGTCCATAAGCTGACCATCTGATGTGGTGGCAATGCTAGCAAATTGGTAGGCCAGTGGGTTCCCTCCACGCCCGCATGTCCAGGGACAAAGATAAGCATGAGTTTTTATAGTATGCCCATATTTTAGCTCTCTCTAATGACTCCATCCATTCCCTACGTACATCACCTGTTTTCACTTTTTGAATCATATTCAGTGAGTCACTTAATATGCACGCATGGGAGTAGGCTTGCAATTCCAGCCAGTTGAGTGACTGCGTTACAGCGAATACTTCCATTGTTAGGCTGCTTATTGTTGCGATAACGGCACCACTGGCTTCGTGTACTGTTCTTCCTTTTGATCTGGCAGTAAAGGCCCATGTGAATTGGTGGTGACGAATGACTGACTCGTTCGTGTAAATTACAACATCTGTGTCATTGGTATTCTCGCATATTAGTGCCTTGACCTCAGCGCCCAGGCTCATGTGTCTGTGTTCTCTGCACTCTCTATTGAGTGTAATGACGGTCTTCAATGCTTCTTGAAAGACTGTAGGAATAGGTGTCCATTCCACGCCAGGAGTTATATCTACTGGGGAGCAGATATGTTTAACGGCATCCTCCGCACGACCTATCCACAATTTGCATTCTCTTGAGACTACTTCCCTTCACGCGAGTGAGCTCACTGTGTAGTGGGTGGTCTATGTCAGAACTCACTCTGAGGTATCCACAGGCATATTACATATCAATTCTATAATTCTATGAGATATGCTCAGAAAATCAAGGAGAAACACACAGGATGTGTCCCTTATGCAACCAAGGATGATCTGCATCGCTTCATTTTGGATTCTCTACAGCCTGTCAATCTGTGTGTGGCTCGCAGTGATAGTGGCATCTTCGTATTCAATTTACAGGGAGGACAAGAGACCCATATACAATTATGAGCTGTGATTATTTAGTGTTAGCCGCTGCCAACACTCTCAGAGCTGAAAGTCTCTTGTTGGCCTTAGCGATAACGTGATCAAAGTGTTACCGGAAACACAGACTACGATAAAATCACATGCCCAGGTATTGTAAGGCTGAGGTGCTGATTACATCATACCCTCTCATCTCCACTGTCAGTGTTGCAGACTTTACAATGTGGTTGTTAAGAGAGAACTATGTAACCGCAGCCTTCTCTTAGTTGATCAGTGCCGCTGAATCATCACACCAGGAAGCGAAACGGTCGAGCTTATTCTGCAGTGATCTGACAGTTTCTGTTCTATTCGTTCCCTGTCTGTATATCTGGATGTCATCCGCAAAAGGCAGTATTCTACCTCTTCCATCAAGCTGCTGCTGTGTGACGGTTTAGACATTGAATAATACAGGTGAAAGGGGAGATCCCTGTGGAAGGCCCGAGCATATTGTTATGGGTTTAGATTTCCAACAACCGCACCTAAGAGCCACCTTCCTCTCGAGCAATACCGCTGATATCCATCTGACAACGAACGGGTGAACGTTAAAGAGCAAGAACGTATTGATGAGATATTTGAACGGCACTCTGTTATAAGTGTCCTCCAAATCAATCGTGACAGCATATGTTTTCACACCTGTGTGGAAGCCCTCAAATACCTTAGGGTATTATAAAGGGCAGCCTTATATACGTATACGTGATGCACTATCACAATCCATCTGCACAGAGGGGTCAAGGTTGTGGGAACCAATGCAAGGTCTATACTACTGTCAGTGTCTCCAGATCGGATAGCAGTCCTAGTTGCTGTACCATCATTGAGACACATGACATCGGCAGTTACCAACGTGCCCTCGAGGTCTACCCATTGCTTGTTGGTAATGTCATTTCCCCACTGTCTTCCTCTGGCATTGAAGTCTCCACAAAAAGCAATGTGTTTTTCATCTTGCTTGAGTAAGCTTTCCCACATCATTTTGTCTATCTTGCCATTGCAAGCATACACGTTTACAATGACCATAGGTACCTGTGATATTGTTTAATTAATTGAGTGCAATAAGATAAATATAGAACGTAGACCAGAGATATTACCTCCTGGTGTATTACAGAAGATTATGTAATATGATCTTGTCATTAGAGGTGAGAGAGTTATGCAGTGCAGTGCTATATAACCTCTACACTAACATATCGGTGAGAGTCTTGGACAATAAACAAACTGGAAAGTGGGAAATTAGAGGCAACAGAGATGTGGTTCTATAGAAGAATGCTGAGAATACCATGGACTGCCAGAAAATCTACTGTAGAGAGGTTGAAAGAGTCAAATACAAAACGGACCTTAATCAACAATATAAGAAAAAGGCAATCTTCTTGTTTTGGCCACTTCATGAGACAGGCAGGTTTAGAGAACATAGTCACAACAGGCAAAATTGAAGGCAACAGAGACAGAGGGCAACAACATGAGAAAATATTAGACAGTTTGACAACCTGTCACGGCAAGGAAATAACAACGACCTTGATACATAATACTGTGGAGAGCCATGACCGCCTACGCCAGCCGGCATGGCACCTAATGATGATGATGAGACAAGAGATGGAAACAGAAACAACCTTGACTGAAATGCTGACTGGTATAGCAAAAATGTTAGTAGGTTTTGGACAATCTGTTAGACATCAGACAATATTGTTAGTATACTAAAGTATCATGGTGACATTAAGACATTTAGATTATGGATAAAGGAGATAGAAAAGTATGCTCTATTGTATAATGTTAATGATTTAGAGAAAAAGAAAATAGCTTTTCAAACTAATTTTGCAATGGTAAGTGACTACGTCAGAAGAAGATTGGAAGAGTATTCAGAAGAATTATGGAAAGAATTTAAAGAACATTTAATGAGCAGATATGGTGAAGTGAAGGACAGGCAAAGTGCATTTTATAGAATTACGGAGAGTAAAGCAAGAGAAAACAGAAGACATTCAGACTTGCAGTACTAGATTGATGAACATAGCAAAAAAGCCTTTGGTAATGTAGGTTTGAGCAACAATGAAGCAGAATGACACTTGCATGCAATCTTTATAGATGGATTGAAGGAAAATTAACTTAAAATGCAGCTTCTCAGACAGAAACAAACCTAAAAGAGACAATATACTCAGATATTAGAGAAGAGAACTTGAGACATAGATTTCACTTAAGGGATAAGCATATACAACAAGAACAGATACAGATGAAAGTTGATCTTTCAAGTACACACAGAACAAGCCAAACAGAAATCAAACCAAAACAAGGTAGAGTGAAGTTAGACAGAACTTAAGAAGTGAAAAGGGCAGTGCAGATATAAAATGCTTCAGATGTGGAAATAGGGGCCACATTGCCAGATAATGTAGGACTCTGTCATTTTAACCCTTACGAGACGGGACCATAATAAAATCGTATACATTGTTACGATGATTTGGAAAATATCAAAAAAATATTTTTCCTCACTATTTCAGTAAAACATTATAATTGTATTATAGAAAAAGGTTATATTGATATAGAAACTTCAATACAATTTCAAAATTTAGATTTTGATATTTTAAAATTATTTTAGAAATCTCGTATTAATAATTTTACAAGGAATCTTTGCCGCTATGTTACTACTATTTTACTACTTTTACGTGTATTACGAGAATATAGATCTAACTATTTTTTTCACTATTTCAGCAAACCATTATAATTTTGTTTTAGAAAAATTGTTATACTACCTGAAACTTAAAAAACTTATGAAACTTAAAAACAACGTCAAAATATTGATTTTGATATTTAAAATTATGTCCAAAAACTCGTGAGAAATAATTCGGCCAGGAAGCATCATACGCCATTTTACTAATTTGTTCTTGCTGGTCACCATCAGAAGCTCTATCGCAATTTCTCACTAATTTGAACATACAAAATGGATATTAGCAGTGATTCTTCACAAAGTAGCTGTTATTCTAGTGAATCTGATGTTTCTGATGTCTCTGTCACGTCCGATGACTCGAATTACGATGATACTCCAATTTCAACACCTAGGTAGGTCTGGCTTTCATTTTCTAGTTTCAGTTTCCCGATAGTTTACAATATAAATATAATTTTTTTTTTAGTATTGCTTGTAATGGTTATTTGTAATAATTAGTAGGCCTATATTTAAAATAGTATTCTATATTCATAATCTTAAGACTATTTATAAATTAGATATAACCATAATAGGAATTTATGTGTTTTGAAACTTGTACCACCTTAAACTAAGGCTTAGTAAACAAGTGATCAGCTGTTCTCTGTTTACATTTTCTGTGAAGTATAATTTCGTGATAATATGCTCTTTATCCCTTTTTTTTGCAGTATATGTAAGTATAATTGCAACAATATTTGACTGATGTTTTATACTATAATTGTACTTGTAAATAATTGGTCTCTATAAATACTATAATATTCAAAACTATTTTTTTTATATTACGTTCATAGGTGTTATGGATACAGTGACTCAGATGAGGGACCACCATCCAAGCCACCCAATTTTTTGCCTGAGAGAGTGCCTGGACTGCAGCTATCAGAAGTTCTCACTAGGGAGGATGCCAGACAGTTTACAAGTCCTGTGGACTTCTTTAAGCTGTTGTTTACATTTGATGTTGTAACATATATTTGTAAATATACCGTACTAATGATTATGCAAGCCAACATGGACCAAACCGTCCCACAGAATATTCTGGCTGGTATGACCTTACACCTGCAGAATTCTATAGATTCTGTGGTTTACTTATGTATGCAGGACTAATAGATCCCCCAAATGCCAACCTTTTCTGGTCAAAAAGTCTTTGTGGAATGGGTTATGGGCTAGATCTTTTATGTTTAGGGATAGATTCAAGGCAATTTTGAGTTTTTTGAAAGTGTCTGATCCAGCCGAGGAGAAATCAACTGATAGACTGTGTAAAGTTAGGATGCTTGTAACATATATTAGAGCAAAATGTAAAAAATTATATCAGCCTAATCAGAATATTGCTATTGATGAAAGAATGGTTAGAAATAAGGGGAGATATCCATTTAGGCAGTACATGAAGGATAAACCGACAAAGTGGGGGATGAAGTTATGGGTATTATCTGATTCTATTAGTGGTTACACATATGATTTTGAAATTTATTTGGGAAAGAATAACAATAATACAAATGTAGGTGGGTTTGGTTTAGCACATGGGGTAGTAATGAATTTGATAAAACCATTAGTTAGGCAGGGGTATAGGGTTTACTTTGATAATTTTTATACTTCGGTGCAGTTACTGAAAGATTTATGGAAAGTAGGCGTACTTGCTTGTGGGACTATGTTACGCAATAGGAAAGGTTTCCCTGTAGAACTGAAAAATATAAAAGAATTTGAAAAAGGTAATACAAGAGGGGCTATGAGGTGGATGAGGAATGGGGAACAATTAATAGTACAGTGGATAGATAATAAAACAATTTCATTAATTTCGACAATCCATAAAGGAAATAAATTTACATATATAAAGAGGAGAACAAAAGTAAATGGGGTTTTTAGGGAGATTTAAGTCAGGCAGCCTAATGTTGTTAAAGATTACAATAAGTACATGAAGGGGGTAGATAAAAGCGATCAGCTGATAGGTAAATACAACTGTCTTAGGAAAACAAACAAATACTGGAAAACTATATTTTTCCATCTCATTGATATAGCTAGAGTAAATGCTTATATATTGTTTCAAGATTGTCGAAGAAAGAATCAAAATATAGAAGATTTAAAAAGACCAAATAGATATAATCAGTTAAATTTTACAGAAGAATTAGTTAGGGGATTAGGTAATTTAGGATTATATGATGATGTTCCTGTCGCAGGAAAGCCAGCTACTTTCTCGCGCCATTCAATGGATCCAGAATTTACAAGTACACAGAGAAATTGTAAACTTTGTTATAAAAAATCAAAAATTGAAAGAAAGAGTAGAGTTAGATGTAAAGTCTGTGATACATATTTATGTTTCAATAATAAGAGAAACTGCTTATCAGAGTATCACAGAGCCTAACTATTTGTCAAATCATTATGTATACTGAACTCCTAATTTCTTTCATTCATCAGAGTTGAAATAAAATAAAAACACAATAACATTACTATAAAAATAATAGAAAAATACTCACCACTGTATTAATTGATCTTTAAATAATATGTATGCCATAATGTTTTCAAAATGAATGATAAGTAACTAAAGTATCCATTTAAAAAAAAAATAACTAAAAATATCCCAGCGCACATATACTTTTTTTTATATGTCGGCTGTATTTACATTTCTTGCTCTATTGGTGTAAATTTCTTATATGTTTTGCATAAATGCATTAGATACAATAGAAAACTAACTTCTATATGATTTTCATTTCATATTAATTTTTTTTGTTCTTTGTCATTGTGCCATTTATATAATTTCAGCACAATTTTGTATTTCAAATTACAAATTTAATTTTAAACTATGGACTAACCCTTTATTGAAAGATGACATTTGTGATAAGGATAGATAGGCAATTGTATACTGAATAAATAGATGTATGATACATTCCTGTATCATTTAATTTAAATTTTTTACAATTTTTTTACTAAAATGACTCCAGAATTATTTTTTAAATGGCCAAAAAGTCATGTCTGTTAAGAGTTAAAGAAAACCAAATAGAAAATACTTACAGGGAAACTAAATCTGCTCTTCGATCAACAGGCCACCGAAGAACGTATAAAGGCTCACAATATTTTTATTGGAATAGAAGAACTCCTAACTTTTTGGAAAAATACAGAGATAGACAAACGGATATATGTGTATGTGAAATAAGAATAGAAGGACAACCCCAACTTATGCTTTAATGAACACTGGAGCTAGTGAAAGTTTAGTACGAGAGAAACTTGTGAGAACATTTGAAATTTGATAATCATATTTGAATTAGTTTAGATTCAATATTAGGGAAGTTATAGGTCAAGTTACATGAAAGTAGGGGGAAGAAATTTTCGGCTAGACAACGGTTCATAGTGGTTAGGGGTATTCATAGGAATGTTATACTTGGAAGAGATTTCTGTATACGAAACAAGGTGGTGTGGATTATAGAGAAAGAAGACTTGAAATCAGAGGGTATATTTGCCTTTGATAGAGGTAGGGGAAGAAATTTCCTCATATTGTGTAAAGGTTACTGTAATAAAAAAAACCATGATCCATGAATATGGTACGAGCCAAAAAAAAATACACAATCACCTATAAAAGGAAGAAGTGAAGCACATATTGAGGAAACATATTTGGAAAAATTATATCCTGGTCTCTGTTATTGCTGGCTTGGCAAAGATTGAAGAAGGAGATGAGATAGTCACTACAATAGGTACTTAATCTATTGTCTTTCCCCAGGTGAATGATTGTTGATCATATTCACACTTGCTGCTAAGCGTAGGGGTGGGAGCTTAAGCTGCTGATCCAAAGCCAGATGTGTCACTGAGGTTGCATTTAGTCCATGTTTGTTCAATTCTATCTTGATGTTTTCTATCCACCGTTTTCTTGGACTACCTTTGGCTGTACGCCCTGATATTCTTGTGTTATATGATATTATTGGTATTTGGTTTGGCTTCATTCTCATGAGGTGACAGAACCATTTTACTTGCTGTCTCTCAATATGTTCGATACATGATATTATACCAACTCTTTTCCTAATTTCTTCATTTCTTATTTTATCTAGTTTGGTAACCATTGCTGCTTTTCTAAGACACTTCATTTCACGTGACGATTTTTCTTTGCTGCGAAGCTGTTAAAGACCATGTTTGACACTGGTAGCACAGTGTTGCTATAAAAAAAATAATTGGTAATTAATCTCGATAGTCATATAGACTTACTGTAAGGATGAAACTGGCTACAACTAGGACCAGATAGATACACGTTTCTGATACACAATCATCAGGATAGACTACTGAGTCTTATGATCTAAAAGAATTCTTTCATCAGAATGTTTAACCATTGACAAATCCAAATTGGGATATGCCCTGTTGCTCAAAAGATTTATCAGAAGAAGGAAGTCTAAATTCAAATTTAAGTAGTGTCACTGAAGATGAGAGAACAACTGCGACACCTAATGAAAGACAGAAATAAAATAGAGAATCTAATGATGAAAAAAGTTATTTGACTGCCTTGTTATCGTAGAACATCCACACACTTATTATATGATTGGCATCTTTACTTTCAAGAATCATACTTTGCATGCTGACCTTGTCATCGCAGAACGTCAACACACTTATTTATGATTTGGCAACTTTACTTTGAGAACCATACTTATCTGCTGACCTTGTCACCGTAGAATGTCAACATACTTTAACTGAGGAGTTGGGATAGTTGACGGACATGTTCAATAATAGCCTTTAAAAGGGCACAGAAAAAGAAGACTGGTTGCATGGCTATTTAGTTCCACTACCCAAACCTGGAAAGGATCACACCAGGATACAAGGCTACAGAATAATAACAATGCAGAATACAATAGGCAAGATTTTGGAAAAAATTGTTATTTTGAAAGAAATAAGTGTTTACCAATGTTGTTAGGAGGGTATCGCCCAGGAAAGAAGACAGGTAGAATGCAGCCATATTTGCACAGGATGTTCTTGAGGGGTTCGATTCACGCATGGAGACATGTCAGGTCGCAATAGATCTTGAGGATGCTTACAATAGGGTGTCCTTGGATATCTTGATTGACCAACTGTTATATCTTGCAGTAAATCCTTTTGTAGTGAGGTGGGTGGGTGTGGCCCTGATGCACAAGATATTAACTCTTAAGTGTGGTAACTGGGTATCAGTACCAACGGTTATTAGCCCTAGTCTGCCACAGAGATCACCTCTATCTCCTGTGCTTTTCAATGTTTACACAGTACATATCACTAGCAATAAAATCACAGGTACTGGCAGAACGGTGTCGTACGCTGATGACATCCTGGTGCATAGGCAGGGCAGAAATAGAGAAGACTGCATTGTGGAACTACAATAGGAGCTGGACAGACTGATGAATTGGTGTAGAGACACGGGATCAGTGGTAAATCCTTTTTTTTGCTAAAGTATTTAAATGCCTAAAGGAATTCGTGATGTGGTTTTCCTTTAACAATCATATGGTAAAGACACCCATGCCACATGCTTCGTTGTCCAGGAAAAGTTTAGAAAGAACCAGCACAATAATATATCTGGGTGTGTTCTTTGACAGGAGTCTCAGTTTCAGGGAACATGTTGACTACGTTATTATAAGGGCAGCAAAGGCTTAGCAACAATGAAGGTTATGGCTGCTGCACAGTGTAAACAGAGGTTGTTATTACTATTGTACCAAGGTTTGGTGGTGGAATATGCACTGATAATTCTGACTCTTAGCTAACTCAGAACAAAAGATTGGATAGAATCCAGAATGCAACAATGTGTATCATACTTGGGTACACAAGAGACACATCGACAAGAGCTTTGTGGTACCTACTTAACTGTCCAACAGCAGAGCACAGATTACAGTATTGCTGTACACTGGCATACCTTCAAATACATGCAGATAAGGAACATCCATTGCATTCCGAAATGCAGAAAGTTAAAGGCTGCAGACTTAAGAGAGGGAAGTCATGGATGGACATGCTGAGGATGTTATATGAAGCTTGTGCAGATTGCATTAATTTTTTAATGCAAATTAATATTCATCCAACAACCTTATTGCGATTATATGAAATCGTTGCTAAACCGCATTAAGCAAGTGTGTGGTTTCAATCTACATTTTGCTTACAGCACCTGAGACAAAAGGAGCATTATTAGAAATTAGAAAACAAGAAATTTCTAAAACGTGGAATTAGAAAATGCCCACACCAAGGAGAATCTTCTAAGGGAAGGGAAGGGCAGGAAAGAGAGGAGTAAGAAGGAAAGTAGAAATGAGAGTGACTAGAGGAGATTGGAGAAAGTGCTCCGTCTCTGGAAAGATCAGAAGAATGCGTAATCAGCAACTGACTGGAACACTGAGCTTATACACTTAGATGGCTGATGGTACGGCAAGCAGAGCATATATGGGAATGTCCCCAGTACTGTGACGCTTGTTCCTAATCAAGAATCAAGACTGAAGTTTCAAAAGGCTGTGATGACTGCTACATCCTGTTCAGGATATGTTACCTGATGATCTATATAACTAATTCTTAACAAACATCTGTAGCATTTGTTTTCAAAAGCCTTTCTGTGTCTGCATTGAGTGTCCAACTTTCACACCAGTATAAATATATACTTAGCACCTGAATAGATTGATCAAATATTGATCTTACTTCTCCAAATAAGTAAGATCTAGAAGATCAAGAAGAAGAAGATCAAGAGAGCACCAAGGAATATGAAATTAGATTTAGCACTATTGAAATCAAATGCTGACATTAAAGAAAGATACAACATAATTGTACAAAATAGATACAATGCCATTGCAAAGATTCAGAGTATTGAAGATCAATGGAACATGCTAAAACATTTGATAAATCAAACATCTAAAGAGATATTACCAAAAGCAAAACATACATCAAAACAAAAATGGATGACTGAAGAAATATTAGAATTGATGAGCACCAGAAGGAAAAATAACACAAGATAGAGGAATATCAGAAAATACATAAGGAGATAGGAGAGAAATGCAAAATAGCAAAAGAAAGCTGGCTGAACAAGAAATGCACAGAAATAGAATTGCATTACAACCAAGATACAACATTACTATATAAGAAAATTGAGATGATAACAGGAAAGAGAATGCAAACAGTTACAGGGTGTCTAAAATCTAATACAGGGCAGGTATTAATGGGAATAGATCACATAGTACAGAGATTGTCAGAATATATCAAAGAACTTTATGATGACAATAGACCAGAAATAAACATACAAGATAACGACAAGGGTCCATCAATACTCACAGCAGAAGTAAGGGAGGCACTAAGACACATGAAATATGGCAACGCCCCAGGTCCAGACAATATTACATTAGAAACATTAGCAGCTTTAGATGACCTTGGAGTTGAAATAATCACAAAATTACTGAATGACATATATAACAGTGGAAACATACCCAATGACTTAATAAAGTCCATATTTATATCCTTACCTAAGAAACCAGGGACCACTGAATGTGAAGAACACTGTACAATCAGCCTCATGAGCCAAATAACCAAAATACTTCTAAGAATCATCATGAAGAGAGTGAGAAACAAAATAAAATCAGAAATAAGTCCAGAACAATGTTGCTTTGTAGAAGGCAAAGGTACCAACAATGCTATTTATATATTGAGAACACAAATAGAAAATATATTGAGAATAGAGAGGTCTATAGAGGTAAAAACAGATCTGTACCTCTGTTTTATAGACTGCACGAAAGCATCTGATAAAGTTAAACATAGCGAAATTATACACATGCTAGATAATTTGAACATTGACAGCAAGGATTTAAGAATAATCAAGAACATGTACTGGCAACAAACAGCAGCAATAAGAGTAGGAAATCTATGTGGCCCTTTTCAACAAATAAAACAATGAGTCAAGACAGGGATGCGTGCTTTCATCAGACCTGTTCTCTTTATACAGTGAAAATTTATTGCATACAATAGAAGATATCCAAGGAATATCAGTGGGAGGACATAGCATAAATAATTTGAGATATGTGGATGACATTTTTCTGTTTGCAAAATTCAAGATTTAATTAATGTAGTAGTCACAGAAAGTAAAGAGAAAGGCCTCTTCCTAAATATCAAGAAAACAGAAGTAATGGTTCTTTCAAATAAAAAAACACACCTTGCAAGATCAAAGTGAATGATATAGTATTAAAACAGGTCCACCAATTCAAATATTTAGGTACAATGATTACAGCAGATGGAAGAAGTTCAACAGAAATAAGATGCAGAATAGGACAGGCAAAAACATTCAGAAAAATGAAAAATATACTGTGTAATATGACCTTGTCATTAGAGGTGAGAAAGAGAGTTCTGCAGTGCTATATAACCCCTATACTAACAAATGGGTGCGACTCTTAGACAATAAACAAACTGGAAAGTGGAAAATTAGAGGCAATAGAGATGTGGTTCTACAGAAGAATGCTGAGAATACCATGGACTGCCAGAAAAACTAATGTAGAAGTGTTGAAATAGTCAAATGCGAAACGGACCTTAATCAAGAATATAAGAAAAAAGCAATCTTCTTTTTTTGGCCACTTCATGAGACAGGCAGGTTTAGAGAACATAATCACAACAGGCAAGATTGAAGGCAACAGAGACTGAGGGCGACAACATGAGAAAATATTTGACAGTTTGACAACCTGGCACGGCAAGGAAACAGCAATGACTTTTATACATAATACTGTGGACAGAGAGCTGTGTAGAGTCATGACCACTTACGCCAGCAGACATGGCAACTGATGATGATGATGACTTCTCCAAATAATGTTCAACCTTGCCATAACAGCCATCGCAAGTCTTAGCTTAATCTAAGATTTTGGAAACTCTTTTGAATGATATGTTAGAATACAATCAACAAATACAAAAAGCAAATGTCAATGCAAAACAGCAGTGACTGATTCATTCTATGACCAACAAAACCTAAACACACAAACCTGCTAAATAACTGTCTAAAGGACAAAAAGCAATACATGATACATATTTTACTTATAAATAAAGAATTTGAATACTTGATGTGAGCATAAAAACATGCTAAATTTGTAATTCTTCTTCTTTATTCATTCTCATACTCCTGCTGGTTAGTAGAATGTTAGTGTGTTTTTTGTGTGGGATCTACACACAAAACCTACAACAGGTAGTGTAGTAGCTGTCAAGCAAAACCTGAATTTCGAATCCACTCGTTATGTTTACCCAGTTCCCAGAAAGTAGAGTACTAGGTCTCTTGCAATGGAAAGGTCAAAGAATGGTGTCATAGCTAATGTGAAAGTGTGGTAGGCATCATTCGTTGTGTTTTCTGGTCAATCACTAAGAAGCTGAGCAATTATGGGAAACTGTGCTATGACACTGGCTCATAACTTAGCTTAAATTTACTTGTACCTTTAGTAGCATGTCTTTCAAAGAATGGAATGTTTTATGTCATGGTGTACATTTTACTACAATTGTGCCTTCAGATGTATACATTTTATTTCAGCATGGCTTTTGGGTCACTTTGAATATGGGATAGAACAGCAAACTTATTCCATATTTGTATTTTAACATTATTAATTGAAACTGTGCCACTATTCTACACTGTAAATAGAAATGAGTGATATAGTTACCCCAGTTTTGGAGCTTTCTATTTGAAAGTTGTGTCCACTTTGGCTTGGGGGCAGAATAAACTTTACTTAAGAGCAGCTTTTCTTCATCTTTACTGATAAAGTTAGGAACATAGAAGATTGTTGGAGGTGCCTGAAAAGAATAATATTTATTTAATATAATAATACATTGAATCATATATAAATAAGACAAGCAATTTAAAGTGTTTATATCCTGTTTTCTATTCTCCTTATTGTACAGATAACCAACACATTTCTTGTTTGCCTTGAAAAAAGCAATTTTTACATGTCCATTACAAGTGATGATAACCATTTGTTACATTCACATTATAAATTCAGTTAGAGATATGACTGTCTATGTCCAATAAGACGTATGGTGGCCTAAAGATCGTTGGACAGCAAGGCATGGGAGAATCACTTTCAATTGTGTTTGATCTGCCCTTGACTTTCTAGCTCATCTCCACTGTTAAACTGCTGCATTTCTCCTTTTTCTCACACAATTTTTCACCTGTTTTGGTTCTTGTACTTCCCCATTTGATTATTTCCCTTGGCAATGTTTGTCAATTTATCCATTATTAATTTGTATATAAATGTATTTAGAGTTAGTTACCGTTATGTAAAATACAACTCTCCTAACCCTAACCCTAAATAAATTTATATTAATAAATGATAAACATAAACTGACAAACATTGTCAAGGGAGATAATCAAAATAAGGAGGCACACACTCCAAACAAGAACCTCTTTTTTTTTTTGCAGAGTGTCAAGTAGCTCTGTTTTCTGAAGCATCTTCTTATGTTTCACAGCTCAGTGAAATCCTTAATGAGCCATTGTAATGCTTCTTTTGTCTACCTTGAAATAACATGCCCTACTTCAACTTATCAGAGAGGAGTATTTTTGGCAGATGGTGATCTGGCATACATACCACATGGCCTGCTGAATTGGTGTCTACATCAAAATAGTAACAATGCTAGGGATACTAGCTTGTTCAAGGACAGTGGTATCCATAATGTTATCTTGCCATTTGATGTTCATCACCTCTGTGTATGATGAACATCACACATCAAAACTTGGCCTGTGTTGAAGTGGGTGGAAGGAGGAGATGACCAAGGAAATCCTGGATTAATAACATCAAGGAATGGTCCAGGCATGATTTTTCTACACTTCTCCAAATGGCAGAAGGCAGAGTTCTTTGGAGGACATTTTGTGCTGATGTATCCAGTGTGGCACCCCTAAACTTGCAGAATTAATGATGAACAACAGATTATACTGGTGGTTGGAAGCATTAGTGTCCCTCAACAACTCTCAAGCAGGCTTCCGAAGAGGATCAAAGACCAACTCATCCTCCACACCTACAATGTAAAGGACACTTTTCAGCAAGGGAAGAGTACAGTTGCTGTCTTTGTAGACCTACAGCAAGCATATGAGGAGAAAGGGTCTATTGCTAAAAATGCAAAACATGGGCATTTGTACAAAATGTACAAAACATATGTACAATTGGATTAAGAGCTACATAAGTGCCAGAACCATACAAACAGCAGGGAACAACAAGCTATCACTCAAACACACGCTTTAGGGAGGGCTATTGAGCTCAGACCTCAACTGCAATCTGTGCTCAATCTTTATAAATGACCTCCTTAACTTGCTGAACACCCACCAAGCGAGGCTTGCAGATAACAATGTCATGTGGACAAGTGGATCGTACTTACACTTGGCAAAAGAGAGACTTAGAAAAACTTATCTCACAATACCAACATGATGCAATTTCTGGATACTGAAGTAAACAACAGTAAAACTATATACACCATATTTACACTTTGCAACAAATAAAAAAAAAGAAACTTAAAATCACTTTTGATAGAGCTGAAATAAATGGCAATGAAAATCCAACATACCAAGGTGTCCAAATGCACAGGAGAATAACCTTCAGCAACTTTATTAATATCGGTAATATTGCAGAAACAGCATCTAGGAGGTTAAATTTGCTAAAGCAACTTCAAGCACATCCTGGTGAGCCGACAAGACAACATTTAGACATACATGAGATCCATATTAGACTACAATCTTCTCTTGCAGGCCACATCATCAAAAAGCTTTTGCACACACTTGGACAAAGTACAAAGCCAGACCCTCCACTTCATTTATGGTGGCATGATATCAACACCACCAGAGACCCGTGAAATCAATGCAAATATAGAATCACTAGACATAAGAAGGGAAAAGGCAACTACAGAATCTGTGGAAATAGACAAGCGAAACCCACAAAACCATCCTAATGAAAAAGTAGCCAATAAATGGACAATCAAAACAAGACTAAAACAAAAATTCTCCCGTACAGTTAGCAGACGAACTAAACAAGAAAAATCACCTTCCTGAAGATAGAGATTCTTGAGACTAACGGGAATTGAACCAGTTGTATAACTAGTATGGATATTATGTTATATGTTTGTTGTTACTGAGGATATTTAATACCTGTACAGGATGTTTGTTGTTGTAATAGTCCTTGTCTCGATTGGTCTGTTCTGGTGACTTTGTGTGCACGGTTTGAATGGCTTGATGAAATCACATTTCTTTTTAGATGCTGCGAGTCAAGTACGGAAGAAAGCATGTGCAAAAGTTGCTAGGCGATTTGGTGCCGTTGAACGGACTGGTTCAATTCCCATTAGTCTCAAGACTTTTAAAAAATTGTCCTCTGGCTTCCTACTTAAATTTACTTGTATAAACAATTATTTGAAGCAAAATTGTATTGTCTATATATGTTATCCATGTTTACAAGAAGACCTATCAGCCCTTGTATAACTAGTACGGATATTATGTTATATGTCTATTGTTATTGAGGATATTTCAATACCTGAACGGGATGTTTGTTGTTGTTGTAATAGTCATTGTCTCGATTGGTCCGTTCTAGTGACTTTGTGTGCACAGTTTGAATGGCTTGATGAAATCGCATCTTTTTTGGAGATGCGGTTAGTCAAGTACGGAAGAATGCATGTGCAATAGTTGCTAGGCGATTTGGTGCCGTTGAACGGACTGGTTCAAATCCCGTTGTCTCAAGAATTTTTAAAAATTGTCCTCTGGCTTCCTACTTAAATTTAATTGTATGAAGATAGAGAGGGAACTGAAAGAATAAAACATATTCCACCAATGCATTCTTCATGCTACCTCAAATAAAGACTACACTAATTGAAAAAGTAACTAAGGCATCAAATCAAAACACCCATAAGTCAATTGCACTGGAGACTATCGACTCCTACCCCAAGAACTGGATCGCAGGATACACATATGTGTTAGCCTTCAAAGCCACCATCAATGCAGGATATAGCTCTCTCATAGTCCTCTCTGACAAAACATTAATAGATTTATTTGCTGCTTGTGGAGAGTCTGTTGCAACTATGATGCAGAAGTCATATATCACCACCAAATACAAAAATGATGCAACACATTCAAAAATACCCAGTAATATTCAGACTTCCTGTCTGCTCTACAAGCACTTTAAAACTGGAACTCAAGAGCTGAGAAAACCATAAGCAACACACTTCAAGCTACAAACATACTTACATTCTATGGCATCAATATTACACTGCAGTGGATACCAGGTCACACAGGTATCAGTAAAAATGAAAGTTCTGATAAGCTGGCAAAAAATGGAGCAAGCATGCCCAAATTCAGGAATTGCCACCAACCTTAGAACAGCAAAACACATTATCCAAAACAACAATGTATGGACCACTGGCTCAAAAGGAAGAATACTATATGCATACATGTCCCAACCAAATCCAATGATAGCATAAATAGACTACACTGAAAATATTAAACCATAATATTTAGACTGAGCAACACATGTAAAACTTAAATAACACTTACAAAGAATTACAGCATACCATTGCAACAGACAAGAGAAGGAAACAGTAAAACACCACCTTATTGAAAAGCTCGCAACCCCTGCAGAAATTGGATAAGTAAGTTACCTTAATAACTGGGCCATGATGCTGTTCACTAGGATAGGGTTGAAACATTACCTTCGTTTGCTTGGTAATTGGTTTTCTTTGATGGTCAGGCCAAACATATCACACGCAGCAGAAAACATGTCAATATTTCTTTTACGGAGCTGGAAGCGAGTGCAGTCATCAGCAAATAGCAGCTATCTTGCTCCCCTTGGTAGAAGCTTGTAGTCGTCTGAGAGTATATATCAGCCCATCTGTCCCATATTTAATTTTATGCTATCATTTTCACAACCATGGAGACTGTCCATGAGCAGTGTACTGAATATCATGCTGAAATGTGTTGTAGCCAAAACACAGCTCTGTTTACTGCCATTTGTAACTTGAAATGCATTGGATAGTCCCCCATTGTTGATAGAATCGCAGCTTTCAAAATGAGATGTTACAGAAGAATTTTACGTATACCATGGACAGCTTAAAATACGAATCAAGAATTGTTAACCTTTTGACTGGTTGCCTCCGTCTTCAGCACTCTGCTTACTTGGACCAGACTATGGTCCTGCTTGAGTGGGACTGCCAGACCAGTCTTAGTTTTCAGCCCCTGATGGCTGAATTAAGCTTAATCACCTCTACACGGTGCTGGCCTTGATGGGGACGAAATTGCTACAGTTAAGAGCTTTTATTTTTCCGATTGCAACATACGGCTGTGAAACATGGAACCCAAGTAATACAGCGGCGAAGAAGATCAACGCCTTTGAGATTAAATGTTACAGAAAGATACTTAGAATATCATGGAAGGAAAAAAAGAGAAACTCAGATATTATAAACACATTGAAGATTCCAGAGTGTCGGTTACTAAACACTAAACTAAAAAGAAAACTACACCTGTTTGGTCATATAGAGGCACAACTGTTTAGGAAGACAAATAATGGAGGGCAGAGTACCTGAGATGAGGAGAAAGGGCAGACCAAGAAGACGATGGACTGACAACATTAAAGATAACTTGAATACATCGTTGGAAAATGCAAGCCACATTGCCCAAGACAGAGAGGGGTTGAGAGTTCATTGGGAAGACAACGTTCTGGAAACAATATGTCACATGACCGACAGATATTAAAACATCAACCAAGTTGGAACGAGACATTTTTGGACGAGATCTAGATTTATAGAAGGATTTTATGACATACATGTAAGTTTATTCCTTTTCCACCATGAAATTATAACAATTTGAGCATAAATACCGCCGAATTAGGCATATAAATACTCTGTTGCCACTCCAGGACATTTGCAAAATAAAGTCAGAAATTTTGTATTATTATAAACTCATGTTTTTGGTTATAGTGTGCTTGTTTTTTGGTGAAAACAACGTCTTTATGACTGTCTTACATGTCTCATATCACACATACACACAAATACATGCAGAATTCAATTCTTTATTTATATGAACAAAAATTATGTAAATAGACTACACTGAAAATATTAAACCATAATATTTAGACTGAGCAACACATGTAAAACTTAAATAACACTTACAAAGAATTACAGCATACCATTGCAACAGACAAGAGAAGGAAACAGTAAAACACCACCTTATTGAAAAGCTCGCAACCCCTACAGAAATTGGATAAGTAAGTTACCTTAATAACTGGGCCATGATGCTGTTCACTAGGATAGGGTTGAAACATTGCCTTCGTTTGCTTGGTAATTGGTTTTCTTTGATGGTCAGGCCAAACATATCACACGCAGCAGAAAACATGTCAATATTTCTTTTACGGAGCTGGAAGCGAGTGCAGTCATCAGCAAATAGCAGCTATCTTGCTCCCCTTGGTAGAAGCTTGTAGTCGTCTGAGAGTATATATCAGCCCATCTGTCCCATATTTAATTTTATGCTATCATTTTCACAACCATGGAGACTGTCCATGAGCAGTGTACTGAATATCATGCTGAAATGTGTTGTAGCCAAAACACAGCTCTGTTTACTGCCATTTGTAACTTGAAATGCATTGGATAGTCCCCCCAAAAAAAAAGTTAAAAACAACAAAAAAGTTATAGCATTTTCAAGTCACCACCTATTGTAACATTACCAAAAATTACTCCAGCAGCTGGAGGAAAGTTTTTTTTGTTTGTTTACAGGGTGGTGATATATTAACTCATTCAGGACTTATCGCCACTTTATCGGCTGTATATATTGGGTCTACGGGACCTTTCACCACTTTAACGGCTTTGATTTTAGATCGATCATATATTGATCAGTTATATTTCGTTTTGCCCAGTTCAAGTTTTTATGTTAACCTCTGAACACCCGGGAAACATCTACTTCCTTTGAAATAACTGAGAAGACATGCGTGGTTGAAAAAGAACGTTGCTTGTGATCTCCATACATTGTGTTTATTTCTGAAAATAATGGAAACGCCCACTTCTTCTAGATACAGTGCAGAACAAGCTATGGTTATGTTTCAGAGCTTGCTAGTTAGTGAATCGGATAATGATGATTCCGATAGTGATTATAGACCTAGTGTTGACTTGCCCAAAAGTAAGAAACCAAAGCAAACTGGTGTAGATTTTATTAAAAATTTAGCAACTGCTTGCATCAGATCAAGGAATGTTAGTTCCTCTGAAGAAGCATCTAATAGTGGTAATGAATCTACTGATTCAGAGGATTTAGCTGGTACTTCTAGACCTACTAATGCTACAAGTAGGCCTATGCATCATACTTCCATAGATTGACAAGGTAGGCCTAGGACTGATGATGTGTGGCGTGAAGCCCTAAAAGGAGAGAGTATAGGAGTGTCTCACTTCAGACAGATACATTCTGGCTGCAAACTTGGCCTTCCTGACAATGCCTCACCTTTCCAGTATTTAGTATCCTTGATGACAGAACCAATAATTGACAATCTAATATGTAAATTCTTATGCCCAGCAGAAATTGAAAATGAATACACCTCAAAGGAAATATTCTACTTATTCAAAATGGACTCCGCTTGATCGAAATATTTTTATGAAGTTCTTCGCCATCCTGATAAACTTGGGTTTGAACCCCAAACATTCTATAAAAGATTTTTGGTCCACAAAATCACACAGAAGTAGACCCTGGTTTGGATCAATTTTCAGCAGGACCAAATTCTTATTGATTTACTAAACAATGCTTCATGCGGCTGGAGCTGATGCACAGGGTAAAATTAAAATAGAGCTGTTCATAAATGAATTATTTGCGAGCTTTCAGAATGCATGTTACCCTTCTGAAAACATATGTATAGATGAGATGGTTATAGGTCACAAGGGAAGATTTAGGCACTAGCAATATAATGCAAGCAAGCCAAAAAAATACCATATAAAGTCATATGGACTCTGCGACTCCATCACCGGATATGTTTTCAACCTGCTGGTATATTTTGGTGCAGACACAACATACAGGCTGGAAACTGACACAAAGTCTACCCATGCTGTCAAAATCTTTAACAAACTACTAGAAGGCATCACAGGACATCACCATTTGTTTTCTGACAGGTATTATTCTTCCTTACCTCTTGTCCAGTTTCTGCGGCAGAGAAATCACCATAATACTGGAACTCTCAATGTGAACAGACGAAGGTTTCCATCAGAAACAAAAAATACAAAAATAGCTGTCAATCAACCAAAACGGTTCATAAATGAGGAAGATCAAGTTATGTGTGTCAGCTGGAGAGATAAAAAAATCGAAGAAACCTTACCAACTGGTAACATGTGGAAGCACAACATGTGAAATTAGAATTGAGGGTAGGAGTGAAGTCCGGAAACCATCACCCATTCATAATTACAATATGTCAATGAATGGATGTGATAGAGAGGATCAGATGATTTCATATTATGGAAACCACACAAGAAAAACAGTAAAGTGGTGGAAAAAAGTATGTGGGTGTTGGAGATAATGCAACACATTTTATACACACTGAGCCGCCCTCACACTGAGAAGCCTATGCTCCTTTCAAACTTCAAGGATATATTGATAGAGGAACTGTGTAGTTTATTTGAATTAGAGGCACCTTATAACATTGATGCTGCTTTATTGTCCAAGCCAGGAAGAAAGCCAGTAAATACAGAGCTTGAGAGGTATCAGGGGACCGTCCATCTCATTGACTTCGGTGGAAAAGACAGACACTGTGCTACTAAACAAATACGTAGGTGAAGTAGCTACTACTGTACAGGATGTTCACATAAGCCACATCTATGCACTAAATCATGCTTTAGAGAATACCACAGAAGATGAGCTCATTTGTAACAAATAAAAACTTGTAAATAATAAAGCTGTGACTAGAAGTAAATATTTTCATATTTGTATTGCTTCTGGTGTCAATCAGAAAAATGTATATAACTTTAACATTTATTGATATAAATTCATGAAATAAAGTGTATAATGAAGAGAATTGGATATACTTGTGTGAACATTCTTGAAAAATGGATTTAAACAATGACAAGTATGGATACATTTGGGTAAGTCAAAATATTTATACTAATAAGTTATCATTTTCATTTCATTTTTGTGTGTTTTACTAACTCTAACCTTGTGAAGTAATCAAATATCATCAATGTACTTATATATTCATATTCTGTATCCATTTCCTTTCCAATGATTTATTACACATACAATATTTATGAATATTAGTATGTCAAATAATATAATGAAAAACACATGTAGTTAAATTTTTCTACCCCTGAAATATTTTCATATTTTTATTGCTTCTGGTGTCAATCAGAAAATGTAAATAACTTTAACATTTATTGATAAAATTCATCAAATAAAATGCATACTGAAGAGAATTGGATATACTTCTGTAAACATTCTTGAAAAATGGATATCATCAATGACAAGTATGGATACATTTGGGTAAGTCAAAATATTTATACTAATAAATTATCATTTTCATTTTATTTTTGTGTGTTTTACTAACTCTAACCTTGTGAAGTAATCAAATATCATCAATGTACTTATATATTCATATTCTGTATCCATTCCCTTTCCAGTGATATATAATAATAAATATTACACATACAATATTTATCAATATTAGTATGTCAAGTGATACAATAAAAAACACATGTAGGGAAATTTTTCTACACCTGAAAATTAATTTGGTCCAAACCTAAAAATAATCAAGCCCTGAAAGAGTTAAATAGCTATATAATTAACTTTTCTATGCTAATTTTCTTTAATATGCTAATTAACTGCCATTTTTGAATATTAATTTGTTGTGCTTGCTTCTGAAAATTACAGAAATGGGATCTACAGATGCCTCTGTTCTTCGCGAACAAAAAATGTATAGTTTGTGTGTTGTATTATTGCAAATAACAAAGATAATTTAGAAATTATCAGCCTGGCTACATTTTGTGGTCACAAGTTTTATTTTGTATACGTTTCATGCAAAAAAAATGTTGGTGTGAAATTAATTCGAAAAAAATATGTTACTTTTTTCAGGGTCGACGTACAGACGTGGTTGAGATATCGTTGAATTGAATTTTTTAAGGGCTATCTAACTATATTATTTGTAATTATGTAGCACAATTTTGTCCAAGTACCTACTCTAATTTTTGGTCACAACTTTTTACACCCTCTCATTTTATATTTTATTAAATGTTCAATCTAAGCCTAATTATTTCGCTGTCGAAAAAAAGATTCATAACGTTTTTCAGAATTGACGCACACACCGTACAGACTTGGTTGATGAAGCATCGTTGAATTTCAAGGGCTATCTTACTATCTATCTTATCTAGCTGTGGACGTGGTATAATCATAATGCTGTGGACAGTTAGTTACAGATTTGAACATTTTTATTTTTTGGTTAAAATCACATCAAACATTAATATTAATAATGCAAACAAAACACTTTCTCGATAGACCTACATTCTTTATTTGGTATCCTTCTAGATTCATTTTGCTGGTAAAAGTTATGGGAGTGTTACGTATTTTATTGAACTATCAAATTCTACCCAAATTCGCATTGACAGTCCCGTGATTATTCTTATTTTAAAAAAAAAATCTACCACAAATCGGATATTAAAATCTTTATTTTAATACGAATCATTGTTATGAAGAGTGTCCTCTTACTTCCGTCATTTCCAAGACTGAGTGTAAGAATAATTTTCATTGGACAAAGTTATTAAAATGGCCAATGAACAGCCATATTAACAACTTCAGCGAGTTTATTGTGAAAATGGCGAATGGTAGATCGACCGATGCTATTTTTGTGAGATCAGACAATGAAAGTGAAAAAATGATCTAAAAGCTTAGACTTATTGTAGATCAGCCGGCTAGTTGAAAGGTTTGGCCTAGTATTTTAATTATTTTATTTTAAAAAGCCACATGAGGCCTATTTATTTATCAACAATTGTCAGATTAAATGGCTCATATTATTATCCTAAACAAAATAAGCTGTTCGATCCATGATTTTGAAATTTCGCTTAGGCCGGAGCTACTTCAGGAACAAGTTAAAAATATTCAAATACTAGGTACTTGGACAAAATTGTGCTACATAATTACAAATAATATAGTTAGAATAAGATAGCCTTTAAAAATGCAATTCAATGATATCTCAACCACGTCTTTACGTCAACCCTGAAAAAAGGAACGAAATTTTTTTCGAATTAATTTCACATCAAATTTTTTGGCACATCTGCTGATTGGGTAGCTGCTGTGATTTTTGACCTCGTTTGGTGGTGTTTCCCAACCATCGTCTGACCTAGGTAGTATGACCCGACGTTCGCGCTGGGTTTGTCTTGTCACAGTTCGCGCGATGTTGGAAACATCAAGAATGTGAGAGTAGTTGTGCATAATTTGCATAATAACAAACTTATGCATAATCTGTTTGTTTTCCAATGTACAATTTCCTATTATTTGTGGTGAGCGATCAGTATTTCTGCCCGCTACACATGGAGCGAGGTGCGCGCAAACATTATAAATATTATTTCTAATCCTAACCTTACTCTAAGTACTTACCGTAAACTTGCCAAATCACACAACAAAGGTCAGGTAACACCTCAACACTAGAGCAACGGTCACAGCGGAGAACCATAATTTACTTCAGCCCATTCCTTTTGACATTCAATTTAAAAAAAAAAAAACACTGGCTTTCCTTCCGAAAAAGGGGGGACTACATCACCCCAAAAAAAACGGGGACTGCTTCCGGAAAAAAAGGGGGGCCTTTTAGAAAATAGCCTGCGTACTCATTAGTAAAATACTGTAGTGCACATAGAACAACGTAAATGACGAGTTACGATCGGACATATTTCATAAATTTACGTAGTAGTGAAATAAGTGCATATTTGGATTGCTTTATTCTTGAAGGTTTGATATGTAACTATTATGTGTGCCGTCGGGTGGCAGATATATGAAAGGGATAGAAATTGATAGCAGAATAGACGGATTCAATGTCTACAACGGATTTGGCAGATATTTTCTAGGAGTTCTTGTGTGAAATAAAGCTTGGTTTATCCCCAAGGCAAGCTGGATGAGGTACGTATTTAATGTAATTAACAATGTTTATATTTTGATCTAGCCGACTATGGATTTCACCATATTCCGCACAAAACGAATGAAATGTATGGATCTGCCATTCACAAAGTTGCTTCCGCACTATGACGTCACAGCATCCATTAATTTCATTGGCAGTGCACGAAAATCTATGTCGGGTAGTCCGGAATATAAACATTGTGCTATTTATGAAACATATACTATAGGAAAATATAAATAAAATTTGTGATCACAAAATGTAGCAAAGCTGATAATTTCTAAATTATCTTTATTTGCAATAATGCAACACACAAACTATACATTTTTGTGTGCGCGAAGAACAGAGGCATTTGTTGATCCCATTTCTGTAATTTTCATAATACAACACACAAACTATACATTTTTGTGTGCGCGAAGAACAGAGGCATTTGTTGATCCCATTTCTGTAATTTTCAGAAGCAGGCACAATTAATTAACACTTTGCTGTTGTTGACCAGCAATCCAGAGCCTACTTGTCGGCCATTACTGAGGGTGCACGCAAAATCTTATACATTGACATCGCTGTCTTTAAAAATTTGTATAAAATCGATCTAGCGCAAGAAAGCCTTGAAACTTTCTATGCATTGTAATGACTGTTTGCACTTTATGAATGAATTTGAAAGCTCCAGAGTTATTTCAAGTGCAAAATGTTACTTATCATAATGCTAGGCCTAGATTTACATTAATTTCTATATATCATACAATATTTCCTTCGAAAACTCCGATATTTCTTGAGAAAAACTCACTTACTAGGTCTATATCGTTATTTCCGACATGCCAAAATTTTGACAGAACATAATTTCCAGGAAACACTATTTTTAGTACATTATTGCTATGGGTATTCCCATTTTTCTGATGCATCATAGCAAATTCGACGATCGTCGAATTTGGTCTCCAAGGTCCAGTACCGGAAATTCGACTATCGTCAAAATTGGTCAGCAAAGTGTTAATATTAAAAAATGGCAGCTAATTAGCATAATTAAAATATAAAAATTAATTATATAGCAATTAAATATATTTAAATACCACATAATATATATATTTTTCTGTTCACAAAGGTAAGGCGGATCTGTTGATCACAGTTCTGTAATTTTCAGATGCACGCAGGACTAATTAATATTCAAAATGGTAGATAATTAGCATAATTAAAAAAATTATATAACTATTGAATATAATAAAATACCACAGAAACTATATATTTTTGTATGCGCAAATACTAGACACATCTATTGAATACATTTCTATAATTTTAATATACGTGAAAAAATAATTAATATTAAAAATGGCAGCTAATTAGCATAATTAAAATGAAAATACACTATATAATTATAAAATATAATAAAATACCACAGAAAATATCTATTTTTGTATTCACAAATGCAAGACACATCTGTTGATTACACTGTGCTAATTTTAAGATGAAATTAAGGTTAATAGAATCCAAAATGGTGGCTAATTTGTATAAGTAACATTGCATTGGATAGTCTAATTATAAAATATTTCCGTTATTTGCGATATAATATTCAACAATATATATATATTTTTGTGTTTGGGAAAACTTGACGAATCTGCTGGTTGCATTGCCAATATTATTAGATACAACAAAACCTAATTAATATTCAAAAAAGCCTAATTTACATAATTAAAATTTATTTTCATAGGATTGTTAAATGTCCTAGTTATTTATGATAAAATGTTTCTGTGCTTCAAATGTGAAAAAAAACTTTAAGGGATTATGTGCATAGTTTTGTGTTAAATTAGTTTTGTGAACAGCCTTTGTGAAGGAATACTATTCGTATTCATGTGCATCTACTGGTATTTAGAGATTTTTAACTCTGTTGTATTATTCACCACACCCCAAATTCCATAATACATATTATTATTGTGCATTGTCATGTTCTATGAATAATAGTTGAAGAATTTGTGGGGAAAAAATAGTAACAAGCGTAACTTGTAGGACCTAATACATGCAGATAAGGAACAATCATTGCATTCCGAAATACATAAAGTTAAAGGCAGCAGACTTAAGAGAGGGAAGTCGTGGATGGGACGTGCTGAGGATGTCGTACAAAGCGTGTGCAGATTGCAAGATGTTGAAGCAGGTGTGGAATGGATACGTCTACCCACGGATTTCAAAACTCGTTTGAGAGTAGTGATTTCACTTAGCAGAGAATAGTGTCCCACAACTGTGGAGAAAGACCAAAGAGGGGGATGTGATTATATACACTGATGGATCTGTGATTAGACATGTTCACAGTGCTTGGACTTTCACAGCTCAGTGCGCAGGTAAAACGATCAGGGAGGAGAGTGGGGCCTTTGCGGTTACTACGAGTAGCATGACCATGGAGACTATGGCGGTGACCATGGCATTCGAATGTGTATGCACACAGAAGTAACACAGGTCTGCATGTTGAATGACTATGAGTTCTTGATTAGAAACCGGCTTCACTGCGCGTGGGGCATTCCCATAAGTGCTCCGCCCTCTGTTCCAGCAGCCATTCGACTCGATGGTGTTTCGAGTCTAATGTTGTCGAAACAGATGTTGACATCAGGGCACAACTCTGGCCCGTGCGACAGGTTTCTTTGTTGTTCCGCCCACCCACACCGTCCCCGTAACTAGTTCAAGCAAAACGTCAGCCTGTTGGAACAACATGGTAACTATAAGTATGATTAGGAAGGTACAAGTGGGTCTCATTCGTGAACAGTTGATGGAGGCCTTGAGAAAGGCGAGACTGAAAGTGGTTACATTTATTTTCATGCCGGGGCATGTGGGTGTTCGAGGCAACAAAAGAGCAGATCAACTGGCATCATATGCGATTGTGGCACAGGGCAATGGATCGAGCTGATGTTTTGAACTCCTTAAAAGAGATATAGCACGCGAGAGTAAGACTAGTGGAGATGATCTTCTTCTTCTTTCATTCACTTGAAACATGTCTATATCTGTAATTCTGTCTCCTTAATAAAACTCACTGTCTTTTGTAGTTCATACAGTGTCCCATAGAGCTTTGATTCCAGTGTTGTTTCCTCTGGCCAATATGTATGCCTCAGCGTTTCATGCTCATAACACTCTTGAAGTATATGTTTGACACTCTGTGCTGCCTGTACACATGGCCGTGTTGCCAATCTTGAACTTTGTATACATGTGACTGCGGAGTCGGTTGTGTCCTGTTCTGAGACGTAGAATTATAACTTGCTCTGATCTGTTCATAATGTGATAGTCATCTTGTGTTGGCGTTTGTGGCTTTCGTATTGACTTGATCATCTGTTTTTTCTGATGGTAGGTGATTGGTATATCTGGTTGGTCTTCGGCAGCACCTTCCTTAGCCAGTTGGTCTGCTTTTTCATTTCCTGGTATTCCACAGTGAGAGGGTATCCACTGCATGGTTACCCTATAGTGGTACGACAATTCGCTAATTAGTTTTTTCAAGTCTTAGTTTTCCAGACTGGAGAGCTTGAAGCACTGACCTTGCCTCTGTCAGGAATACCACAGGCTGTAGGCCAGAGTTGGAGTTCAGCAGTTTTTTAGCTGCCACACTAATTGCCTGGATTTCTGCATCATAATTATTGCAGAATTTTCCTGTCGGTGTTCTGATTGTATCACTAGGCTTGTGTGGATATTCTATATATACACCTGCACCTCCATTCATCACAGCATTCTGTGCTGACCCATCTGTGTAAACTCTGACCCATATATCTTGTGGATATTCCTCATCCAGGAAACTGAGGGTGACTCAGCTGCACACTGTTCTGTTCGTCTTCGCTTAGTATTCCTTTCACATGGGTCTGAATGTATATTGGCATTCCATGGCTTTCACTCCACGGGGTTTGTACAGACCTTAAGGGGCTATCAACTTCAGGTAGGTCTGTAAGTTGTCTACGGAGTCGTTTAGCTTGATGGATAAAGCTGCTTATTTTTAGTCGCCCCATTGCTAGATTTTGGAATCTTTCCTTCATTGTATGACTTGGCATACACTGGAACGTTTCTGCTTGAATTAGTACTTTTGTGTCTCTGCGTTCGCCAAGTGTTTGCATTCTTCCCATTTTCTGCATCTCTGCTATGGGTGTTGATTTCATTGCTCCCAACATTATTCTAAGTGCCATACATTTTCCAGTCTGCCCTTTTATAGTTCCACCTAGTGAGCGTGCTGCTATCCTTGGTAAATTCATTGTGGATTGCCAGAAATACTGGTCTGTGGTCACTACCTCCAAGCTGCTTTCCAACGACACGTGTGATGTTCCTTTTAAGCCTGGTGAGTGGAATGCCAGGTCTGGTGTAGAGGTGGTGTGCCATGCTCTTGAGTAGAAGGTTGGTGAGTCTGCTTGCTGGTTAATAAGGATGAGATTATTTTCATCCTGCCAGCTCTCAAGTTCCTCACCTCTCTTGTCGATATGATCGTAGCCCCAGCTCTGAGAGTGGCTGTTGAAGTCACCACACACCATAAGTCTCTCTTTGTCTGGAATTGTGTTTAGTTCCAATGGTTTATCATTTGGGCAGTAGTAGTTCAGGAGATGGAATTCTGCACTGTCAATTTTTAGGTGGAGCATTTGGTATTCTGCCCCTTCCATATATACTTCCAGCTGACATGCGCTGATATTGTTTTTAACAAGTGTCAGAATTCCACCGTTTCGCCTGTCCTTTCTGTCAGACCGGTAGCACTGGTAGCCTCTGATTTTGAAGACTATGTCGCTGCTGAGGTGTGTTTCTTGGATACAGCATATACTAACTTGTTCTTCACTGAGGACATTTTCAAGTTCCAATTTTTTGCTGTATCCATCTCTTTTACTGTTGACACCCTCAGCATTCCAGTGCATTATTTTTATTGGTTGTTTGTTTGTTTGGCCAGTAGCTCTATTGCCTTGCCTCCTGGCTCCTCGGGGAAATTGAGAAGGACTTCCAGTAACTGAGGTTGGGCCCTTTCGAGGTATAGGGCCCGGCACCATCCCTGCCTGAACGTCCGCCACAGGGCAGGCACCATAACTATTTATAGATCTAGACATGTTTCCATTGTGTTTTGTGCGTGGCATCCTGATTATCTGTGTGCCTTATGGCTGGATGCCTCCGTCTTCAGCACTCTGCTTACTTGGACAGGACTATGGTCCTGCACGAGTGGGACTGCCCAACCAGTCTTAAGTTTCCAGCCCCTGATGGCTGGACTAAGCCCCATCACCTCTGCACGGTGCTGGTCTCGATGGGGAGTGGGGATGATGATTCCTTTTCAATAGCAAGGATTAAAGATCAGGGATTGAAATGTGGTGTAGCTAAAGTGAACATTTTGGAGGATGCAGAAGAATGATGGTCAACTAGCATAGGACCAGTACTGTCAGTAGAAGTGCAATGGCGGATAAGCTCATGGAGAGATCGGAGAAACTATGGACGTGTCCAGTTTGCAGTGATGATGATCCGACGACTAACAAACTAACTGATAAATGTACTTGAGGTACATTGACTGAGATAGTGATAAATGTTTGCTGTCAATAAAACTCCACCCATTGACAGCAGACGACTCCCACTTCCAATTTGTATATCATGAATTCTGTATATACTGAATTCTGCTTTGAAGAGAACACACTTTTATGCTACTATGCTTAGTTAGTAGTTAGTTATTCCTTATTCCTTAAGAGAAAAAGATGGCACATAGGATGGATGTCATAGATTTCCATGACTCGCGTATTATTGCAATTTGTCTTAAGTCTAAATTGTTTCTGATACCGATGGTGAAATGCTCTCTTGTAATAGTAATAGTTCTACGTAAGGTCTCTTCTTGGTCTTCCTCGTTTTCTCTTACCCCTTGGTGACCACATCAAAGCTTGACAGGGGAGTCTTTTGGTATCTATTCGCAGCATGTGTCCGATGTAATTCCAACGAGACTTTCCAATATAGGTGGATACATATTCTTGTTTTGCTTCTTGCCTGATGACTGTGTTTGATTTAAAGACCGACCAATACCGGTAGTTTAGTAGTCATTTAAGACATTTGTTTTCAAAGGTGATTAGTCTTTGTTCTAAGTACTACATCATGAGACCTAAGCTGAAATTCTACAGAGCAGTGGTACTTCCAGTGCTGTTATACGCTAGCGAAACATGGACTGTGTATAGATGTCATGTGATGAAACTCAATCACTTTCACACAACTTGTCTCAGAAAAGTTATGTTTAAAAGGACATTTACGAAATGGCTAAATGTTGATGATGACCTGCCTATGCTAGGTTAATTAAACTATCAACATATGAGCATAGCCAACTGTTAAAAATTGAATAAAACCAGTTGTTGCTCATGGTTGCAAGCTACATCAGCTTTGATAACAGCAAGAACTCTCAGTTCTGTTTGTTTAACATATTTGTAGGATAAAATGTGATGAAATTTTGTCCTGAGATATCATGGCTCATAATTTACTCCACCCAGGTCAGCCGTCATTATGGAGTCATTTATAGAGCACCACATACAACATATGAAGAAATTAAAATATGTATTTTAATTAATAACATTAGATTTGTATTAGTAATGAGCTCTATAATTGTTAGTTTGCCAATGTTCTGTTAATAATGTAATGTAACAATTATTTGTGGTCTTCATTTATTTCACTTTTTAACTTCTGACCTAAAAGCTGTGATTTCAAGATGGCTCATAGTAATCTAAGTGGAAATCGGAAAGCTTCACGGTATCATCGACTTGATGACATTCCAACAGACAACTTTACTCCACAAACATATCAGGTATGTTTGTTAAATATATTTTGAGGTGCAGTTTAGCCTACCTTGAGAGCCGTATGGAATTTTAAATAGATGAGCACCACAGTAAGATGAATTTTAATGGCGTTTTCCTAAACTAATATGGGATTTATCATAGCTATTGATATGTATAGTTATTCTTATTATTTAATGAATCTATAAATGATGAAATCTAGGATACAATTGGGAGAATATGGTATTCAGTATGACACGAATAGGACTGAGTATATGAGGCGTAGAATATACCTGAATATTTTCAACCAGCAATCCATGGGAACCATCAGTATGCATACTCTTCAATATTTGCTTGTCTACAATATAGCTATAGAATCTACAAACCTAAATACCTGTTTTAGTTGACATTTGTAATTTAACGTCAACAACCAATTACGCCTACTAAAAAATTAATGAAATCACTTCTCTAAATAACACAACAATAGACAGATGTCTGTACACTATAGAAAACCATGTTTACATTTATTCTATGACCTAAATTATAAAACATTTCCAAAAATAACATGACATTGTTAACTTCTGCAGTCCTGAGTAAGCTGGACACACTCACCAAACTCAAGTCTACCATCATTTCTTAATGCGTGAAACATGGACAGTATACATCAGGCACGCTAAAAAACAACCATTTCAACCTAAGCTACTCATTATCTAGCAAGCCAGGACAAGCCCATAGTAAGATGCTCAATATTTATAGGTGGGATAAAATACCAGATAGTGATATACTGACAATATCTAAATCTGTAAGCATATGCAAAATGGTGACGAAGGTATAAATATACTGGGAAGAACATCTGATCTGCATTAATTATCTCCCATCTGCCAAAAAACTTTTATGATGAACTATAGACTGGATTCTATAAGACCAGGGGACAGAAGAAGCATATTTAAATAAACTCTTAAGACATCATTAAATCACTTCAATGTAGACATAAATTCATGGGAGAGTCAGGCACAGGACAGGCCTAACTGACATCACAGACTCAGGATTGGGCAAACATTAGACAAGAACTGTTCGATGTTTCATGTTCAGAGTGTAGAAGGAAACCCCATGCAGACACACATAGGACTCATAAGTCAGACACATCACAGTCATCTTCGTCCCAGTTGAGCTCAAATAGTCTTTATCGACTCCAATGAATGAACAATAATACAAGTGAATCTTGGGCTCATTGGAAGTGAATAGGGATAACTACATGGATGTTTTTAGGTTCATTGAGTTATCCTTTGATGCAAAGATGGCACCTAATAATAATGATTGTTAAGTTATAACAGTTTCTGTATTCTGTGGCATTTATTGAATAACTCAATTGTCTTAGAGCATTACATGGATATACTGCCCTGATCATGCTGAGGTCAGGGGAAATGAGAGAGTCTTGTTGGCAGGCAAGGAGGTGATAGATGGCACAATGCTGACAAGAGATAAAGCAGACTTGATCAAGGCAGCAATAAATTCATTTCAAGATGATGTCAATAAGGCTGAGAATGTACACATACAGAGAATGTCAGAAATGGGAGTATTTAGAGGTTAGGGAAGGAAAAGTAATTGTTTTTGAAATTTCCGAAGATCGTGCAGTCAACACCATGGAGAGCAGAACACTTATGGGAGTGCCCCACATGCTGTGATGCTAGTTTTTAATCAAGAATCAAGTTCCTGTATTCTTTTGGAGCAGCAGTAGTGTAGAGTCATGGGAGCCGTGTAGTTCAATGGTTAGCGCACTGGCTCCGCATATGAGTGGTCCTGGGTTCATTCCCCAGTTGAGGCAGAAATGTTTTTCAGATCGCAACAGAGCCAGGTCGACCCAGTCTTAAATGGGTACCGGATTAATCTGGGAAGTAAAGACTGCGAGGGAGAGATGGCTACTGCCCTCATTTGCAGAGCCTTTGAAATGTGAGATCGCTAACATCTCACACCCCTATGGCATTAATAAATGCTATGGGTTACTTTACTTTCTTTTAGTGCAGAGTCTAATGTCGTTAATTAGAGTGGTGCAGCAGCTGCAGAGAACCTCAGACAGCAAGCTACACAACAAAAATGCACTAGAAGAAAGGCAATAGCTGCTTAATGTCCCAAAGACTCCTTCCACACTTACCCAGAGTGTGTTAGACAATTCCAAGCACACATAGGACTCATTAGTTAGAGTCGAGCACACAGCAATCATCATCTTCATCTTAGTTGAGCTGAATGATCATTGTCGATTTCAACGGATGAACAGCAATGTTACTCACCAGCTGGCCAGGATTAATGAATTATGACTGCAGGTTATCAGCATGCATCAGACAAGTCCATAGATGCTCCAATTCCCATTTTAATAAATCCATCAGAGTGTAGCAGCTGACAGTTCCAGTTGAATGATGATTTTTTTAGTCTTCCCATATGTTTCTCTTTATGGCTATTCTGATCTTTACAAAATCTCTCCCAGTCTTGAAAGCCACCATGATTCACGCTTTTCAAAATCTCAGTGGATGACCAATTTAACATTAATTATGTCAGATCGATCCATTGATGTACCTATTGACACTGTAGCCATACTTACCATTATATAGTAGTGCCCTCAAAACCCTGCATGTCCTGGCACTATTATAGAGGTATCTTTCTGGACATAGACTCTACCTTACTGACTCGGGTAACAAGAAGTATATATATTAGTGATTATCAAAATGTTCATTATGACCGAAATAGAATAAACAGCTTATTGAATTACTGATAAATGTCTGAGTTTCAGAGAACATGTTGACTACATTATCATAAGGGCAGACAAAGGCTTAGCAGCAATGAAGGTTATGGCTGCTGCGCAGTGTGAGCAGAGGTTGTTATTTCTATTGTACCAGGGTTTAGTGGTGGCTGTGGTGGGATATGCACTGGCAATTCCTCGATGCACAATACTTGAAGCATATCATACTTCGGTGCACAAGAGACACTTCAACAAGAGCTGTTCGGTACCTACTTGACTGTCCAACAGCAGAGCATAGATTACAGTATTGCCATGCACGGGCGTGCCTTCAAATACATGCAGATAAGGAACACCCGTTGCATTCCAAAATACAGAAAGTTAAAGGCAGCAGACTTAAGAGAGGAAATTTGTGGATGGGACGTGCTGAGGATGTCATACAAAGCGTGTGCAGATTGCAAGATGTTGCAGCAGGTGTGGAATGGATAAGTCTACCCACGGATTTCAAAACTCGTTTGAGAGTAGTTAGTTAGTCGTCGGATCATCATCACTGCAAACTGGACACATCCATAGTTGCTCCGATCTCTCCTTGAGTGTATCCACCATCACATTTCTGACCGTACCGGTCCTATGCTGGTTGACCATCATTCTTCTACACCCTCCAAAATGTTCACCTCTAGCAACACCGCATTTCAATCCCTGATCTTTAATCCTAGCCATTGAAAAGGAATCATCCACATTAGTCTCACTCTCGCGTGTTATATCTCTTAAGGAGTTCAAAACATCAACGCGATCCATTGCCCCATCGACCTGTGCCACAATCGCACACGATGCCAGTTGATCCGCTCTTTCATTGCCTTGAACGCCCACATCTCGCCTTTCTCAAGGCCTCAATCCACTGTTCGCGAACGAGACCCACTTGTACCTTCTTAATCATACTCATAGTCACTCAATATGCAGACCTGCGCTACCTTCTGTGTGCGTAGCCACTCAAATGCCTTGGTCACTGCCATAGTCTCCATGGTCATACTACTCGTAGTGACCGCAAAGGCACCATTTTCCTCCTTGATCAGTTTACCTGCCCACTGAGCTGTAAAGACCCAAGCACTGCGAACATGCCTAATTACAGATCCATCAGTGTATATAATCACATCCCCCTCTTTGGTATTCTCACTGATTAAAGCCTGCACTTCTTTCTCGACAGCTGTGGGACACCATTCTCTGCATTCCCTGCTAAGTGATATTACTACTCTCAAACAAGTTTCGAAATGTGTGGGTAGACCTATCCATTCCGCACCTGCTGCCACATCCTGTAATCTGCACACGCTTTGTATGACATCCTCAGCACGTTCCATCCACGACCTTCCTCTCTTGAGTCTGATGCCTTTAACTTTCTGTATTTCAGAATGCAACGGGTGTTCCTTATCTGCATGTATTTGAAGGTACGCCCGTCCACGGCAATACTTTAATCTATGCTCAGCTGTTGAGCAGTCAAGTAGGTATCGCATAGCTCTTGTCGATGTGTCTTTTGTGCATCCCAGAATTATACGCATTGCTGCATTCTGGACTCTATCCAGTCTTTCGATCTGAGTTTGGCTAAGAGTCAGAATTGCCAGTGCATATTCCACCACAACCAAACCCTGATACAAAAGAAATAACAATCTCTGCTCACACTGCGCAGCAGCCATAACCTTCATTGCTGCTAAGCCTTTGCCTGCCTTTATGATAATATGGTCAACATGTTCCCTGAAACTCAGGCTTCTGTCAAAAAACACAACCAGATATCTCATTGTGCTAGTTTGAGAGTAGTGATATCACTTAGCAGAGAATGGTGTCCCACAACTGTGGAGAAAGATGTTCAGGCTTTGGTTGGTGAGAATACCAAAAAGGGGGATGTGATTATATACACTGATGAATCTGTGATTAGACACATTCACAGTGCTTGGGCTTTCACAGCTCAGTGAGCAGGTAAAACGATCAGGGAAGAGAGTGGGGCCTTTGCGGTTACTGCGAATAGCATGACCATGGAGACTATGGCGGTGACCATGGCATTCAAATGGGTATGCACGCAGAAAGTAACACAGGTCTGCATCGTGAACGACTATGACTATGATTAGGAAGGTATACATGGGTCTCGTTCCTGAACAGTGGATTGAGGCTGAAAGTAGTTACATTTATTTTTGTGCTGGGGCATGTGGATGTTCGAGGCAACAAAAGAGCAGATCAACTGGCATCATGCACGAATGGGGCAATGGATCGAGCTGACGTTTTGAACTCCTTAAGAGATATAGCACGCGAGAGTGAGACTAGTGGGGATGATGATTCCTTTTCAATGTCCAGGATTAAAGATTAGGATGTGAAATGCGGTGTTGCTAAAAGTGAACATTTTGGAGGACACAGAAGAATGATGGTCAACCAGCATAGGACCTGTAATGGCGGATACACTCAGGGAGGTGTGTAGTTTGCTGTCAATAAAATTACACCACAACTATGGACGTTTGCAGTGATGATGACCCGACGACTAACTAACTGATAAATGTACTTGAGGTACATTGACAGAGGTAGTGATAAATGTTTGCTGTCAATAAAACTCCAGCTATTGATAGCAGATGACTCCCACTTCCAATTTGTATATCATGTTCATTAAGTCATTAAGTATGTAACTGATTAAATAGCTGAGCTCGTATGGGAAAACTGTGTACTGTAATGCTGGTTCAAAGATCAATTATCTTTACCTGTTGCATTTTCTCATGCCCAATGATTATGGTTATAGAAGGAGACTTCTTAAATAGTTAAAGATAATGAGAACTGCTGGGTGCAGATGTAATATGATACGGTATGATCAATCAATCAATACACCCATAACCCTTCAGGGTCGTAGGGGTACCACATTGGATGCTTCAGCACACAGAGTCCTCCAGCGAATTCTATCCTCGGCGATGCGGATGAGTGTGGAAATATCTAGCCCTGTCCATTCCTTGATTTTGTCTGTCCATGTCTTGATAATATTATATATAATATAATATTATTAATATTATTATTGATAAAATTATCACGGTATGATAATTTTATTGTATATTTTGTACAATAAATGTGTATCAAATATATTTCTGATACAGATACAATTACTGAATTCTGCTTTGAAGAGAAACACACTTTTATGCTTAGGATGTTCACAGAGCAAAGTTTTTTTGGCGCTAATGGTGGCAAAAGAACTAGCATCATCTACTCGACAGTCGAACTGTGAACTGAAGGTTATATTCTACCTTACTGACTCAGGTAACAAAGTAGACATATTAGTGATTATCACAATATTCCTTATGTCTGAAATAGAAAAAAAACAGCTTGCTTGCATTGAATTGAAAAAAATGCTACTTTTAATTGTAAATTGTTATCTTGGTTAATTCAAGTAGGAAGCATGAGGATAAATGAAAATAATTCTTACAACTGACGGGAATTAAACCAGGCTCTGTTCTAGCTGCACCAAATCGCTTTGCAACACAAGTAAACAGGTTTTCCGTACTTGACCAACCACATCCTCATCATTTTGTTATGTTCCTCCAGGGCCATAGGCGGCGCATAGGGCAGAAACCATAGCTTTCCATTTCTGTCTTTGTGTTGCCAGGTCTTTCAATTGTTGCGTGTTGTTTAGGTTCATTGACATGCCTTCTCTATTAATGGTTCTTCGTAGAGTTTCTCTAGGTCTCCCTCTTCTTCTTACTCCAGGTGGCACCCAATATAGTGATTGCTGGGGAATTCTTAGGCTGTTCATTCTGAGAACATGGCCGATGTAAGTCCAACGCCTTTGTCTAATGAAGGAAGATATATAGGTTTGTTTGCTTTAGTATTTTAATAGTAGTGTTAGATTTAAAGTCACTCCACTTAACGTTCAGAATGGTACGTAGGCATTTGTTTTCAAAGGAGTCGAGTCTTTTATCTGTGGCTTTTGTGGCTTTCCAACTTTCGCACCCATATGATAGAATAGGGATGATGTTGGAGTTAAATAACTTGAGTTTTGTGGTGTTTCTTAGTGTGTTTGACGTCCATATGTTGCGTAGTTTATTGAAAGCACCCGCTGCAAGGGCAATACGGTGTAAAATTTCTTTTGATGAGTCTCCATCCAATGCTAGATTGGTGCCTAAATATGTAAAATTGTTGACTTTTAATAATGGAACATTTTGAATTTCTATGTTGTCGTTGGATCTCGTAAAATCTAGTATATGAGTTTTTGATGTGTTGATTTTCAACCCTATCTGATTTGAGTAGTGTTGGAGATTGTCAAGCTTAGATTGAGCATCTGTGTGGTTTGCGCTCAAAAGGGCTAGGTTATCTGCGTAGTCAAGATCTTCGAGAACGGTATTATTAATCCATTTTATTCCTGTCAGCTCATTTTCAGTGCTCTTTCTCATGACCCAATCAATAGCGACGCAGAAAAGTAATGGGGACATGATGCATCCCTGTTTAACGCCCGTAACAACTTGGAACCATTCTGACTTCTCAGTGTTTGTTTGAACACAGCAATGTGAGTTGGTGTAGAATGCCTTTATAACATTGATTACTTTAGTAGGAAAACCGTATTGCTGTAGAATATTCCATAACGTAGGCCGATGAAGACTATCAAATGCTTTTTCAAAGTCAACAAAGTTGATTATGAGCGGGGATTGAAATTCGAGTGATTCTTCAATGATGATGCGAAGAGAAAATATGTTGTCTGTGCAGGAGCGAGCTGATCTAAAGCCTGCTTGTTCTTCTCTGAGTAGTTTATCAACAGCATTCTTTAATCTTTCCAATATGATGCTTAGGAAGACCTTGCCTATGACTGATAATAGGGTGATACCCCGCCAGTTGTTGCAGTCTGAGGGGTCGCCTTTCTTAGGGAGTTTGACGATGATACCGTCTTTCCATTGTTGAGGTGGATTTTCATTGCACCAGACATCATTCATAAGAGACAGCAAGTTTTGTAATGTGTTATCATCAGAAGCTTTAAGCATCTCACTTGTTATTTCGTCAACGCCAGCGGCTTTGTTATTTCTTAGTTTATGGATAGCATATTTTAATTCGGTGATAGAGAAAATTTCACATGATACTGGCATGGTTGTCATTTGAGTGTCATTGACAAAATCTGGAGTAGCTGTTGGTTGAGGTCTATTTAATAGTTCATTAAAGTGTTCTGCCCACCTCTTTGTTTGGTCGTGGGTAGTTGATAATAGTTCTCCGTTTTTATCTTTGATGGGTACGTTGTTTGTTGTGACTGTTGTGTTACATAATTGCTTGATTATATGATGTAATGTTTTGCTGTTTCCATTCTTTGCGGCATTTTCTGCTTTTAATGATTCGTTTATATGTGTTCTTTTGTCCTGTCGTGCGCTCTTTTTTATTTCTTTGTCCAACACATTATAATTCCCTCTAATTATGTCATATTTTACTGGTTCTTTAGTAGATAAAAGTTGTAATTTAACCATTTTTCTTAATTTGATTTTATTCCATGTTGTCTCGCTTAAGAATTTCTTTTTCTCACTAGTAGTATAACCCACAACTGAAACGGCTGCTTCTTTCATAGCATTTTTGATGTTTTCCCAAGATGTAGTTCTATTATCTATGAGATCTTCAGAATTGTCAGTGGAAAGATTTTGCAAAGCGGAGAAACGATTTTGCAATTCCAGCTTGTATGCGTTTTGAATGTTTTGTTCTAACAGGCGATTAGAATCTATTTTTCTATGTTTTTCAGCTTTAGTGATCCTTTTTAGTTTCACTTTTAGTTTGGCAATACATAAGTTATGATCACTGCCCACGTCTGCGCCTCTGTATGCTCTAACATCTTGGATCGTGGTGCGGTGTTTTCTATTGATGCATATATGGTCTATCTGATTTTTCGTTACTTTGTCTGGAGAATTCCAAGTGGTTTTGTGTATATCTTTATGTTTGAATAGTGTACTTGCTAAAACAAGGTTGGTCATTACACAAGTTTCTATAAGCCTCTCTCCGTTTTGATTTATATTTCCTAATCCGTGTGTTCCCATGTGTTCATCATTTTGCAACACAAGTAAACAGGTTTTCTGTACTTGACCAACCACATACATTAACGTGGTTAACCTTTAGTCCCAGCAGATCAGTGAAAAACTCAGGGCTTAAATAATGGTGGACCAAGCGACAACATATTTGTCATTTTTCTCTATATATCCCTATTGTCCCTGCTCCACAAAGAGTTAACCTTTATCACGCTACAGACAACTTTATTTGCCAACATTTTCCCCATCTCTTGTGCACTAATGGCGGATATATCTGTCGTTGCTAGGTACACTACAATCAGTAAATAAACACCAATTTTTAATATTTTGGTGACCAGATTAGAAAAATCTAGCATTTAATTCAATTGACTATCTTTTCCTGCAATTTTAGAGCAACAATGTGCCGAATGTCATTGAAATATCGAAATTTCTGCAATCTTTCCACATATGGACATTGGTATGGTGCCATGACAGTGAATCGGGTTTTATAGATTTTTAAAAATTATATTTTCAGTAAAATCATTATGGGTTGTGATTCAGATGATTATTTCAGGAGAGGTAAGTTATTTTCACACTCGAAAACCGGTTACACAACAGTGCTTTATTTAATTTGAGATTAGAACATCAACAGTTTTGGACTAGATCTAGCTTTATCATTTTCGTTTTACGCTGAAGTTAGTGCATAGGGCAGAGGTCAGATCTCTCTAATTCTGTCTGTTCAAAACTATTCTGTGCAGTTCTTGAATAATATGAATATTGGTTTTACTTTCTCTAAGTATTGTTCTTCTGGGTGTTTCTTTTGGTCTACCCCATGCTCTTTTGCCTGTAGGTATCTATTCAAGAGATTGGTGATGTATTATGTTGGTGTCTACGCGTAGGACATGCCCGATATAGGACCAACGTCATTTTCCAACATCTGTGATGAAATTTAGATGTGTCACTTCTCTGATTTTATCATTTGATTTGAATTCACTCCAATGGGTGTTAGTTATGCTACAAAGACATTTGTTCTCAAAACTCCATAATTTCTTTTCTGAAGATAAAGAGCTTTTCCAGCTCTCACATCCATATGATAGCACCGGGATAACGTAGTCATTAAATAAGCGCCTCTTTTGTGTGTGCTGATTGACTTTGACTTCCAGATATTAGACAGTCTGTTCAATGCACTTGATGCTAGGGCAATGCGAGTTGTAATTTCTGTCATGACATCATAGCTTTATAGCCTTCTAGCTTTATAGAAGGATTTTATGACAAATCTGTAGGTTTATTCATTTTCCTCAGTGAAATAATGACAATATGACCATAAATACCATTGAATTAGATGTATAGTATTGCCACTCCATGACATTTTCCCCCAAAAGGTCTGATATTTTTTTATTTTTTTTAGTGTTATAATTTTCTTTTTTTTGGTTGAAAAAACGTCACATGTCTCATATCACACACAAACAAAACTTACACCAACATATTCAGAATTAATATTTTTATTTATATGTGCAAATATTATTTAAATATCTCTAACAACAAAAAAGTTAACATGATTTCGAAATAGCCATCAGATATTACATAACACTCAAAAATAATTCAGCGGCAAAACAGTAATTGCAAATATAGCGCACTAAAGGTTAATTCCCATGGCAAGGGGAATAATTCCCAGAAAAATAAAAAGTGATTGGGCGAGAAAATGAATATAAAATACAATTTGTAATCCATTATTATGATATAGTCCAATTTATAAGATAAATGGAAGAAGAACGATCTGTGAATATATTTTTGTGAATGTTTTGTAAGACAGATTTACTTGACATGTAACAGGCAAGAGAGAGAAAAAACTAGCATCAGTTTCCTATCAGCTTCATTTCCTTGTGTCAAAATGTTTGCTGATAAATGTTCAAATAGCGTGTTAGTTAGTCTTCACTGCACTCCAGACAAGTCCATAGGTGCTCAAATCTCTCCTTGAGTGTAGTTGCCATTACATGTTGACTGACAGTCCCAGTGCACCATTGATTAACCATCGTTTCTTTCATGCCCATGAAACCTCTCTTTTCTAGCGACACCACATTTCAAACCAAACTCCCTTATTCTAGTCATGGAAAAAGAATCATCGTCACGTATAGTCATTTGTTCGTGCGTTTTCCCATAGGGTGTTCAAAATGTCTGCTCGATCCATTGCTCCACCAACAGCCGTAATAGCAGAGTGTGGCCAACCTATCTGCTCTCTCATTATCCCGGACTCCCGCATGTCCTGGCACAAAAATAAAAGTCACTTTATGCACACAGAAATTCTTCACTGCATCCAGCCACTGTTCCATAATGTATCCCGCCTGAACTTTCACAATCATGCTGATTGAGTATGCAGGCCTGCTCGCAGATAGTCTGTGAGCAGACCCATTGTAAAGCTTTGGTTACTGCCAAAATCGCCATTGTCATGCTGCTTGTCATCTGAGCGAGTGCACCACTTTCCTCTCTCATGGTTTCCCCCACCTTTGAGCCGTGAAGTCCCAGGCACTCCTGATTTGTCTCTCAACCGATCCATCTGTATATATAATCATATCACCTTCCCTGGAATTCTCATCGATCAGAGCGAGCACCTCCGACTCCACCACTAGAAGGTGTTCTTTATCAGCTGTGACTTGCAGGTCCTGCGCCCTGCACATTTGTATTCTTTGCTCTGCAGTTGAGCATTCAAGTAAGTATCACATAGCCCATTCTGGCGTATCTCTCGTACACCCCAACGTTTTGCATTGCCTCATTCTGAATTCTATCCAATCTTTCAATTTGTCAGACTGAGTCTGACAAAGTATCAGAATCGCCAGTGCGTACTCTACCACCGCCACCACCAATCCCTGATAAGCAGAAATAGCAACCTCTGTTCACATTGAGCAGCAGCCATAATTTTCATCATCGCAAGACCTTTATAAGCATTTACAATGATGTGGTCAACATGATCTTTGAAACTCAGACTGAGGTCCAATATAACCCCCAAGTACTTCATTGTGCTGGTTCTCTTGAGAACATCCCCTCTCAAAGTAATGATGTGGGTGTGTTTACTATGTGATTATTTAGGGAACACTATGTTATCAATGCTTTTGATGGATTAACAAAAGCTCTAGAATGACTGCACCACTCCCCTATATGACAAGATGTCATCAGCATAGGATATAGTTCTCCCCTTTCCTACATCTGGCAGCTTGTAATTTGAACTGTATACACATTAAATAATACTGGGGACAGAGGTGACCCTTGTGGTAATCCAGGGTTTATGATTGATGGTGCCGAAGGCCACCTCCCACACTTAAGAACAACCTGTCTCTGAAAAAGTATTGAGATTATCTACCTGACAGTAAAAGGACTAATTTGAAGTTGCAGCATTATGGTCATCAAGAAATCCAAGGGCACTCTGTTATAAGCATCTTCCAGGTCTATTGCAGCCGCACGTCTCCATTTGTTCATCAAAACTTTAAAACACTTTTTGCATGAATACGGCAACGTTGTGCCAAGTCTGCTTACCTAGACGATATCTTCCCAATGTTGAGGGTAGTCTGTTATTCCTCTCTAGATGTAGGGACAATTTTCACACACCATTCTAACAACTTGCCGATCATATTTTGCATGGTTATGAGCATGAAACCCTGTATCTTAGCATGACTCTTGCCAGGCTTGGATAGTGGTATTAAGTAACTATGCAACCACTCTTCTTCTACTGTACCATTTGCTAGGCTCTTGTTGAACAACATTGCCTACTCCTTAATGTCCTCGTTTGACCTGAGATTGTCGTACCTAATACCATCAGGTCCTGGCTCTGTGTTTGTCACTTTTCAGTGCTGCTGTAATATCTTCAAGAGTATTGCATTATCGCTTTCCATAACTTGCTTATTGCACATGTCTGTGACTGTTTTCATAATTTTATTATAATTCCCTAAGTTCCTCTGACCATAATGAGCCAGCAGTGCTGCACCCTTATTCCCATCTGACAAAGAGCCAAAGACGGCACATAGGGCGGATGTCATAGATATCCATGTCTCACGTTTTATTGCAATTTCTCTTAAGTCTACATTGTTTCTGATACCGATGGTGAAATGCTCTCTTGTAATAGTAATAGTTCTACGTAAGGTCTTTCTTGGTCTTCCTCGTTTTCTCTTACCCCTTGGTGACTACATCAAACCTTGACAGGGGATTCTTTTGATATTCATTCGCAGCAGCTCCGATGTAATCCAGCGAGACCTAATATAGGTGGATACACATTCTTGTTGTGCTTCTTGCTTGATGACTGTGTTTGATTTAAAGTCCGACCAATAGTTTAGTAGTCATTTAAGACATTTAGTCTTTGTTCTAAGTACTACATCATTAGACCTAAGCTGAAATTCTACAGAGCAGTGGTACTTCCAGTGCTGTTATACGCTAGCGAAACATGGACTGTGTATAGACGTCATGTGAAGAAAATCAATCACTTTCACACAACTTGTCTCAGAAAAGTTATGAACATGTTTGTAATTGTTTCACGCTTCAGATGGCAAGACAAGATTCCAGATATCACTGTCCTTGACAGATCTGGTATCCCCAGCATTGACACTATCCTGATTCCGATTCGCTGGGTAGGTCATTTGTTACATATACCAGACCATCGCCTGTCAAAGATACTTCTCTATGGTGAGCTGGAGAAGGGTACACGATCTCAAGGTGGTCGAAAGAAGCGCTACAAGGGCTCGTTAAAGGCCTCACTGAAAACCTTTGAAATAGAGCAAGATACATGGGAAGAACTTGCACAAAATATTCTCTATGGTGTTGAAAAGGTTGCATCATCTTGTAAAAAGACAAGAAATGCAGCAGCTCAACAGTGGAGAGTAACTAGAAAGTCACATCATTCTCTGCCGAACTGTCCAAGGATATTTGCAGTTCAAATAGGGCTTATTAGCCATCTATGAACTATTAGACATAGACATTGTTTGTTTGTTTTGCGTTCGCTCATTGTAATCAGCACTGATAGTCGTGTGATTTCCACCGGGAGTGTGGTTACGTTGTGCCACTGTTATGCGCCTTGTAGACCCTGCACATCCGATTTCGGCATAGCTTGATATTTCGGGTGGGCTATCCTAGCCTGTGACAGCCTTCTTATCAGTTCCCAGGCAGCAAGACGGTATTTCCAGCACTCCGAGACGGTATTTCCCTCACATTGATCTTGCACGAGGTGTCCTGTCGTCAATGAACTTGTCTCGTATTATTAGACTTATTGTGTCCGTGCCCATCAGGTACTGAACCTTTTCTTATCCTTGAACTCAATGGAAGAGTTGGGCTCATACTCGTTGCCTTCTTAGCTGATGTGTTGTTCACCAACGTCATGAACACATGTCCAAGTCTAAACACATATTTAGGAGCATCAGGGACTTTGTATTTTGTTCTAGATTTTTGTTCTATTTTGTTCACAGTGCTTGTCACCTTGGACTGCTGTGCCTGTGCTCATCGGGTACTGAACCTTTTCTCTCCACGAGCATGATTCCTGTATAGGAAAAACAAAAACTCGACAGTAGAATTGGCCCCTGGCTGGGATCATCGTTAACTTGAAGCTTATCTCAAGCAAACAACACTTTAGTTCCGATTTCCTTGAAATGTTTTTCGTTCTCTTTGCACATGTTGCTGCCCTCTAGTGATGTGCTTCCTTCTCAGTGTACTCATTGTGTTATTACTCTTATGGTGACTAACACACCAATTCTTTATATTTCTAATAGCATCTGTACACTTCCTAATAACTGCATTGGCCACCCTTCCAATGCTTCTGCCGAACTGACTAGCTTCACTGTTGACAGTGTTGGCGCAGAAGTATTGGAGATATTGCCTGTCTATTTGCACTCAACTCTCTTTCCATCTACAGCATCGACGGACACTAGTCTAAGAGTGTTAGTCAGGAATACAGCAAGAGCCGCTGTATTTCTGTTTCCAGGGTCACCATGAGCAGGTACTCTTATGATCTTAGTTATCTGCTAACCCTAGGTCCGCACGAGAATAACGCAAGACCTTTTTGCACCTCTAAATGGACATAATTCTAACAGAATTTTCAAAAGTGGATGTAACAAATGGTCATCATTACTTGTGATGGACGAACACACAGTAGTTAGTAAAACACAAGGTTGATTAGCTTTACAATGAATAAACTGATTATCAGAATATAGGGTATGAGTTTGAAAAAAACAGATTATAGTATACAAAAGTTTCAACCGTAAAGGTCTTCAAAAAAAGCAACTAGATAAACAGTGAAGAAACAGCCAAAATAAGGGTACTATTACGAAAACATTAGTCAGTCAGTTCCTCTTTGCCAAGTTTGGCACTTAGGGCGGATGTCATAGTTCTCCATGCTTGTCAGCCAGTTGCCAAGGATTGCAGGTCTTGTGCATTTATGCCTGTTGATTTTAGTTCATTCATAAAAGTTCTTCTGAGCATTGTTTAAAAACATTAGGCTGTAAACATTTAACACCATAGACATCCAAGGTAACAATGATATATTTATACACAAGTAGTGGAATCCCTCTATAGTGTATCCATTTATAACAAATTTCTATGCATGCGATTGCGTCTGTGGGTCTCACCATTGGCCCACTAGAGAAACCACCCATGCAATAAAAAACCTTAGTAGATGACATGCCGTTATATTGAGGTTATCTTCTTATAGACGCTTAATGGCACATCATCTATACAATTATGCTTTTATTTTGCTGTTGCAATGTGTTTTATGCTTTGTTATTTTCATATATGTATGCATTCTCTGAGGTTGGGAGGGTGCCAGATACGTACTGTGCAGCACTAGGGAAGAGGAAACTGACAGCACTGTTTTTTCGTTTGGCTGAGGTCCATTATAAAGGCACAACGACTCAGGATGTGACAATCCTTTTGACTTGAACATTGGTTGCATGCGTGGGTGGAGCAATAGTGTGGCATAACCAGTAGTCAATTGGTGGCAGGGAATGGACACAGTGAACCCTATCGTGGCTGCATTGGTTCGGGTCAGTGCATAGGTTGAGACCTACCTTCCTGGTGATAGTTAACTCTGGCCTGGGGTGGGCCAAAAATCCATATATTTCCCAGCAATGTAGTGCCATTTTAATGGATTTGAGTCAAACTGCATAAGCCCATCAACCTCTGGATCAGCAACCAACCAAACATAAGAAATTTCCCTATATAACAAATTTCAAAATCCCCAGTTATATTTATTCTATATTGATTGTGTTGAAAGAGTCAAATGCGAAACGGACCTTAATCAACAATATAAGAAAAAGGCAATCTTCTTTTTTTGGCGAATTCATGAGACAGGCAGGTTTAGAGAACATAGTCGCAACAGGCAAAATTGAAGGCAACAGATACAGAGGGCGACAACGTGAGAAAATATTAAGACAGTTTGACAACCTGGCACGGCAAGGAAACAACAACGACTTTGATACATAATACTGTGGGTGGAGAGCCATGACCGCCTACGCCAGTCGGCATGGCACCTGCTGATGATGATGATATTGATTCTAATGTATATAGCGAAGTTCTGTTATTACATACATATATATTGTCAGTCCGGATCAAGTTGTTATAATGGGATTCCATTATATTGTTATAGAGACTCCCTATGAACGACAACACAAGAAAGACACACTACACAAATCTAAATGAATGAATTATCTGTATTACCGGGTAAGACAAAATTGCTTAAGGGTACCAAACTGCAATATATAGCGATTTTCAAGAGTGTACCTAGTTCTATCGTCTGCAGTGCAAGACTTATTGCAGTGACCTGAAGGTCATGGCACCATTGAAATGCATAGTGACAGAATTAGTCAGTCTATGTTTAATGGCATAAATATTTAGGCAGAGACTGTCATTTTATCTTTTGCCAGTTTCACCTTTTTAAAAGCTGTGACATAAAATATATCAAATGTGAAACCAGTGAAAGACTAAGTGACCGTCTTTGACAAAATCTTCATGCCATTAACGGCAGAACACCTATACCTGTCTGTATGTATTTCAATGGTGCTGATCATCGTGGTCCCCATGACATTCAGGTTACTGCAATAAGATTCTGACAGACTTTCTTTTGGGTAGTAATAACACTCAATAGAAAAAGTAGGAAGTGATGCCCTATTGCTGTTGAATCTGAGGAGCAGGCATTTGTCAATGAGAATTGCTAGGGTAATATTGTTATATGCACATGTGATTGATTGTTACATACATGCATTATTTCTATGGACTTCAGCTCAGTTTGTAGGGAAAACTATTATAGCGGAGAGTGGAGCTCTTTACTGTGACTTCAAGCTGCAGAAATTATGGCAGTGACCAAGATCATAAAATGGATGAGAGCACAGAGTGTAACTCATGTGTGCATTCTCAGTAACTCAATGAGTATGATAAGAAAAATGCAAGCAGGTTGGACTCAATGAACAGTGACTTAGGGATGTGCAGAGGTCAAAATTGGAAGGAGTCACATTTATTTTTGTGCATAGTCATTTGGGCGTTCCAGACAATCAGAGAACAGATAGACTGGCAAGTTCTGCTACTATATCACGCAGAAAGCAAATCAGCCATTATGCGATTGCGGATATAATATGGGAGATCAGAGCACTGTGTGATAACTTATATAGTGCAGTGATGATGATGTGATGACTAACTATATAAGTCCATGAATAATCATTTATGTTATTTTTGTCTTCAACAGAGGAGGAAGTTGATGCTTTGTACCAGACATTACCACATCATACTGACCTACAGATTGGTTGTTGTCCACTTTCTTTAATCGAGGAAGATCCTCTAACTGAAGGGACAATTGTTCAAGAGTGGCAACATTTGATAGAGTTTAATAACATTTTAATTTGTTATGGTCCAGTATTCTTGGCAGCAGTTCAGAATAATTATGTTAGATTGAAGAATGTGAACTTACTTGTGTTTGATGAATGTCACAAATCAGCTGAGGTAGAGAATCATCCATATGCTGCAATTGTTGCCCATGTGAGGGCCATTCCTTGCAATGATCAACCTCACATCCTAGGTGTGACAGCTTCAATAGCAGGTACGGAGTGTGATAATCCATCAAAACTGCAGGAAACAATTGCCTCAATGGAGAAAACTATGCATGCCCATGCAGAAACATCAATGTTGATATTGTCAGAAAGATTTGGCTGTCGACCAAAGGAGTCAATAATCAATTGTATTGAATATGAGTATAATGATGAACAGCTATCACTTAGAGCAGCTTTAGAAGATTTATTAGACCAGAGCTACTATTTCTTTAGCAATTGTCACATTTCTATCAATGATGAGGTGGACAACAGAAATCCAACAGAGATACCAATGCAAGTTTTGTCTCAATGTCTGAATGTACTCAGTGTTTTGGGCACATGGTGCACTTCTTCTATTTCAGAGTATTTTGTTATGCAACTAGAAAAAATTTTCAAATATGAGAAGAATGATGTTCATAAACGATTTATGAGATGTGTCATTACATCACTGCGAATGCTGATCAGACTGTTTGAGATTAATTTCCACCCAGACTATGATGTAGATGAGTTGCTAGAATATACAACACCAAAGGTTAGGGAACTGGTCAAAGTGTTGAGGAACTACAAGCCAGAGTTGGATTTTATGATCATTAGCAGTGGTGACAACTGTGATGGTGATGATGACTTTTCAGATATTTCTGATGATGATTTGAGTATGTCTGGTTCTGATGAAGATGAGAATAAGAAATCATCAAAGCCTGTACACATTGCAGTGAAACGAACAGCAAATGGAGGGCATGAACATGTATTATCATTTACTGATGCAGATGAGAAAAATTTGTGTGGAGTTGTGTTCGTGCAGAATAGGTACATTGCCTTTGGATTAAACAAAATCATAGAAGAGGTCTGTTCCTGGGATGAGAACCTTTGTTTTGTCAAAAGCTGCCATATCACAGGACAGGGCTTGAGGGGAACTAATGGAAAGCAGAAAGTGGGCAGAAGTTTTAAGCGCCAGGAAGAAGCTTTGCGTAAATTTCGTGCACAAGAATGTAACCTTGTGATTGCCACATTAGAGTTAGAGGAAGGAGTAGACATTCCCAAGTGCAACCTTGTAATTAGGTTTGATACTCCAAAAGATTACAGATCTTACACCTTGTCTAAGGTTAGTTTGTAATTTTAATTTAAAATGTATATAAGATATCAAATGTAAAACCAACTAGTGTAACAATATTTTTTTTTACAGAATCCTGTATGTAATATGTATTAATTGTGACCACATTTGTTTAGTTTCATTATATATCCTATCACATTTTAAAAATATTCCTGTGTCATCATCTATCTCTTCTCCTTATAATTTGACTGCTGTCACAATTTTTTAAATAGCACGTATAAAATACCTGAACTTGTGTCTGGATATGCACTATGTTGAGTATATATTAAGCACTCAACAGCTTGGTGAGATATATATTAATATTGTCATTACAGCTTTCAGTGCCAGTATATTAAAATACAGAATGGTCTGGTCATTTTTATCTATGCACGTCCATAGTTGCTCCGATCTCTCCCTGTTTATCCACCATTACACCTCTGCTGACAGTACCTGTCCCACACGTTCACTTCTAGCAACACCTCATTTCAAACCCTGATCTTTAATCCTGGCCATTGAAAAGAAATCATCATCCACACTAGTCTAACTCTCGCATGCTATATCTCTTAAGGAGTTCAAAACAATAGCTCGATCCATTGCCCCATCGCCCTGAACTTCAATCGCACATGACACCAGTTGATTTGCTCTTTCATTGCCCCGAACACCCACATGTCCCGGCACGAAAATAAATGTAACCATTTTCAACCTCACCTATCTCAAGGCCTCAATCCACTGAGATCCGCTTGCACCTTCCTAATAGAGCCACTCAAGATGCAGACCTGCATTACCGTCTGTGTGCCTACCCACTCAAATGCCCTGGTCACCGCCATAATCTTCATGATCATGCTACTCGTAGTAACAGCAAAGGCCCCACTCTCCTTCCTGATCGTTTTACCTAAGCAATGAGCTGTGAAGGCTGAAGCACTGCAAACATCAGCCAATGTCTAATCACAGATCCATTAGCGTATATAATCAAATCCCCTTCATGGGCATTCTCACTGACCAAAGCCTGTACTTCTTTCTCCACAGCTGTGAGACATTATTCCCTGCTAAGTGATATTGCTACTCTCAAACAAGTCCTATTGACTGATGTCTCTAATGTGAAACCCCTATGATTATGATGGGTTATGGGTGTGTTATTATTGTATAGAATGCTTATGTACCATAGGATTGGCTACATAGCTTTTTGAATCACTCATTAAGACTGGCAAGAATTGTAAGCTGTTCATTAGTTACGGTATAATTGCTTTTCAAACATATATGGCAAGTTGCCAGAGAATATACTGTCTAAAAAAGTAATATGTTATCTAGAGGCAGAATACATCCTCCCTCACACATTGAGTAGCTTTATACCAAGGAAGAAGATTTGAGATCTGCAGTGCTTGTATGTTGTTTGTCCATCACAAATGAAGATGATCACTTTATCAAAGTCAGAGTTTTGTTCTTGTCTATGTTTATAGATGGCTAATGAGCTCTATGCTGGCCACAAAGTTCCATTGACAAACAGGGTATGTTAAGATCTTTTTAGGTGGTGTTTGATCTGCATGTGCCTTTCTAGCTGGTCTCAGCTGTTGAGCTTTTACATTTCACTTTTTTTCACAAGATGCTGCACCTTTTTTGACTAGAGCACCATGTGGCTCTTTCATATAATAGCATCCGATGTACCATGGCTTATGTCAAAGACTTTCAATGAGGTCTTTAGTTAATCATTGTAGCTCATCTTTTGTCTACCTTGAGAGTGTATACCTTTATACATCTCAATCTCACCATAGAGGAGTATCTTTGGTAAGCAATGAGCTAGCAAACAAATCAAGCTAATTGCCCAATAAATTTGTTACTGCATCAGAATAGTCAATGCTAGGTATATCAGGTCTGTCAAGAACAGTGGTATGTGGAATCCTGTCTTGCCATCTCATGTTCATCACCTTTCTGAGACAAGTTATTTGGAAATGATGGAGTTTCCTCATGTCTTTTATATATGGTCCATGTTTCACAGCGTATAACATCACTGAAAGTAACATTGCTTTGTAAACCTATAGCTTAATCTGTATGTTAATACTTTTATCTTTGCCATGCATTTGCCTATGATGGGTCATTGATGATGGTATTTGCATCACTGACATGTCAGAGGCAGATTTATCACACTTTATACACTTCATCGACAACTTCTAAGTGGCCTTAAGTTCACATCTTAGATCTCTACCTCTCTTATGAACTGCCATATCTGTCACTGTCCAATCCTCCTGTCTTAGCAAGTTGGAACACTATAAACCCACTGATGCCCTAGCTTTCTCTTCCACACCTCTTCTCACACACACTCCCATCCTGTTGTCACGATTCACTGCCTTTCTCTTAACGTCGTCTATGTATTTGGGAGGATGACTTTCTCAACAAAGCCCATGAGATGATGGACTTCTTCCACTGTCGCCTTAGCTCTGTTAGGGTTACCAAGTATGTCTTGCTTCTCATGTGCAGCCTCTCCTGCCAGGACAGGACTTCCCCCATGGAAAGGTTCAAACTTATTATCACTTTCCATCCCCCAGTTTCAGTGATATCCTGTTCTGGCACCTTCCTTTTCTTTAGTTGGGTCCTGAAAGTGAACATTTGCACACTAATAATCACTGGTCTGGACACCACTTTAATGGCACTTACCATCAAGGTGTCCATGATGCGCAAGTGACTGACATTATATCATGCTTCTCTGATTCTCGGAGGAGTTGATATGTGCTTGAGAACCAGTATATCTACCCCAATTTGGCATACTATAGCCATTAGGGATAAACATCAATCATTTTTATGTGTAGATATCCTGTTATGTTCTGTCATTTTGTTGATTTCTCTGTTATATTCTGTCAACTTTCTGTTTGGTTTTGTTTCATTTATATGCCTCTGGTTTTTTGCATCAATCCTATTCTGTTGGATTTATCCCATCTAGAGATTTTTGTGAGAATGTGAACATTGCTGTTTCTTACTCATTGTGTATGTTGTTTTCACGAAGGCCTTTTGGTCAAAATTTTGATTTTTGTGTATTATTATGTGTGATCACTGATTAACAAAACTTAATTGACCATTTCCATGTTTTGCTTGTTGGATTACAGCTTTGCTGCAGCTATTACCTATTATCAATATTCATCTATTGAATTTTTAAGCACTTATGATGCTTAAGCATCCAATCATATCACCATTACAATGTGGATGATAAGCTTTCAAACTAGCAAGCTTGACTCATTTGCATACCTGTCAACCTGTTGAGATTGAAAACCATAAAAAAAGTTATGAAAAACCGTAATTGAGCATGAAACACCGCAAAATCATACAAAATGGTGAGGGGGGCTCCATCCGCGCACAGCAAAAAGAAAAAAAAATCATTTGGGTTTTTTAAAGGGTAATATTTGCCTTTGTTTAACATAGCGTGGGAAAATTATAGAGCACAAAGACTAGGCCTATGTATCTTTATGTAACTTTAATACGAAAAAATGAAATATTAAACATAAATTATTACAGAGAATGGATGCTTAGATCCGTTTGAAACTATAACAACTTGTTGGAGTGCTCTATAAAGTGTTCGACAATAATTTCAACTATCCATGAATAGCGCACATCATGCATTTATGATCAGCGGAGATCGTACAACTATGACCGGCATTGATCATGCATCTATGAATGGCAGAGATCGTGCAACTATGACTGGCTTCGATCGTGCATCTATGACTGGTGGAGATCGAGCATTTATGACCGGCAAAGAATGTGCACCTGTGACCGGCAGAGAACGTGCATCTATGAATAGCGAAGATTGTGCATCGGCTATCGCGGAGATCGTACAACTATGACCCGTGGAGATTGTGCAGCTCTAACCGGCAGGGATTGTGTATCTATGAATAGCGGAGATCGTGCATTTGTGAATAGCGGAGACTGTGCATCTATGACTCTGGGAGATTGTGCATCTGTGATTGGAAGGGATCGTGCATCTATAGCAGCGACAGCTTCATTTTCAGTCAGTGGCATCATTTTCTCATTTTCCGTTTGTAATTCCTAAAAAGAAACATAATGTGACAATAAAATATTGGTTTAAGATAAGTCTAAAGATCAGATTTAGGCCTACATAAACAAATAGCATATTCTATTATTTAACTATAGGCCTACCTACGCTACCTAGGTCTAGGAGGCAAACAAAAACTTATAATATAAATTAAATGATGTATAGTAGGCCTAGAAACAAAATACATGTGTTACTAGTATTTGTGTACTGTAGATACACTGAGTAACACTCAATGCACGTGGACTAAAATTCCCTAAGTTCGGTATAAAGACAACGTCCACAGCACAGAGAATAATTAAAGTACTGGGTAGTGTGTTAAAGGCATTGTTTCCAACAATACTTCGCCCCAAGACCAGATCAAATAAATATCGCAAACGACACTGTTGTGAATAAAACCCGTACAAATCACTGTTGCCACTAAAATATATACTAAAATATCAGTGTCACCACTAAATTTACTTTTAAAAAAACCCATAACGTACAGAACTGCAGAAATTCACGTTAAAAACCCGTAAATGCCGGTGTGCGCCCGTAAAGCCGTACAGCTGGAAAAAAAATGTAAAAATTACAGCGATTTACGGGCAGTTGACAGGTAAGCATTTGTATTTGTGAAATGGGTCAACTAATCACTTTACCACTGAACCAACTTAGTATATTTTTTAAGTGTACCTATTTTATTACTGGGTTTTCATTCACAGGGTAGAGCTCGTGCAAGAGATGCCTCATATGTCATTCTCCTTGACCAACAGAATTATGAACAGTTTGAATCTAACCTGAAAGTATTCAAAGGAATAGAGCAGGTAACAGTTTGTCCAAATACAAAAAGAGTTTTGATTACTACTTTTGATTAGTTATTTTTCTTTTAAATAGCATAACATTGTAAGAGTTCCTGTATTAATTTTGTAATTATAAAACATACCTAGTATTGAGTGTGACTTAACAGTGAAATCACTCATCTTTTTTGTGTGTAGAAGTTAGACTACTTATTGTTTATTGATAACAAAAAAAGTGGAGAGCATATACATAAACTTTCAATCTGCTAAGGTTTTACATTAGTATACAGTCCTGGCATTATGGTCATATATATGTCTTCAATAAAAAGATACTTTCCTCAATGTTGTAAAAATTTTGGTTATTTTGGGGGGAAAAAAACCATAAACGGGGGATGGGAGTGGGTTTAACCAACTTTTATGTGTTTTTACAAACACTCCCCTTCCCTTCTGCTTTTTCTGGTCTAGGTTTACTTACACTGTCGTAAACACAGGTGGATAGACCTACTGTTCAAAACGAAGCCATGAGAGCTGTCCTGGGATGCACAAGAGATACACCTATTGCTTCCATGAGGTTTCTGCTAGACCTACAGATCATCAAAGCAAGACATAAAATAGCTCAGGTTAAAGAATACTTCTAGGTCGCCAACAATGACCATCACCTCTTACACCAATCTCTAGACAACACAGAAGGAAGACATATCAAGAGAGGATGGTCTTGGATGGCAGAAGCAGAAAACACCCTACTCAGAGTTTATGAGGTAGAAGAAGTAGTAAGACGCTGCGAGTGGGCAGCAGTTAGAAAAGATAGAAAGTTATTGACAAAAGTTGTATGGGTGAGGAATATCCACAAGATATATGGGTCAGAGTATACACAGATGGGTCAGCACAGAATGCCGTGAGGAATGGAGGTGCAGGTGTATATATAGAATATCCACACAAGCCTAGAGATACAATCAAAACACCGACAGGAAAATTCTGCAATAATTATGATGCAGAAATCCAGGCAATTAGTGTGGCAGCTAAAAAACTGCTGAACTCCAACTCTGACCTACAGCCTGTGGTATTCCTGACAGATGCAAGGTCAGTGCTTCAAGCTCTCCAGTCTGGAAAACTAACAGACTTGAAAAAAACTACTTAGCGAATTGTCTTACCAGTATAGGGTAACAATGCAGTGGATACCCTCTCACTGTGGAATACCAGGAAATGAAAAAGCAGACCAACTGGCTAAGGAAGGTGCTGCCGAAGACCAACAAGATATACCAATCACCTACCATCAGAAAAAACAGATGATCAAGTCAATAAGAAAGCCACAAACACCAACACAAGATGACTATCATATTATGAACAGACCAGAACAAGTTATAATTCTACGTCTCAGAACAGGACACAACCGACTCCGCAGTCACATGTATACAAAGTTCAAGATTGGCAACATGGCCATTTGTACATGTGGCCAGGCAGCACAGAGTGCCAAACATATACTTCAAGAGTGTTCTGAGCGTGAAACGCTGAGGCAGACATATTGGCCAGAGGAAACAACACTGGAATCAAAACTCTTTGGGACACTGTATGAACTACAAAAGACAGTGAGTTTTATTGAGACAGAATTCAGATATAGACATGTTTCAAGTGAACGAAAGAAGAAGAAGAAGACAAAAGTTGTGATACAGCTGGGAAGAGAGTGTAGCGACTGGACTACCAACAGAACAGTGGGAATTATCCAAGAACTCATTCTGCAGCTCTTCAAGCCACATGATATAATAATTTACACAGATGGCTTAGTAACACAAGAAACAAACAGGTGTGGCTGGGGTTTCCTGGCCTACCAACATGGCAAGAAATTAGCTGAGAAGTCAGCTGCGTACCGTACTACATCAAGTATGATAATGGAAATAGAGACGGTGACAGCAGCTCTCACTTGGGTGGCAGCGGAATCACCAACTGATTTAGTGATTTTATCGGACTCTTAAAGTATGCTGCACAAGACAGAAAATTGTATGATCAGAACTGAGTGGGTCACTCTTATCAACAATGTGCAGAGTATTACATGGATCTACTGTCCATGTCATGAGAAACGGAAGAGCTGATGTGTTGCCTGGTAAAGCCTTGATGAATGACACTGAGATAAGAAGAGACAGAATTAAACTAATTAGAGCAGTCATGGATACTCTGAAAAGACAAGGTCGAACGAGACAATGTACATATTCAGAGAATGGTAGAAATGGTAGGTACTAGAGATGACTGGAGAAAGTGCTCCATCTCCGGAAAGATCAGAAGAACATGCAATCAGCAACTGATTGGGACACTGAGCTTATACACTCCAAAACCAGACAAATAAAATTCACTTTATAGAACATAACAACTACTTACAAACACCTGCGGATACTGCTTCATGGAGAAAGACAAGAACAGCAACTATACAATCAAACAGATCATAAAAGCAACAGAGAATGAAAATAAATGGATTGGTAATGGGAACCACTGGGAGAGAGGGTTCAACATGGACAATCCAAACCCTAATGATAGCATCAACCATCTTGCAAGGAAAAATCAAAATACAATTTTTCAACTCTGAACCCAGCGCATACCACTTAACATTAATATGAATAGAATCCTGTCATGCCACATTCCAAAGTCCCAGCTGTGTTAGCACCATCATGAAACAGTTGACCACCACCTCTTTAACTGTAAAGTGCTGGATATCAGGAAGAGCCTACTTCCTCCAAGACCAGACAAATGAGATACACTGTTTGAAACATAGCAACTAGTGACAAACACCTGCAGATAAAAGTGTGGTGTCATTCAATAGACATTTGTTGCATCACATCAAAATGTCCTCTTAAAATAGTGTCATACAGCATATATTTGTTGAATTACCATCAATAATCATTATCAGGTGCCCTGCAACTGCTAATCATGGATCTGCACAATTGTGCAATTTCCAGTATCTTTATCAGGATCATTGTTGAAACAAGTAAACAGGTTTACTGTACTTGACCAACCACATCCCTTCAAAAAAGTTGTGATCTCGTCAAGAGATTCATCCTGTATACTCAAGTCACTGAGAACGAACCAATTGAGACAAGGACTATTACATCAACGAACATCCCTTACAAGTATTTAAGTATCCCCAGGAACACAAACATAGATCATTCATATTCGTACTACAAGAACCTAAAGGCCTTCTTGTAAACATAAATAACATAGGCAGAGAAATGTTTTAAACATAAATAACATTTGTTGCTTAAAATAATATCTTATACAAGTAAATTCAAGTAGGAAACATGAGGATAAATGAAAATAACTAACAGCTGACTATCTCTTATCCCCTTGATCTTTCCAGTGATTATTAAGTGTTCAAGCTGTGTTCTTCTTAGCACATGCCCTAGAAACCATGAATGTCTGCCCCTTTGCTCCTTACAAATTCCTAATTTGTAGTTTCCTTTGTTCTCTATATGAAGATGATATATATTTTGGGAGATTAAGCTCATCTTTGTGAAGGAATAGAGAAATATAAAGGACCTTTTGGTAACACAAGAAACAATATTAACGACAACGGTTACAAACTAATAGATACATGCATCCAGCACAACCTCTTTATAATGAACACCTTCTTTAAACATAGACAGTCACAATGGAATGCAAGAGCCAGATAGACTTCATACTCACAAAAGGAAACAAAAGATGTAAAATAACAGACGCACGATAATACCTAACATGTGTGCAGATACTGACCATAAGGCAGTGACAATATCAGTTAAAGCAAACAGAGTGAAAAATAACAAGCACAAAACACCAAGGTCAACTAGATATACAGAAATTGGAATAACTAAACATGCATGATAAATATATCCAGGAAGTTAACGAAAAAATTCACAAAGCTATCAGAAAACACCAAACACATAGAAGAAGAATGGAAATAATTTTAAAATGCCATCAATCAAACAGCAGAAAACATATGCGGATATAAAAACCATAAAGGTACAAAACCAAAGATAATAGCTGGTGGACAGAAGAGGTAAAGAATGCAACGAAAGATAATAAACAAAAATACAAGAATGGGCAATAAGCAAAACACATGAAGATTACTTAACATACAAGACAGCAAATATTAACATCAAGAAAACCATGAAATCTGCAAATATTAAATCTCGACAAGAATATGGAGAAATGCTTAACAAGGATAGACAAAATGCACCAAAGATGTTCTACCAGAAAGTACAAAACATGAGAAATAAAAAACAAAAACCAACAGAAATAATCAGCGATGAACACAACAACATACTAAATAGGCCCTAAGAAATCATGGAAAGATGGAAAAGTTACTTCAATCAACTGTTAAACTTAAGGAAGGAGAAGTGATTACAATAATAAATACAATAGAAGCAGACCTAGAATCATACATCCAGAAATCCGAAATTGAAGACGAAGTTAAACATGTGCAAGGAATAGATGGCATACCTATAGAACTAATAAAAATGCTAACAGTGACAGGTAACAAATGCTAACAGTAGCAACACAGACTGTTCAATGTGATATGAAGTACACAAAAGATATCGCAGGAGTGGAATACAGCGGGGATTGTTCCCATCTGGAAGAAACTAAAGGCAATAAGAAGGACTGCACTAAGTATAGAGGCATATCACTCGTAATCAACATAGGAAAAATCTTAAGCAAGATACTAGAGAGACAAATGTTAGCAAGATATTAGAGAGAAGGATGTGCGCATATATAGAACCTTGGCTCAACAACACACAAATGGACTTTCTGAAAAATAAAAACTGTACAGATGCAATCTTCGTCCTCAAACAACTTTCAGAACATAACCAAGACTATATTTGGCTTTCATGGACCAAGAGAAAGCTTTTGACAGAGTGGATAGAGCACAACTATGGATAACACTACAGAGTTCCCCAACATTTGATAAGCCTATGTCAGAGCATATATGCCAATATTCAATGCTCAGTAAGAACGGGCACAAGTACATCCGATAATTTTCAAATTCACACGGGAGTGAGACAGGGATGTGTACTATCCCCCTATTGTTCATAACATGCATAGATCACATCTGCAAAGTAGCAAAGACAATGGAAGAAAACAATCTGAAGGATAACTTAAATGAACTACTATTTGCAGATGACCAAGAACTAGTGACATCATCAGAAGAGGAACTACAAAGACAAATAGATAGATTACATCAAAAATACCATACCTTTAACATGAAGATAGCATCGCCAGTGTGTGTGCTGAGGCCCGAAAGGGGAGCAAAGAATAGCAACTCTGTTTACCTTCCACGCATGTCGTAAAAGGCGACTAAGGAGGTTATGGGATGGAGTTGGCTGTCCCATCCCATATAGGGTCAGTGACCCAAAGCCATGCTGAAGTCGGATGTGTCAGGCTGAAAGGCGCAGATATCGCAGCAATGCTGTAAACCATGACACAACGCATTCCGTTCTCCGGACTACATCCTGCTAATCTGCAGGAGTTTGAGAATGAACGCAGAAGAAGAAGAAGAACATGAAGATAAATATAGAAAATACTGAAATAGTAAAGTTAGAACAGAAAGAAACACCAAGATTATATATATATATATATATATATATATATATATATATATATATATATATATATATATATATATATATATTAGATACAACAGACTTAACCAGGTGACAGAATTCATATACCTAGGAAGTAATATAACAACAGATGGCAAGAGCAGCAAAGAAATACATAATAAATTTAGTAAAGCATACCACGCCCTAGGACAAATGACAACAATCTTCAGAAACAAAAATGTAGATTTAAACATCAAAATAACACTATTCAAAACGATTATTGTGCCAAAGCTGTGCTACCAATGCCAAACATGGATAAAGACAGCACAAGACAAACATAAACTTGTGACAGCTGAAATGGCATGCTTAGACAGATTTCTATAAATATCGCGAAGAGACAGAGTGAAGAATGAGGACATTCCTCATGAGAGACAATTAGTCTATGTAAGATGATCCATTCAGGAAACAATAGATCAGTCCAACTAGCTTTGATTACTTCCTTAAATTTTTAGTGTTCAGAACTGTACTAAATTTCAAATATTGTTGTACAGGTCCTTTTGGGTGAAAGATCCAATCAGCAAACCATTACAAATGATATAGATGAAAGTAGTGATGATGATATTGATGATGAAGATCTTTTGCTTCCATATTGTACAATGCCTAGTTCATCAAGCTCCCCACAAGTCACTATGCAAGATGCCATTGCTCTCATAAATAGGTATAATTAATTTTATTTTCACAACTGATATACTTTATTTTTAAGAAATATTTTATGAAAAAATTGTTGAATAGTTATATTTAAGAACGCACAATTGGAAAATCATTTAGAGTAAATCACTTATGCGCATATTTCCATAGAACCAACATAGAACTGGAACCATAAGCCGTTATACACTGAGAGATTTACTGAAGTGGAGATCGGAGCACCTAAGGACGTGTCCGGTGTGCGAAGATGATAATCATCATACCTAATACCTAAATACTCCCACCACAGCCATGAGATTCTTGTTATATCTGCACACCATTAACTGTTATACGTAAAGATAATTCCTTAATCTTTTTTCTTTTTGCGTTATACCCCCTAATGCCTTGCAGCGTCAGGGTTAGAAGAGTTCTCTGGAGACGGCTTTTTTGTGTTTTATTCATATGATTGTTTTCGGTGGCTGTGACTTTTATTTTTATAATCCAGTGTTTGCAAGGCCTGCCCCTGATTTTGTATCCATCGTGTCTGTGTAGTAATGCTTTTTGAAGGCACTGTCTGATGGTAGTCTGGTAGCATGCGAAAACCACTTAATCTGTTATCTTCTGATGTTATACAGGGTTGGCACTGTGTTCATTTCTGATTCTGTCTCATAGTGTTACTCTGAGAATTCTACGTAGACAAGTAATTTCTGTTAAAACAAGTTTTCTTTTAAATTTTATTGTAAGTGTCCACGTTTGACATTGGTAGCATAGTGATGGTATGATGGTTGTTTTATATAGTGCAGTTTTGGTGTTCATGTTCACATGTTTGTTTTTGAAAATAGGAGATATCTGTTCTAATATTTCATATGCTATGCTGCATCTGTGTTGGATTTCTTTGGTGTGTGTTTTTCCCATTTGATATGATGCTTGCAAGATAAGTGAATTCTTTCACCTAGGTCAAAGAGTTCTAGTTGTTGAGATAGTACACATCCTTGTTGCACTGCAGAGTGTATGTGGAATTTGTCTGAAAGACCTGCACATTGACTACCTGTGTAACTACTCTTGCAAAAGTTGATTTGGTGTTGTTGACCCCATATTGTGATAATAATATCAATAGTTGTTATCTGTCTACTCTGTCGAAGGCCTGTTCTTGGTTGACAAACATGATATACAATTCTTGGTTGTTTTCAGTTGTTTTGTTCTGCCAGTTGCCTGAGTGTAAAAATGGCATCTGTACAGCACTTTTCTTATAGAATCCCATTTTAGTGTTTTTTTGCTATGGTTCGATGAGTACTTGTAATCTTTTTAGAATTCTGTTAAAAATGTTTCCAGTGTTGCTTAGAAGTGAATATAATTTGTATTTTGTATAATCTCTTTTTGTGAATTTTTTCTTCCAAATAGGTATTATTACATTTTTTATGGTCTACTGATGTTTCTTGTGTATTCCACATTATGTTAAACAGCCTATATCTGCTGCTGCCTTGATTAATTCAACTTCTATGTTATCGGGTCTAGGGCCTTGTTTGATGAGCGTTGTTTTTTGGCATTTTCTATTTTTGCTAGCAATATGTTTGGTTTTAATTCTTCCGTTATATTGTTTATTATGATGTCTTCTCCTCCATCTTTTAGATTTAGCAATTCTTGAACACTGTTTCCAACATTCCATGATTCTTTTTGGATTATTGGTTGTTTTTTTCCATTTCATCATTTATAAATTCAGTTGGTTCATATTTATCTTTCCTGTTTCTCATGTTCTTAATTTTTGTGTAGAATTTCTTTGATTCTTGTTTTTACTCTGTATTTAATGATTCACCATTTTCTTGCCAAGCTTTTGTTTTAGCATCTTTAACAATTTTCTTTATCATTGATTTAGCTGACCTGTTCTCAATATAATCTTCTTGGGCTTTGCATTACTTTAATGTAGCTATAACCTTTAAGAATCAAGCTATCAAGATCCAATACCTCTTACATAAATCCATAGATGAGACAAAGAGAAAATTAGTCAAAGGTGGAAAGCCATTGATAGCAGAAGCACATAGCTCTTGGTGATTAAAATACCAGTCCAAATGGTGAGACTCCCAAAGCATGCTACGTAAGATAGAAAGGTGCATATTAAGAAATGTGAAACTAGGAAACAGGGGTATTTGTTTTAATGAAGTTTTGTTAAACACTGGAAACACACAGGATAACACACAAAAATTGATGTTTTGACCATAAGGCCTCTATCAAGAACACAACATAACACACTAAGAATTGGCGCTGTCCATATTACATCATTCAGGTCAGATGAGGACCTTAAGGAGCTGTCAATGTTGTTTAACAAGAGCCTAGCGACTGGCACAGTGGAGGAAGACTGGCTGCATAGTTATATAATCCCACTACCCAAGCCTGGCAAGAGTCATGCGATGATACAGGGTTTCAGACTCATAACCATGCAGAATACGATCGGCAAGTTGTTAGAAAAGATTTTTGCATGGAGATTGTCCCTGCATCTAGAGAGGAATAGCAGCCTGCCCTCATCTTTGGGTGGCTATCGTCCAGGTAAGGAGGCTTGGCACAACGTCGCCGTATTCGCGCAAGATGTGTTCGAAAGTTTTGACGAACGAATGGAGACATGCGTGTCTGCAATAGACCTGGAAGATGCTTATAACAAAGTTCCCTTGGATTTCTTAATGACAACTATGCTGTAACTCCAAGTTAGTCCTTTCATTGTCAGGTGGATTATCTCTGCACTTTTTTCAGAGACATGTTGTTCTTAAGTGTGGGAGTTGGTCTTCTGCACCAGCAGTTGTAAACCCGGGACTACCATAAGTGTCACCTCTGTCCCCAGTATTATTTAATGTGTATACATTCAAATTACAAGCTGTCAGATTGCAGGACTGGGGAGAACTATGCTGATGACATCTTAGTATATAGGCAGGGCAGAGATAGAAACCGATCGCCAGGAATTTGCAGAGGGAGCTTGATCGTATAGGGGATTGTTGCAGTAATTCTGGAGCTTTTGTTAATCCATCAAAGGCATTGATAACATGGTTTTCCCGAAATAATCATATAGTAAACACGCCATCGGTTACATTGAGAGGGGATGTCCTTGAGAGAACCAACATAATGAAATACTTAGGGGTTATGTTGGACCCCGCAGTCTGAGTTTCAAAGATCATGTTGACCACATCATTGTAAAGGCTTATAAAGGTCTTGTGGCGATGAAGATTATGGCTGCTGCTCATTGTGAACAGAGGAAATTTCTGCTGTATCAGGGATTGTGGTGGCGGTGGTAGAGTACTTCCTCAATGCAAGGGGGATCCGATAATGGGTTATTGATTGGTATTTGCGTATTGCGCACAATCGCTTCCTCGTTGATGATGGAGGGGGCAGTTTAGTACATTTTCAAAATATTCAGCCCAGCGTTTGAGAATTTCCTCTCTTTCAGTGATGGTATGCTTTCCATCTTGCTTTAGAAGAGGAGACGTTCCTGAAGACTGAGGGCCATAAATTGCTTTTAACGCTGAATAAAATTTCTGCATATTATTCCTGTCAGCATAATGTTGTATCTCTTTGGCTTATGTTGCTAAACCAAGAGGCTTGCATCCTCCTTAGTTCTTTTTGCGCGTTCTATTTGTGTTTTCGTACAGCGCCTTTTTGCTGGTTGATGTGGGGTCATTTAAATAAGTTTTGTACTGTTTGTGCTTGTTGCCTAGGAGAGCTTTGATCTGTACATCGTTTTGGTCAAACCAGTCTTGATGTTTGCGAACAGAAATGCCCACTACTTCTTCTGCAGTTCTGTAGATAGTGTCACTGAGATTTTCCCAGCTTTTTTGAATGTATATGGGATCGACTGTCAATGGTGCAATTTTGGTTTCCATTGAGCTGGGCAGAAGCTGTTTATAAAGTGGATCTTTCAGTTTTGAGACGTCGAGACATTTTGATTGTTTGCTATTTTGAGGTCACCGGAGATGCAATGGATGGAGGTTCATTTTGGAGACTAGCAATCTATGGTAATGAGAGCAGATAGGTTGGCTGCACACGCTGCTACTACGGCTGTTGGTGGAGTGATGGATCGAGCAGACATTTTGAATGCCCTACGGGAAAACGCAAGAGCAAATGACTGTATAAGCGACGTTGACTCTTGTTCCATTACTAGAATAAAGGAATTTGATTTGAAATGTGGTGTCGCTAGAACGGAGTGGTTTTGTGGGCAAGAAAGAATGATCGTCAAGCAACTGTGTACTGGGACTGTCAGTCAACGTTAATGGCGGCTACACTCAAGGAGAGATCTGAGCACCTATGGACTTGTCCAGTGTGCAATGACGATGATCCAACGACTAACTAACTACATCATAACACCCCTATACTAACATATGAGTGCGAGTCTTCAACAATAAACAAACTAGAAAGAGGGAAATTAGAGGCAATAGAGATGTTCTATAAAAGAATGCTGAGAATACCATGGACTGCCAGAAAAACTAATATAAGTGTGTTGAAAGAGTCAAATGCGAAATAGACCTTAATCAATAATATAAGAAAAAGACGATCTTCTTTTTTTGGCCACCTCATGAGTCATGCAGGTTTGGACAACATAGGCACAACAGGCAAAATTGAAGGCAGCAGAGACAGAAGGCGACAATGTTAGAAAATATTAGACAGTTTGACAACCTGGCACGGCAGGGAAACAACAACGATCTCGATACATAATACTATGGACAGAGAGCTGTGGAGAGGCTTGACCGTCTATGCCAGCCGGCATGGCACCTGATAATGATGATGAACGGCTCAAAGGGATACACGCAGAAAGTTCAGAAGAGTACGAATGATGTAAAAATCTATAAGGGTAGGGATGAAACAAAGAAAATTGAAAGCATGCAACAGGATATCTACAAAATAAACAGAAATAGTACATAAATTAACAGGATATCTACCACAAGAGAAAGTGTGTCCTCTCTCTGAAGATCTGAAAATAACATAATCAACATCTGACTGGGACTTTGAGTCTGCATAATTTTGAATGGCTGCTGAGACACGCAGAACACTTATGGGAATGTTCTTTGATTTTGGTTTCTATTCAATAAATGGGCTATTGAGTGAACTGCATATCTTTCTGGGAAATTTATTGCTGCTGTCTTTCCCAGATGTTGATGGGTATGTATGCTGACAGTTCTTGTGGCACACAGGTTAAATACATTCCTTTTTTCCCCACGTAAATGCCATTCATACTCAGGCAACATTTATTTTAAATTTCTCAATTACAGAACAGATACATAACAGTGCCCTCATTTAACATATATTATCCTGCAGCATTTCTTCTCCCCCCACCCCCAATAGACGATCACTCTTCCACCAACCATGCAACCCAGATTTCAGTTGACATCTCTTGCGGTTTGAAAAAAATACGCTTTGGTGGTAACCCAACTACCAGTAAATGGCACTAGGGTTTACGCTCTGGAAAGATCAAGGAATTTTCAAAAGACCTTTCTATGCAGTACTTGATGAAGGTGACATTAGTCAAGCCGTTTCTGGTCAACCCTGACTAGGCAGCTGAGAACTTATGTGACTATTCATAATTCAACTACATAATTCAAATATACCAATTGTCCTAAGCAGATTATTTTCACTTTTCTTCTTTAATATAGGTATTGTGCTAAACTTCCCAGTGATGCCTTCACACATTTGACCCCTCAGTGCAGGTTGGAGAAGTACACTGGAGATCCGACCAAATATGTTGCTTTTCTACGTTTGCCAATCAACTCCCCAATCAAAGAGGAGCTAAAGGTAGCCAGTTTTCGATACTATGCACTAAATGCAGCTAAATGAAATCCAACAGGTGAAACTCAACCAGGGAAATCAAGTTTTGCTAGTCACCATTAACACATAACACACACAAATTGACATTTTGACCAAAAGGCATGAATACATTCACAACATAATACAATGACTAAGAACAGCACTATTGATGTTCACATGGCAGTGCTAAATGTAGAGACAAACAGGAAGAGCAAAAAAAAAAGAAGTGAAAATATGAACAGAAAATAGACAAAACACACCCAAATACTTATAAAAGAAAATAAACTGGGAAATGATCAAAAAGCCAAAATGATTAGGAACATTAGGCCTATGGTAGCAATCATCAGCTACACATGTAGTAAAGGCTACACCTGTATCTATATGACTCAACTTATTCTGTCATATTCCTCAAAGCCAACTTCACCACTGAAGATAGTTTCACATGTAATGTCATCATCTATAAGCATTACAACATAACGTATATAAGCAAGACTAGTATGAGGCTCACAGACCGATCCTTTGATCAGCATCAAAAACTAGATTTTCTTAACTAGAAAAACTAGATACTCTTGTTGTTAATCGATAACGTGTTCACTGTGCAAAACTTAAATCCAACAGGTAAAGCTAGGAACAGGATACTGAAGTTTTGCTAATCACTGGAAACACACATAATAACACACAGAAATTGACATTTCGACCAAAATACCTTTATCAAGGCTACAAGCACAACAACAAATGACGAGCACTAATGACATAGTTGACGTTCACATGGCAGAGTTAAATGTTATGTTGAGATAATCCGGAAGGGTTGAAACTGTGTGAGAGGTCTTCTTCTCATTCGCAGTTTGACATGTCTACACAACATGTCCGGTTTTCTTAATAAATGCTGCTGTATTTGAAAGCTCCTTAGGTATTAGGTATGTTGATTATCATCTTTGCACACCAGACATGTCCATAGGTGCTCAGGTCTCCGCTTCAGTAAATTTCTCAGGGTATAACGGCTGATTGTTCCGGTTCTTTGTTGGTTCACTACTCTTTTTGAAATCTTTGTCATGGGTTCTCTTCGGGCCACGCCAATCCTTACTCCCAATTCTTGCATTTGTGATATTGGCTCATGCTTATTCAGTGCTCCCATACATCTTTCTGTGGATATCAATCTCTGTGGGCCAGTGTTCTTCACTTAACTGGTTTAGTGCATTGCAAAATATGTTCAGATGTCTGTTCTGCCTGCCCACGAGGGCACAGAGGTGATGGGACCAGTCTTAATCTATTTAACCTTTAGCAAGCTAAAGGTGGTACGGATCCCCTAAAGTACTATCTCCTTCTAGACGAAAGGTGTCCTGACCCACCTATAAACATGACGTGTTTTTTTTCCGTAGTACAGCCTCGTTTGGAAATGCACATAAACTGGGACATGCGCAGATGAAGCCTATTCCATTTCCACGTCGGCCACCATCTTTGTCACACAAATCTTGTAGAATAGAGAGGAGTAGTTTGTTTTTTCATACAGACATCCAAGCAATCAAGTTTGTTCATCATGGATTCAATTTTCTTCGAGTTTATTATGGATGCAGATTCCGATGAGGAGGAAATTGTGCCGTTCCTAGAAGCAGATATCGCTCCAGTAGATGATGTGGTGTTATATAGTGGTAATTCTAGTGGTACTGATTCTGTTGGCAGCGTGGGTGAAGAAATGAAATTGAAATTTGAGGATGAAATTGTAGAAAATTTGCATGTCCCTTCGGCATATAGCCATGATTGGCGTAGCGACTTCGATGAAATTGTTGGAGATATAGGCCTAGCTGATAACGTTAGTGTGTTAGACGTGTTTTGAGAGGTAAGTTGATTTTTATAATATAATATACTATATAGTATTGTCCATTGATCACGCTGTTTTCATGATTTAGATGGTGAATCACTGAATATCGACCGTGTAAGAGCGATAAAAAATGACTAGGTCTATCTTTCAGATAACGATTTATGGCAAATCTATGAGGTTCATTCATTCTTACCAGTGACATTATGATGATTTGACAATGAAACCACATAAATACTATTTGAATTAGGTTTATTTTACAGGGTTCCCATTTCAGAAAATATAAAAACCATAGATAAGTAATTTTTTAATAATTTTTTTTTCCTTTTATCTGTTATAATTTCTTTATTTTTTGGTGAAAAATCATCTTTGCTACTTTCTAATACGTCTGGTATCACACACACATGTAAAAAAATTACACCAATATATGCAGTATTCAATTCTTTATTTATATGTACAAATATTAATTAATTATCTCTAACAACAAAAAAGTCATTGAATTTTTAAAACAGCCACAATCAATAACACAACTTCTAAAAAAAGAATTCAGTGGCAGGGGGAAGTTTTTGGATTTGTAAACACAGCTTGCTAAAGGTTAAGTGGCTGTTAAATCTGTTGTGTCCTGTTTTGAGGTGGAAGATAATAACGTGCTCTGCTCTGTTGTGATGGTGGTAATTGTGTTTTGGGTGGTTGACTTTCCTGATGGTTTTGATGAGAGTCCTCTTTTCTTGGTAGGTGATTTCTTGGTATTTTTGTTCCTGTGTTGCTCCAGCCTATCTGCCTATTCCTGGTATGTCACAGTGGGATGGTATCCACTGTAGTATTACCCTTCTTTGGATGCTCACTTCTCATATGGCTTCCTTCAGGTCTGGCAGTTTATCACTCTCAAGGTGACAGACATAGCATCAGTAAGAAATACCACTTGTTGACATTGGTTTGTTGTGGTTTTAATATATTTCTGCAGCAATGTTTAAAGCCTGTACTTCTGCAGAGAAGTTGGAGCAGAATATTCCAGTTGGGATTAATTTTCTTTTTCTGGATATTTTATGTACACGCCAGCACCACCAACAGACAGCATGCCACAGATGGCTATGATACATAGACATAACAGTTATAAAGTCAGAGTCATACCATATAAAAGATGTATCACAGAAATCAAAGAAGTCACAGAAACAAGCTTACAAACAGCACACATGAAGGCCATGTCCAGAGAACTCTTCTACCCATGACGCTGATAGGCAGTAAAGGGTTTAGCGAATAGATAGAGTACCTCATCCATCATTATCTGTTAATTAGATTTTGAATCATAAAAATTGTTTGCAAATTGTATTTTATATTAATTTTCTTGCATAATCACAGCTGATTTTTGCAGTTATTCCCCTTGTTATGGAAATTGACCTCCACCGCGCCTATATTAACTCCGGCTGAGAAAAAAATGGTGGCGCGTGCCGTTGGCGACACACCCCATCCAACGAGATATCGTGAGATTTACACATACCACAACCCGCTTGGTTAATGCACATAGCTGGGGACTTGCGCAATGAAAGCCGGTACATTCCCACATCCGACATGATCGTTGTCAAGATGGAAGGTACACGTTTTAAAGCAATGAATCTGACCACATCTGCACGATGCCATGATGGCGGATCGGTTTTATAGACCTTTCTTTCATCATATTTTGTATAAAATAACATTGAATCATGAATTATTGGGTTTTTTAGTTTCACAGCAGTGAATATACAGAAATCCGTGTTGGTTTGGGGACTTGTAGATGTTTGATATCGAATATGTTTAAGTGGCATCAAAAATGACTAGGCCTAAGCTCAAAGAACGATTTTACTGCAAATCGACATGTTTTATAGTTCCCCCGGCAATATTTTGATAATTTCGCAATGAAAGAACATAAATACAACAGATTTGCGTGTGATTTAGTGTACAGTGTTGCCAAGCAATGCGATAAGTAAGGTAAGTTATTTTTTTCCTCTATATTTGTTATAAAATATATGTTTTTTTGTGAAAAACGTCTTTACCACTTTCTCATATGTCTGGTATCACACACACACGTACATAAATAACACCAATATATGCAGAATTCAATTCTTTATTTATATGTGCAAATATTATTTAAATATCTCTAACAACCAAAAAATATCACATTTTCAAAACAGTTAATTACGCAAATTTTCAAAAAGGAATCCGGTGGCAATGAGACGTTTCGTATTTTTTAATCTGGCTTGCTAAAGGTTAAGCCCACAGTTTTTTCTGGTCGGCTGGGATTGAAAGGGTTAATATTATATTTTGTTGCAGTTCTTTGTGTTACATTAAAGAAAAGTTTATTATACTAGAACAATTCCTGAAAAATAAACGAGATAAGTAAATTTTGATATGTTATATTGCTTTATTCCAATTTTCAAGGGTCCTGTAATGAAGACCAAGAAACTGGCTAAGATGGCAGTGGCATTGAAAATGTGTGCAGTTTTGCATGCAGCAGGTAATTGCATAAAATGTTTTTTCTAAATCTCTTCTGTTGTATTAGTTACATCATCGTGTTATGAAGAGGTTGCTGGAATTGCTGTATCAAGTGCCTCATGTATCATATTTGCTTTTTCTGTTATTTCTGTGATGCATCTTTTGCATTTAAATTTAATGGCACCAAATTTGGTTGTAATAGGCAAGAATACACCAAATTTGGGTGTAAAGTGTATCAACATTATGTTTTGTGGAGCTCAGTCTGGAGGTAAGTATGTTGTGTTGCTGAAGCTAATGCTATAAAAATGTCTGGTCAGCTCAGGGGTACCTTTTATAAACAATAATCCATCAGTGTAAGTAAGCTATAGCTTCCCAAAGTGGGCAGTACCACCACAATGGGCGCTGAAGCCTTCTGAGGATGTGATATTGTGTTCAGAAGCAACCAGGGCTGTTCATTCAGACTAGTGCTCTGTGGCTCCATATCCCTTTCACCCTTATGAGATTTCCCAATTGTCAACCCCTGATCCCTAAGGCAAGGGGCACAACTCCTCCAAATTATGGATATGATGATGATAAAATTGCATTTTCTTTCAAACTATTCATCATATCACACTCAGACTTGGCAGATCCACAGAAAAAATGAATAGTCTTCATAAACCTATATCAAAGATAATTTAATACATATATGTTTTAAATAATAAACTGTCAAACTCGACATAATGTGGGGAAAATAATTTTTTTATTTTTGGGGTGTTGAGTAGAGGAGTCATATTGAGACGAAAATAGTGAGATATATTCTCAAATCCCCTTTTTTCCCAAACAGGGTGAGATGCCCAAAACGTCGAACCTGTCATCTGTACTCCAGTACATACCATACTCAAACAGAATACACAGGTCCATCATAATATAAATTTAAAAAATGACGTTTTATTTCAATGGTGGTTGCAGATGTTCAGCTCATGTCTTCTTTCCTTGTTTGTTCTTTGCGTTATATTACTTTCAAATTTGTCCGATCGGCTGCAAATTGATAAATTCATCGTTGACAATGATGCTAAAGTATTCATAACATGTGGCAATCCCATCAAGATTATGTACAGACCCAATGTTTTGTACAAAACTCAACTTCTACTCGAAAAACTACATCACTACGGCGAAATTTGCGATATCACAATTAGTGCCAGCATGTCCATCTCTTTGTCGGAAACATTAGGCCTATCTAACAAGAACTTCACTGTCACTTTCCACGTTATATTTGATACGCAAGTTACCTACATCTTGCATATTTCCATCGTAATTACGGCTGTCATCATCAGTGTACATATTAATAATATCTTCCATTTCCAAAACTAGGTCTAATAATATGCTAATTTTAAAAAAATCGTAATAAATCCATCTTATTTCAAATCTCTTAGATTTAAACATAAAAGAGAACGCTAAACCACGGATCTATGCAATGGTCATGGTTTTTAATAGTCCTGGCGCAAACTAAAAATATAATATCGATCGCAACGATACAAGTAACAAAAATCGAGCGGCAGCGACTCGAAAATCAGTTAAAACTCCACCAATTACAAAAAAGCGTAATAAACATTTGTTATGTCCGATTGTTTCGATTAAGACATAAAACAGGAAGCTAAACCACGGATCTACGCAATGGTCATGGTTTCTAATAGACCCAGCGCAAACTAAAAATGTAATAGTGAAAGCAACGACATAAGTAAAAAGAAAGCGCCAGCAGCGACTCGAAAATCGGTTAAAACGCCAATAATTTTTAAAAAAATCATAATAAATCATTTTTATGTCCGATTGCTCCAATTAAAACATAAAACAGAAGCTAAACCATGGATCTACGCAATGGTCATGGTTCTAATAGGCCAGGCACACACAAAAAATGTCATATCGATCGCAACGACACAATTTTTTAAAAAGCAACGCGTCAGCGCTCTAAGGGAAATCGGATATAGAAGTTAATAATATATATTTAAAAATTAATTGTCTTCTTAATTTTTAGATATATTTTGTAAAATATTTTAAGATGTTTTAATTATTAAAATAAGATTATTACTAATGTAATGCAATGTCTTAATATATATATCTTGAATGTTAATATTTTAAATGTTTCTTTTAACTGTGCATAATGAGACCATATGTGTAGGGACGAGATTGTGCAATTAATCCCTCACTTTAACTTTTAGGACCCTGAATTAAAATGACACAAGACAGAATACCACATCAAGTCTTTACATGTTCACCGAGTGGCAAGAGAAAAAGGAGAATACCAAAAACAACACTTAAAAGAATTATAAAAAAAAAGAAATCACAAAAGCTGGTAGGAAAAAAAAGATCTGAAACATCTGGCTGTTGATCGACAAGCATGGAGAGCTATGACATTGCCCTATGTGCCAAGCTAGGAAAATGATGATGATGTGTGATATGACAATTGTGAGCAAGTTGTGAAGTTGAAAATTGGGGGGGGGGGATCTCAAATCGCCCTTGAAAAAAACCCAATTATAATTTCTTGACGACCCTAATACTTGAGCAGTGTGTGGCAACATTGATAGAATCCTCCTAAATATCTATTCCTGTTTGTATATATGTTGTTTCATATCCAAACTAATATAATATGAACTGAATAAACTAATAGAACGTGAAGAAATCGCATACAGCGTCCGTCTGTCCATCCAACACTAGGTCTAGACTGATATACAATGTAAATATTTTCTATGCAGACACATGGCACCCCACATACATATTATTTATGTGTAAATACCTATTCTCGTTGTATATATGTTGTTTCATATGTCAGACACGGATTCGTTGGGCAGGTCATTTGGTGCGTATGCCAGACCATCGTCTGCCAAAGATACTTCTCTATGGTGAGCTAGAGAAGGGTATATGATCTCAAGGTGGCCAAAGGAAGCGCTACAAGGACTCGTTAAAGGACTCACTGAAAGCCTTTGAAATAAACCACGATACATGGGAAGAACTTGCACAAAATAGATATACATGGCGTTCTAAAATAAAAAGAGCGCATCATCTTGTGAAAAGAAGAGAAATGCAGCAGCTCAACAGCGGAGAGCAGCTAGAAAGTCATGGATAGACCAAGATCCGTCTACAGTTGTTATTCCATGTCCAAACTGTACAAGGACATTTACAGCTCGAATAGGGCTCATTAGCCATCTACGAACTCATAATCAAGGACATAACTAAAATTGAATTTTCAAAAGTGGATGTAACAAATGGTCATCATCACTTGTGATGGATGAACAACACAACATATGTTGTTTCATATCCAAACTAATATAATATGGTTATGAATAGTTACGTGATGACGTCGGGGGCTACAGAACCCGCGCAAGTCATAGTTTTCATCATCATCTAATCAATTATCACAAAAAAAGTCCTGCGGCAATGGGCGAGTGGCAAAGTGGAGACGTGGATACACTGGCAGCCATACTCACAAACCTGCATGTAGGTGGCTCAGGCCATGTGGTCATTCTCCAGTGACATTGAGGCACCTCTGGAGTCCGACAGCCAGCTGAGCAGCCCTATTCACTGCCAAGGCTCTTTGCATCGATCACAGCTGTTTAGGCAAGCCTGTTTTCTATATGCTGCCTAAAATCCATAAGGCATCGAATCCCGGTAGACCTATTGTCTCTGCTTGCTCTTGTCCCACTAAGCGCATCTCCAACTTCCTTGACAGCAGTATCCAGCCCTTAGTCGAACAACTGCCTTCATTCTTGCAAGACATAACCATTTTTTCTTCCGTCCAGTTTGTTCTGACCGTGCCTATCGTCTGTTCTTGCTTGATGTCTGTTCTTTGTACACTTCATTACCCCATGCAGATGGTCTCAGGGCTCTACAGTTCTTTCTTGACAAAAGTCCCCACCCCTCTGTATTCACTCCTACTCTTATCCGCCTTGCTGAACTGGTGCTTATGCTCAAATTTGTAAAATTTGATGGGCATTTTTTTTATCAGATCAGTGTTGTTGCCATGGGAACAAAAATGGGACCTAGCCATGCGTGTCTGTTCATGGGACATCTTGAACATCTAGTGTGGTCTACATATGATGGCCCGTTCCCATCTCTTTTCCATAGATACATTACATTGACGATAGGATAGTTATCACCAACATGTCCTAAGAGGAATTGTCTCGTTTCATCAACTTCATCGGTAGTTTCAACCCTACTATTCAATTTACATCTAATATCTCCACTACTTCTGTCAACTTCCTTGACATCATTGTCACCATTTATCCCCCTTACCTTAGCACGTCCGTTTACTATAAACCTATTGATGCACATGGCTTTCTGCTCTACACTTCTTCTTATCCTCCCACTTGTCGCAACTCTCTACCGTACTCCCAGCTTCTTCGCCTGCGTCGCTTATGTGGCGGTTACGACGATTTTCTCGACAAGTTCTTTGAGATGATTGAGTTTTTCCGTAGATACTCGTTCCCTGACAGCATTCTTTCATCCGCTTAGCTCCGTGTGCGCCATTTGTCTCGCCTCGATACCTTGACTAACTCTCAACGTTCTTCCTCCTCCTCTGATAGGGTTAAACTTGTTCTTACCTTTCATCCCCATAACTCTTCTGTTCGACGCATCATGCTTAAACATTATTCTCTTCTCCAGTCTGATCCTGACACCCGTGACGCTTTCAACGACTTACCTCTGGTGGCCTATAGGCGCAACAGAAATCTGAAGGTTATCTTGGTCCATAGCCACCTTAAGTCTTCTGTTCCCGACCATTTTGGCACTTTTCGTTGCTCACGTGGCCATTGCTATACATGTCCATACGTGGTTCAGATGCGCACCATTTCAACCATAGTTGGTTGGTGCAAGTTCTCCCAAGGGGATGGTCTGAAGTATTTGTTTTCTAGCTCACTCTCTTGCGGTAATGGTGTGTATCATTTTCCTCTGTGTAGAGACAGTTGTTTTAGTTTTTATTTACTTGTTTCCAAGTGTCAATAAGCATTTTATTTTGTTTGGGTCTTGTATCTTTATACTGCTTCCGTCAGTGCTCTTTCACATCTGATATCCAGCTGCATATCTTTTTTTTATATCTATCTATCCCACATACTGTTGTAGGTGTTGGTAGTAATGTTCCCAATGGTCTGGAGTGGGAGGTTATAATCCATTACTGATCTCACAGTCAAGATACATTTGTTGGAGAGTCTGTGTGTCTGCTCCTCAGCTTGTACTAGCTAGTCACTTAATGAGGTTTAGGTGTACCTAAACAAAAGTACCTGCGTAGTGCCCTTTCCATTAATTGTGTCCCTTGTGCATTCATTGTTTTTCCATGATGTAATCACAGCATGTAAACTAAGAGAATGGTGTATCAATTTTCTATTACTCACCTCTCCTCTAAGTACCTCTAAGTATCAGATGTTTCTTGTGAAGCAGATACACAATCATGCAACAGAAAACCTTAGTAGATGATATGCCTTTATATTGAGGTCATCTTCTTATAGAAGCTTCATGGCACGTCATCTATACAATCCCGTAGTCATAACCTTCGATAACAGTTACCATGTTGTTCAGACAGGCCGACGTTGTGCTTGAACTAGTTACGAGCACGGCGTGGGTGGGCAGAACAACAAAGAAACCTGTCGCAAGAGCCAGAGTTGTGCCCTGATGTTGACGTCTGTTTCGGCAGCATTGGACTCGAAACACCATCGAGTCGAATAGCTGCTGGAACAGAGGGCGGAGCACAGAGGGCGGAATGCCCCACGTGCTGTGATGCCAGTTTTCTAATCAAGAATCAAGTTTCACTGCAAATTACTTTCGCTGTAATTTCATGTCTCTCTTTAAAGTGGTCAAGACTTAATTTAAGGTCAGTATGGCCTAGGCTTTCAGTGAACTCTCTTCCTTTTTTCAGTAAGGATATTTTTCTGATATTTGATTAGTCCTGCTCTTAGCTTGTTGGAAACATGTTGCTTACTGGCTTACCATTTAGTTACCACCTACCATACTCGGTAACAATCACAAAAGGACAGAACTGTAGAAATAACCAGACAACATGCCTTTAAATATAGGCGCAATGAAGAGTTGATCTTTTAAGCAAGTTGCGACGACTGGCATAGCAAAGAAATATAGTGAGGTCAAACATATGACAACCCCCATTGTGGACTGAAGAGATAGAATCTGCATGGGTAAAGAAGCAAAGCGTTGGGGAGTGGCAACATAAAAAACGACAGACACATGTCACCATGGAAAGCAAAAAATAGAGATTACTATGAAGATGTCCACTAAAGCCTTTAAACAAATTGTAAAGGAAGCCAAGAAAGAATGATGGTATAATTTTGTACAAGAAGTTGCAGCCGACAGTACCCCATACAATTGCACATTACACAAGGCAATGAATTGAAAATTCATTACACAAAATTAAATTTATGCTTAAAGGATTAGTCGGAGATTATACTAACCACAGATGAGCAGAAGGGCAGCACTTTCTTAAGCAGATACCTCCAACAATTAGAACATAATAATATTGATGAACGTAAGACTATCGTAGTCACTTTAACAACATCGTTGGTAATAAGCGATTTTGCTGATGAGGAACTGGTCTTGTTGGAGGATGTAAAAGAGACCATAAAGAAAACATCTGATGGTGCACCAGGACCTGATGGAATACACTACAGCCTCCTGAAAGATATTGCAGACTACCAGCTTAAAACAATTGTTGATGATTTCAACAAGTCTGAAAACAGGAAGCGTACCACAGGAGTGGCTGCACAAGCTACCTTCTCCCATTGGCAAAGACACCTCTGACATCAAGAGTTATCCTATCATCACCTTACAAAATGTTTACAACAAGGTGCTGGAGAAGATAATTGCTAGAAGCCTGGCTTTTGATTTGAAAAATAGAGGCCTACTTTCTGACACTATATGTGCATACAGACTGGGTAGAGACACAACCACAAATACTGCAATCCTTGCCTATGACATCTACAGGGGTTTTCTGGCAAAGGAGGAAACAGTGATTGCCACGATTGACCTAGAAGATGCTTACAACAGATACATTTGGTCAGCTGATACATTTGCTAAGCAAACTCAGCATCCACTTGTGGATAATTTGATGGATAGCACTGGAGATTTGGATCCTGGACATCAGAGATCAGAACTATAGTACCGGGATCGCCACTATCACTGTACTCTCTAATATCTACACATACAAAATAGTGCAGCTTCAGGAGGCTGAAACCGGCATGATACTAACATATGTGGGCGACCTCTTGCTGTACAAACACTGCAGGAAGAGACATGATTGATTGCATCCAAAGTAATCTAGAACATTTGTCGCTCAGGTGCACTGACTTCAAAGCAGTCATCAATCCCACCAAGTCAAAGATTGATTCTCGCTGAACAACAACATGGTCAAAGACACATACCATCATCCACCTGCATGGGCATCAACATTGACAGGGAGCAGACTATGAAATATCTAGGTATCACTTTTGATAGAAACCTATCTTTTGCGAAACATGTGGAAAATGTTTCGATGGCAATGAAACGAGAGACATGGAAATCTATGACATCCGACCTATGTGCCATCTTTGGCCCTAGAGAAATAACTAACTAACTAACTGTCCAGGTCATGCTGGGGTCAGTGGAAAACGAAAGAGCTGATGTGTTGGAGATAGGAAGAGACATGATTGAATTGATTAGAGCAGTCATGGATACTCTACAAAAAGACAAGGAGGAGGTCGAACAAGATAATGTACATATTCAGAGAACGGTAGAAATGAGAGTGACTAGAGGCAGTGGGAGAAACTGCTCTCTCTCTCCGGAAAGATCAGAAGAACATGTAATCAGGAACTGACTGGGACACTGAGCGTATACACTTTTAGGTGGCTGACAGAAAAGCGGACATATAGAGGCATCTCCTTATCAAGCCACTCAGGTAATAATGGAACAGAGAATACGATACATTGCAGAACCATGCAGTTTGGCTTCAGAAGGGGAGCAAGCTGTGCAGACACACTTTTCACACTGAGACAACTGAGTGAAAAATTAATTGAATACAATCAAGATTTAAACACGGTATTTGTAGACCAGGAAAAGGCATTCGACAGAGTAGATACAAACATTCTATGGGAAACCTTAGAAATGTATAACATCAGAGGACAACTGTTAGATAATATAAAAACGATATATCAAAAATGCCACAGCTCAGTAAGAACAACAGATGGAATGACTGAACTTTTTGAAACAAGATCTGGAATAAGACAAGGATGCGTTTCACCCCTACTTTTCAACATATACGTGGACAGATCAATAAAAGAAGCTCATATCAACAAAGAGGAAAACATTGCAAATAAACCTGAGGAGGAACTTAATAATGAAATCAATGAACGATGATCAAAGTTTAATATACAAAGATGAGGAAACTTTGGAAAAGCACATAAATGCATTGCTGTTAGCATGTCAGAAGTACAACATGAAAATTAATGTCCAAAAAACAGAAATTATGAAAATTAGCAAGTCTTCAACACCAATGAATATAACAATAGATAACACCAAAGTAAAACAAGCCAAAGAATTTAAATATCTAGGCAGCATTTTTTCCGAAGATGGAAGACTAGATAGAGAAATAGAAACAAGGTGCCAGATAGCAAACGCAGTGACTTACCAACTTTCACCATTACTTCTTCATCCCTAGTCCGTGACAGCCTGTCTATCTGTCGCAGGGCACGCTTGTATGAGTGACTCTTCGCCAAGACGCCTGTCGAGCGCGTCTATTTTGCACGAGGTGCTCCACCGTCCATGAATCCATCTCGTGCAATTGGACAAACTCTGCCTGTGTCCATCAGGTACTGAGCCGTTTCTCATCCGCGAGCCTGGTTCCGTATGAGGAAGAACTCGCCAGAAGAGTTGGACACTGGCTCGTTCGCCCTCCTACTGTGATAGTATCTGGTTGCGGAACCCTTCACAGGCAGGGGGGTTTCACAGTAAGAAGTGAGAACCCTTCACAGATAGCAAGAGATGGACGGGGAAAATGCAATACATTGAATGTTTTGCTCTTGTGTAAATGTTGGTACAAATACTTTAAATTGCAGACGAGTTGTTCGCGCACATGTCAGACAGAAAGTCTGAGACAAGCTAGTATGCTTTAGCTAAAGGCAATATTATTTATCACAAGTCTGCATCTTACGCACTCGGACACGGGAGGCAGACATGACGCACTATACCATACCTCAGGAAGGACAATGGGATGTTTGGACTAGGTTAAGACGAGTGTCTACAAACTCACACAGAGTCCGTCTAAACTCGTGGATACTCGCAACAACCAGACAATGGAATTGGCAAGAGTATTAAGTTGCGTAACACTAGGGGCATAGCCTCTTACCAGAGAGGAACATCTAACGTTACGCATGGTTTAATAAACGCGTACATGAGTTTGACAGGTGATGATGTTGAGGCGGAGTCGGAAGCAGAGAGGTGCGAACCGAGAAGAGAAGATGATAGGTGGGGAGTAAGAAGAAGGGTGGAGTTGAGAACCTCACCGGAGCACACAAAAAGATGGTGAAGCAGTGCTAGAGGGCAGTCGGAGGGCCCCCGTGACGGTCTCCAGGAGCAGTCCAGAGAGTTAGTACTTGTCTCCCCGGAGAGACAAGTCCTAGTTAGTTTGGCAACAGTCACAGAGTCAGATAGTCGGTATACTCTCTAAGACTTAGCTTAGAAACCGAGTGAAGCAATTCCTGGATGTGTTAGCGTAATTTGTAATCTGAGATGATTATAATATTGCCCAGTTGCAGATAATTTAGAATTAATCTGCAGAGTTGAGGACGAACTCGAATAAGACTAGATTGTGGCTTGTGCCTTGTGTTTATTTGCCTCTCTTATGAGTATGATGCTATTAATTGATGTATATCAACTTGTGTGAATAAACCTCATATTATTGTTAATGAGTGCTTTGGTTAACTGATTGATGTCGAGCAGTATTTCACAGATTTAGACCTGGTCACAGCACCAGTATTCCAGTAAGTCCTAAACGGCATTTTCTTCCGTCGCAAATTATTGTGACACTGCAGATCTTCTTTCTGTCACACTAGTCTGTCCAGGACAGACAGTCAACTATATGTTTCGGTAAAAAGTTGTTTCTATCAGCATAACTGCAGATCATTGTTACTGTTACACTACCCGAGGCGTCATTCATAGACATCGTGAACCCCTAATACAAGTTTGAGTCTCACACCACGCGTTTGAGAGCAAAGCGTTCTCAAGCTGAGCGACCGTGTCCCAATAGCGCCTGAGCCCATCAGGTACTGAACCTTTTCTCTCTGCAAGTGTATTTCCGGTATAGGAAAGCTTGACAGTAGAGTTGGGCCAGGGCTAAAATCGTTGTCTCTTTTCTGCCTGCGCCCAACAGGTGCCGAACCCTTTCTCTCTGCAAGTGTATTTCCGGTATAGGAAACTTTGACAGTAGAGTTGGGCCAGGATTGCCATCTTTGTCCCTTTCTTGCCTAAGCCCAATGGGTTCAGAACCCTTTCTCTTCGCGAGCATATTTCCGGTATAGGAAGGCTCGACATTAGAGTTGGTTTAGGTCTTCTTGCTTTTCCGAACGCCCACGATTGGGTCTTGGTATCTGTCTATAAGGATCACAGGTAACTAGATGCTCGTCTCGAGCTAACAGAACTTCTTATTACCATTTCCTAGGAACTTTCACTTTTCATTTGCAGTTCGCGCTGCCCTCTGGCGCTGTTCTGCCCTTTCATTATGACATATATTCGTTTCTTTCCATGCATCCACTTTTACGTGCCTTTTACATTGGCCGTCCCTCCAATGTTCTGACTGGACTTATAGGCGTCACTGTATGTCGACAGTGTATCTGTATGTGGTGATACAAATAGTGTCAGAGATATTGTCTGTCTCTTTTGCAGTCAAATCTCTTTCCATCTGCTTACTCCACATTCTCGGACACGATCCCCAAATGATTTGGCCAGAATCAGTTAGAGCTGCTGTTTTCTGTTACCAGGGTGCACCGCGAGGAGCTACATTTGGGATCTTGGTAATCTGCTAACCCTGGGTCAGCCTAGAGCAATACGTTCCCTTTGCACCCCGGTGGGTGTTTTGAAAACGCGATAACTGTTTTGTCTTAAAAGATATAAAAATAATGTTTGCACATCTAAATAAAGGAGTGAATACAATCATGTTTTTGTTGTTATTGTATGTGTGATATGACAGTTATGAGCAAGTTATGAAGTTGAAAATTCGAGGGGAAATCGCAAAACGCCATTTTCAAAATCGCAAATATATCTTCTTGACGACCCTAATACATGAGCAATGTGTGGCAACATTGATAAAATCCTCAGAAATACATATACTTATTGTATATGTATTGTTTTATATCCAAACTAATATAATATGAACTAAAAAAACTAATAAAACGTGAAGAAATCGCATATAATGTCCGTCAGGTCAACACTATGTCTATGCCGACATGAAACGTAATTATTGTCCATGCAGACATGTGGCACCCCTGATACATATTATTTTTGTGTTTTTGAATGAATACACACACATTCTTATCAAATAACAACATTAAACACAAAGAACAACAGTTATAACATGTATTCACGATCATTTACCCATGCCACGCGGTACTCAATTTGATAGTAAAATACGGCAGAAAATGGCAAAAGTCACTCCCGAAAAGCATTGATAACATCAGCCGGTTTTCTATACAATGCTAATGTGTAAAAGAATTTGACCTTTACACTGTGACGTATTCCTAGCTTCGTTTGGCGGGCTTTATATGTCATTGGTTCATTACTTCGTGAAGTTTCGGGTATCGGGGCGATATCGTATGGTGCGTGGCATCGCCCACCGTCACACGGGAGCTTGAAACGACAGCTTACGCTCCCACCCCTATGCTTCACGGCAAGTGTGGATGCGATCAACAATCATTCACCTGGAGAAAGATAATAGACAGAAAAGCAAGCAGAGCATATATGGGAATGCCCCCAGTGCTGTGATGCTTGTTCCTAATCAAGGATCAACTTAAAATATTACCTTTTTTTAAAATGTGATTTGCATGCGTTTCATTATTAGTACTACTGCTCTGTCGATGGTTCCACAATATTTAATGTCACATCAAGCCGCTGCCAGCTGTGTCTGGTATTCAATGTGTTAAAGGTTAACTGTTTCATTATATTCAAAATATAAAAAATGCAATCTCTAAATTATGTCTGTGCACCTAAATCTGTGATCTATATCTAGTGCATATGATTTATATCTGGCACAATAAAGTCGACAGTTCCCTTTGTATTTGAAGATTGTTTGGATTCTCAGGTGAACTGGATGAAAATCTTTTACCTGTGGGAAAAGAGATGTTTCTTTATGAAGAGGAAGAGGAATGGGCTGATGAAGAGGATATGACTGGACAAGCCAGACCTGGCACCACCAAAAGAAAGCAGTATTATGTTAAAAAAGTAGGTGTCAAATATTTTGTAGCACATCACTCAGATAATTTTTGTATGGAATATTTAATGTCTATTTTTGGTGTTCTAAAATATTGTATTTGACAGACATGTGCAAGATTTTTTGTTTCAAGTTTTAAAAGTATTTTTCATTTTTTTAAATTGACCAACCACATGATGATAGCCTTTTGTGTCTTTACATATGATCAGGAAACAGGGCTGTATACAAATTACAAAAGTCCTAAATTTCAACCTTTCTCGTGGCTGATTTTCTATCTGCAGGAACAAACAAACAAAACACAATGTACACAACAAATTTGTTTAAGGATGTATGTGCCTTTCATCTGCATTGCTCTCCTTCTGTTCTCCCACAAGGCTCCCTCAGATGGTTGGATGCCTTGGCACAGCATAGTATTCAATGATGGTCAGTTATTCCATCAATGGTCTGTTATTCACAAGAATTTTTGTTGATCTTTCAAGGCTGATTTACTGATTTCCTTATATATGTCAGTTTGGTCTGTCTCTGTGCTGTTCACCAGATGAGAGCTTGCCAAAGAGAATTTCTTTGGAAATGTGAGTGTTTAACATTTTTTCATGTGGCCAGGCCATCTTAAATGTCAATGTCTGAGAGTTGAGTATCTTAATATACTACAAGATTTCCATACTAGTAACCTCATCCTCTCACCTTCAATATTTTGCGGATGAAACTTGTTTAACATCTTTTCTTGAATTTAGTAAGGTGTATGGTTCTAACTCATACAACATTATGCTGAGCAAGCTAAATCTTTATCTGAGGACTGATAAATAATTATCTTGGTCTTCAATGCCAATTTTGAGTTATCCAACGCTCTTGTCAGGTTTCCAAAAGTTTGCCAATGGTATGTCTAGGGGTGATATGGGCAGCATCATGCATACCACCTTAACTTTCCTAGAAGATCTGGTACCCATTTTCTCAGGCTAGAGCAATGATTCTCAATGCTAGCTAAACTAGCATTCCGCTTTAGGAATAAAGTTGTTTAGCGCTCAAACAAGTTTACCTCTCATGTGTAATTAAGTTGAACTTAGAATAATATAATGGAATCCCATTATAACAAATCTGGTTTTAACAAATTTTCCTCTTTAACACTTTTAAAAAACCCTTATTATTTTACCACTTTGTCTTAATTTTTAAAAACGTATTATAATACATGCATTTAAACAAATATCCCTGTATAACAAACTATTTTTACAAATATTTGAGGTAAAAAATTATACCTTCTGAACTTTTAACTGTTTTAGAAATTTGAACTTTTGCATGTGCAAATTTTCACAAGCTGCCTGTGTTTGAACCCTATTTTAAGATAGAGTAATGTGAAAGCAATAAATCACCAGTCAGGGAGAGACCAAAGCAATACAAATAGTGTGGTGTATGTATTTTAGGCAGGTGACCTTATTTTTCACTACAGGACTTTAGACTAAGCAGCACACTCAGTCCAGTCCCTCCACAAAACAGTGCTATGGTCTCATTGAGAATAGTTCTTCTAAAGTTATGCAATTTAGCTGTTCCTGTGATTTTCTTTAGCTATCAATACAAAGTATACACAAATTGACCAATTAAATCACAGGAAAAGTAGAATTGGACCATCTTAGAATATACCATTCTTTATTCTTTTTCTTCTGCATTCATTATCTGATTCCTGTAAATTAGAAGGATGATAACATTGTGCAGTGAGTCATGGAATACAGCTTGGCAGTGATATCTTTGCCTTTTGGTCAGACACATCCAGCTTCAGCATGGCTTCAGGGACACTTGACTATAAAAATAATTTTTGGTAGTGAATCCTATTCATGACATAGCCAACAACCCAACATTTGTTAGCTGTAGTGATTTTGTCAGTGATTTATACAGAGCAGTCACAACAAGCAGATTCACTAAACTAACGAGCATCTGGAAATCCAAAGACAGGAAAAAACACCAAGTTAAAACTATTTAACTCCTGTGTTATTCCATCATTGACTTATGGTAATGATAGCTGGAAATCAACACAGGCAATGGACCAAAAGTTAAACAGCTTTGGAAAAAAATGTCTCTGTAAATAGTTGAACATAAAATGGAGCGATTTCGTCACAAATAGTGACTTAAGAAATAAAACACAACAAGAAAATATTTATTGGGGACATGTTCTGAGACTAAATGAAAACAGACTGAACCAACAAGCCCTTATTTGGACATTTGAGGGGGAAAGAAGACCTAAAAGTTCCCTCAAAAGCACCATACTTAAAGAAGAAGAAATAATAGGTTGCAAGTCCATACAAGAGCACTGGCAGTGGACCATAATGCATGGAGAATCAAAACCTCTGCAATGTGTGCCGCCTGTGGCACTAAAAGGAACAAACTAGCTAATTAGTGATTTTCTAGGCAATATAAATACATTCAGTAGTTTGCCTTTGCTTTCTGTACAGTCCCGATGCATAATTTCCGGTAGCAGTATTCGAACCCGGTACCTTAGCCGTCACAGATTTGCTATGTACCAAGCAGCCACAGAGCCGGTCAATAAAAATAAAATAATGACCTATAACTATAGGTACACGCAACAATTGAAAGACCTGGCAACACAAAGACAGAAATGGAAAGCTATGGTTTCTGCCCTATGCGCCGCCTATGGCCCTGGAGGAACATAACATAACTATAGGTGACACTATATGCAATCAGCACAAAAATCTTCCTTCTACCCTCGACTGTTGCTTGCAAAAATTTTTATAACGCGGGTCATGGTGGATAGAACAGTAGTGTTTAAGGGATAGTACCACAGTCAGTAGCAACCACTTCATCTCAGGAAGGCCAGGATCCTTTTTGGTTCCCCAACTCCTATTTAGCTCTCATATGACTCCATGAGTCTGCTGTGTACAGCAGCTCTACCCCTGGGGCAACGGCCTTGGCTAGTCGGCTGAACTTCGTGAAGCTACTCATCAAGGGGACTTCCTTCCCTACTGTACACACAACTGCTAGTAGAAGGTGGAAGATCGTATTGTCAACAACAGCTTTGAAGACAGGAGTTGGAAAGGCTCTGTATCAGGATGAGGGCGCATCAAGGACGGTAACTAATAAGTGACAAAAATTGGCTATGAAGGCAATGGCAAAGTACTGAGAATATACAGTGCTAAGAAACTCAAATGATATTGTATTGTGATTACAAATTATATCATTCAAGCATCATAGCGTGCCACAAAGTATTTTCCTCAATACAAAAAAGATAAAAACAATGCAGAGATTAACTCACAGTAGTCATTGACAAAGAACAGCTAGAAAATGTTAGCAGCTTTGAATATCTCTGGTCAACACCATCAACATCACCGGAGATTGCTCTGCACAAATCAGAAAGAGATTAGCAATGGCCCTGCAAAAAAAAAAATCATAGATGAAATATCAATGGCAAAGGGCAAACAGAAAAACAAAGCTACAACTATCAAGAAGCTCTATCTTTCCAGTGGCATCATATTGTTGTGAGACGTGGGCAATGACATCTGCAATGGAAAAGAAAATATCCACATTCGAAATGATGTGTCATAGAAAGGTCCTAAGAATATAGACAGAAAGACGAACCAATGCAGATGTCCACCAAGCACTGTGAACAGTTCTGAACAAGAACTGAAGAAAAATAGCTCCTCAAAACGATCAAACAATGCAAATGAACATATTTCGGACATATAAAGAGACACGGTGGCCCAGAAAGATTAATCATAGAGGGAAAAGTTCCTGGAAAGATAACAAGAGACCAGTTGGACACACAACATTGGAGACCTTCTGAACATAACAGTAGAAGAAGCTGGACAGCTTGTATAGAACCAAGCGGTTCACAGAGTCACAGTGAGGACAACATTCTGTATAGGACACATCACATAGATAGATAGGTTACCCTTTCAGACCCTGGCAACACATGGCAAAACCCTATTCTATCTGTGGTATTGATGTTGTCTCTGTCTATTTATTCATTCTTGTATTCTTATATATGCAGTTTATGTGTTGTCTCACATATCCTATCAACCATGGATATTATTTCAGTATGTCAATTACAATAGAAATATATGAAAAATAGCAACTCCTGCATGTTGCCTTCATTGATCTTACAAAGACATTTGACATAGTAAGTCCTGTGGGCTTATTCAAAGCATTCAAGAAGATTGGCTGCCCACCAACCTTTCTAAGTATAGTTGAGTCATCCATGCATGAAAGGTACTATCAACTTTGACAGTGTTTCTTCAGAGGACTTTGTAATCAAGAGTGGCATAAAATAAGGAACTAATGCAGAGGTTCTCATTGATGCAGGCATAAAAAGGTCAATCATACCAAACATTAGGGCAGACAGTCAAGGTTTCTAGGGCATGGGCTGAGAAGAACACAGCTTGAACACTTAATAACCACTGGAAATATCAAGGGGAGAAGAGTTGCTAGATTGACTAGTATTGTGGCACGGTAGAGTTCACCAAGCGAGCTTATTGACAACACAAGAGACAGAGAGCCTTGGAGAAACATGATCGCCTATGGCATTCGGCATGGTACTTGATTGATTGAGTGATAAAATAAGGCTGCATGCTTGCCCCCATTCTTTTTTGGAATGTACTCCTCTGTGCTATTGAAATATGCTTTTCACAACCGTGAGGGGGATATATTCATCCATTCATACAGAAGGTGGACACTTTGTAGACAATGTTCTTTGTAAGAGAGTTGCTCTGTGCAGATGGTGCTACAATTATGACACACTCATAACTGCATAACTTACTAGCTGTCTTTTCTAATGCCTGCCATGAGTTTGAACTAACAATCAGCACAAAGAAATAAAAAAAATAAGATACAGGCCACCATCAAGCAGCTACAAATTGTCACCAGTGGTAATGAGCACTTTACATATCTAGAATCCTCAGTCAACAATAAATTATCCATAAATCAAGAATTGAACATCAGAATTGGCAAGGCTTCTGCAACATTGAACAGGCATAAAGGGTCTCGGGGAATATAAAATTAACAGTAGAAACTAAACTCCTGGTATACCAGTCGCATGTCCTCAGCACCCTCCTCTGCAGCAGTGAAGCATGTACAACCTTTATGCACTAGGAATGATGAATAAACATATACATGTACCAGGAGACAATTAAACAGCTTTCACATTTGGTGCCTATGTCGAATTCTTGGAGATGGGTGGCAGGACAAAGCCACTAATACTGATGTATTGGAAATAGCAGTCAATACTACAATATTTTCTTTGCTCAGTCTTCACGCTCAGATGACTGGGACACACTTGGAGGATGGAAGATGGCAGAATACTGAAGGATCTAAAATATGGAGAATGTCTGAGAAAAGGTCTAAAGGTCAACCTCTACTTCTGTACAGACTTATGCAAACTTGATATGCATATTGCAAGCATTGACATGGAATCATGGGAATAGGTTCCATGGATCATGTTGCTAGGAAGGAAAAGTTCTGGAATAACATAAAGACAAAGGATAATGTGATAGCAGTTAGTGCAGGGCTGCACATTTAAGAAGATTCATATTGGCACATGATGGTACAATAAGGCTTGTGAATCCTTGATGCGTTTCTGCATCAATTCTCCATCCATGAGACAAAACCTTCAAATACATCCTGTGCAAAGACAATTGCATTACACCATGTCTTCTTGTAAGAATGATACTCATCGAGTGTTTGTAGTAACAACTTGTTACTCTACAGACCATAAGTTCTCAAAGTGGATGCTACCTTGCGCACACCCTCCCCAGTGGGCTCTGAATGCTTCTGGCGGGGCACTAGTGGATTCAGAAACAATTGGGGGGGGGGCGTTCAGGCGCCTTGGGGGTTGGTGACTACTTATAGAAGAATTTAGTAATATATATTTTTTAAAAAAAATGTTCAATTTCTTTTGCGATTGGATAATCATTTAAATTTTGCGTTTTAATTCATCATATTCCCGTCTTACGCGATCAACTTTTTTATCAATCTTTTATTTCAGTTATTTAATAATTTGAAAATTGACCATATCTGACAGAAATGGATGTCAATTTTCTATGTCAATGAGACAATAGAACATGTATATACTAGGGATGGTCAAAAAGTAATGCCTCCTAATTTATAATTTAATTAACAACCTTAAATCTACAAATGTCGACAAATTTAATATAGAGATGTAAAATGTAGATAAATGTCTACATTGAGGTAGCGTTTTGTAGTCATGGATAACAATCGCCACTGTTAATTTCCCATCATGCATTTATAATAACTACATGTCAGAGTGATTGTCTCTGAATTTTTCGCGGCAATATAAATACTCTGTAATAATGTATTCGACCTTTTCATGTTTGCAAGCCAAACTGTATGGATTCAGTGACGTCATAGTTCTGGAATTCTTCATGAATGATGATTCAGACGAAGATGATATTTGCAGCTTTAGTGTTGCAGGTACTGTAGATCAAAGTATGGGGGTTGAGGGAGTTGTTGATAATATTTAATAGTGATGTACACTCTTTAACGGGGAATTTGAGAAGCGGTGTTTTCTACAGATAGGCCTGCGGATGATGGATGAACATGTAAGTTCATTGTGTGCAATTGTCCAACAATATCCAGCATCCACTAATCTGTATTGTTTCCAAATTTGAAATCAATAACTCAATAAATAAAAAAGTTTTACTGAAAAAGAAAAACACAGAAGTCATTAAAAATGGCAGGGTTCCAGAGGAAGTGCACATTATTTTTCTCTGGGTTGCTACAGGTTAAATAGGCACAAAGAAGTAGATAAAACTCACATTAAAATTTAGTATGCAGTCTGTACTTCAAAAATTCATTTCTCAATTGAGTCTTCATCATTTGTTACAGTTTTTGTCTATCTTCGCACAAGGGCATGTATCCCCGCACGGTGAAAATGTGTCTATTTTCCTAAACCAATTGTATACGGGGGCACGCAAAAACTACAAACCCTACTGGAATGATGAACTGGAAAAGCTGCAAAATGATATGGAAACATCTAGACAGCAGGCTGAGAACAGACCTAGCCAAGAACATCACAACAAATATCAGCAAACAAAGGCTAAATTTCAAAGAGCGAAGTTACAAGCCAGACGGAGCAGCTGGGAAGAAAAAACAGTCGCTGAACCTAGAAAGAGATACTAGGAAATTATGGAAACTTGTAAAACAACTAAATGATGAAGGTACAGGGAAAAATACCAGGATCACACTTTATAAAGATAGAAACATTTTAACTGGTAAACATGCAGTTGATTACTTTGCAGATTCCTTTGTAGAAGACAATAATGTCAAAGTCAGCCCAGACAAACAACAGGAGGTTCGAGAGAACCAGAAAAACATTGGACAAGGCGAACCTATACCTGAAGTCATGGAGGCACCAATCACAATGAGAGAACTGGAGCATGCAATATCCAAATTGAAAATTAAAAAGTCCCCTGGAGTTGATGGAGTGTCCAATGAAATGATTAGAAACCTGGGAATTGCAGCAAGAGCAAAGCTACTGCAGATCTTTAACACAAGCTGGTCCACAAGTAATGTACCACAGGCGTGGAGAGAAGCAATAATGATACCACTCATCAAATCAGGAAAAGATGGCAACACAGTCTCCAACTACAGGCCCATCAGCCTCACAAGCTGTCTATGTAAAACAATGGAACCCCTTATCAATCTTAGGATACAGTGGTACCTTGAAAGTGAAAACCTTCTGGTATCACAGCAAGCAGGTTTCAGACAGTGCTACTCTACTGAAGATCAGGCAACCTACCTCTCCCAAGAGATTGAGGATGCCTTCCAAGAAAAGAAACTGGTACTAGCAGCATGGATAGACCTCAGGAAAGCATTTGATAAGGTCTGGAAAGAAGGGCTCCTAAAGAAATTGTGAAATTGCAGGGTTAGCTCAAGGATGTACAAATGGGTAAAAGCATACCTGCATAATAGAAGAGCCAGGGTACAATTAGATGGTCGCAAGAGCAAGAAAGTTCTACTGCGTCATGGAGTCCCCAGGGAGGAGTCCTGTCACCCACACTTTTCTTGGTTTACATCAATGACCTAGTTGCTGAACTACCACACGGGATCAAAGTGGCAATGTATGTTGACGACCTGGTGATCTGGTGCACGGAAGAACATGCAACAGTGGCCACTAAACAAATACAAAGAGCTATTGATGCCCTAACCTTATGGGCAAATAGATGGTGCATCAACATTAACACAGATAAGTGCAGCACTACACTCTTTACCCTCTCACCAAAACAAAAAGCTGGTCATATCAAGATAGATGGAGAGCTCTTGAAAGAAGACAAACAACACACATACCTCGGAGTTACTTTTGATGATAAACTGACATGGAAGCAGCACATAAACACAGCAACAACAAAAGCCTGGAGGAAGTTACTATCCTGAGAAAACTAAGTGGAACCACATGGGGAGCCAGTGGAAATATACTCAGTAAAGTTTACCAGCAAGGCATAAGACTACACCTGGAATATGGTTCAGCTGCGTGGTGTCCTGCATCAAACACCACATTACAAGATCTAGATAAAGTGCAAAACCTGGCACTTAGAATAATGTTGGGAGCAATGAAATCAACATCCATAGCAGAAATGCAGAAAATGGGAAGAATGCAAACACTTGGCGAACGCAGAGACACAAAAGTACTAATTCAAGCAGAAAAGTTTCAGTGTATGCCAAGTCATCCAATGAAGGAAAGATACCAAAATCTAGCAATGGGGCGACTGAAAAGAAGCAGTTTTATCCATCAAGCTAAACGACTCCGTAGACAACTTACAGACCTACATGAAGTTGACAGCCCCTTAAGGTCTGTACCAGAACAAACCCCGTGGAGTGAAAGGCATGGAATGTCAATATACATTCAGACCCAAGTGAAAGGAATACTAAGCGAGGACGAACAGAACAGTGTGCAGCGAAGGACAGTCACCCTCAGTTTCCTGGATTAGGAATATCCACAACATATATGGGTCAGAGTATACACAGATGGGTCAGCACAGAATGCTGTGAGGAATGGAGGTGCAGGTGTATATATAGAATATCCACACAAGCCTAGAGATACAATCAGAACACCGACAGAAAAATTCTGCAATAATTATGATGCAGAAATCCAAGCAATTAGTGTTGCAGCTAAAAAAAAACTTCTGAACTCCACAACTCTGGCCTACAGCCTGTGGTATTTCTGACAGATGCAAGGTCAGTGCTTCATGCTCTCCAGTCTGGAAAACTAAGAGACTTGCAAAAACTACTTAGCGAATTGTCGTACCAGTATAGCGTAACCATGCAGTGGATACCCTCTCACTGTGGAATACCAGGAAATGAAAACGCAGACCAACTGACTAAGGAAGGTGCTGCCGAAGACCAGCCAGATATACCAACCACCTACCATCAGAAAAAACAGATGATCAAGTCAATAAGAAAGCCACAAACACCAACACAAGATGACTATCACATTATGAACAGATCAGAACAAGTTATAATTCTACGTCTCAGAACAGGACACAACTGACCCCGCAGTCACATATATACAAAGTTCAAGATTGGCAACACGGCCATGTATACATGTGGACAGGCAGCACAGTGTGCCATACATATACTTCAAGAGTGTTCTGAGCATGAAATGCTGAGGCAGACATATTGGCCATAGGAAACAACACTGTAATCAAAGCTCTATGGGACACTGTATGAACTACAAAAGACAGTGAGTTTTATTAAGGAGACAGAATTACAGATATAGACATGTTTCAAGTGAACGAAAGAAGAAGAAGAAGTTGTAATGGTACAGAAGGTTTATGTCTGTCAACATTCTAGACACCCAATGTGCACAAACCTTTGAATAACCCAGATCTTTAATGATGTTCTGGATGCTACCTTTACTAATGGACAACATGGCGTGCAGTTCATCCAGTGGTACCTGACAATCACCATGAGTAATGTCATCAACTTGATGAATGTTGTGTGATGTCACCAGTCCACTTCTCGTCATTCATTGAGGATTGACCTACTTCAGCTTCATCACAATGATGTACCCAACATTGGACAGTGCAAACATACACTGTTGAATTTCCATAAACAATCGTGGATGCGAATTGTGGTCTCGTATTCAGTATTGAGAAATTCTGTGATATATCGTTTTCTTTCCTTTTTAAAAAAAATGGCAGCCATTTTTAAACAGTTACTTTGTTGCAACCTGTTAATGAAACAGGTTGGTTGATTATGCTATACAGTGCAGATGAATGTTTGATGATTCTCACAAAATTAACAATTTGCACACCAATACAGTATCGACTTAGGTAAAAATTAGAAGGCATTACATTTTAACTATCCCTCGTATGTGTATATATATATTAGTGGGGAAAGTTTTTCTGGTTTAGCGGAATTTGCTAAGTGGAATATAGCCACTTTTGAAATTCATCAGCTGTGTCTCTCAAAAGTAAAAATTATTTACATATTGCCAACACCTGGAGATTCTCCATGCTGATTTCAATTAACTATACCAAATTAAGTTCTAGACCCTTTCTCTCATGTAAACACAGCAGGATCCTCAAATTTAGAAGAGGGACTCAATGAATTTTTAGTTCTTCAGCCTTTAACTGTTTTAGTATAATGCAGGATATCTTCCTTGGTCTGTACTGCCTGCCCACATGGACGCAGATGTGATAGAACTAGTTTGTCTATTTAAGTGGCTATTTAGTCAGCTGTGCTATGTTCTGATGCGGAAGATGATAACTGCTCAGCTCTGTCGAGATGGGAATAGTTGTTTTTTGGATGGTCTACTGTCCTAATAGCTTTAATGACTGTCCTCTTTTCCTGGTTGGTGATTTCTTGGTATTGTTGTTCCTGTATATCTCCATCTTTTACCAGCATATCTGCCTTTTCATTTCCTGGTATGCCACAATGGGATAGTATCCACTGTAGTACTACTCTTCTGTGGATGCTCACTTCTTGTATGGCTTTCTTCAGGTCTGGCAATTTATCGCTGACAAGGGCTTGTAGGACAGACATTGCATAAGTAATGCAGACTGGCTGATTTTCATAGCTTCTGTTTTTTGTACATTAATTTTCATGTTGCACTTCTGACATACTATTAGCAATGCATTGATGTGATTTTGCGAATTTTCCTCATCTTTGTATGTTAGACTTTGATCATCTGCAAAGAGTAGTTCGTTGATTTCATTGTTAAGTTCTGCATCAGGTTTGTTTACAATGTTTTTATTTTTGTTGATGTGAGCTTCTTTTATTATTCTGTCAATGTATATGTTGAAAAACAGAGGTGAAAGCATGCAACCTTGTCTTACTCCAGATCTTGTTTCAAAAGGTTCAGTCATTCCATCTGTTGTTTTTACTGAGCTTTGGCATTTTTCATATAACGTTTTTATATTATCTAACAGTTGTCCTCTGATGTTATAAATTTCTAGGGTTTCTCATAGAATGTTTCTATATACTCTGTCGAATGCCTTGTCCTGGTCTACTGTGTTTAAATGTTTGATTGATTTTTCACTCAATTGTCTGTGTGAATAGTGCGTCTGTACAGTGTACCCCTCTTCTGAAGCCAAACTGAGAGGGACTCAGCTGTGGTTCTGCAATGTATCATATTCTCTGTTCTATTATTTTTTCATAGATTTTGCAACAGAAAACCTTAGTGGATGACATGCCGTTACATTGAGGCTATCTTCTTAGAGAAGCTTCATGGCATGTCATCTATACAATTATGCTTTTATTTTGTTGTTCAAATGTGTTTCATGTTTACCTGAATATATATGTAAGCACCCTCTGTGGTTGGGAGGGAGCCAGAGATGTACTGTGCAGCACTGGGGAGGAGGAAACTGAAACTGACAGCACTGTTTTTTCCTATGGCTGAAATGCATCATAGAGGCACAGTGACTCGGGAAGTGACAATCCTTTTTGACTTGAACATTTTGTTGCATGCCTAGAGCAATAGAGAAGTCAGCATAACCAATAGTCAATTGGTGGCAGGGAATGAGCACAGTGAACCCTATCTTGGCTTCAGTGGCTAGGAGCAGGGCATAGGTTGAAACCTACCTACCTGGAGGTGTGATAGTTATTCTCTGGCTCTGTCTCTGGGTGTGCAGAAAATCCACAGACTTCCCAGCAATATAATGCCATTTAATGGCATTAGGTAAAAGGGCATGAGCCCATGGACCGCTGGATCAGCAACCAACCAACCAACCATAGATTTTGCCTGTATGACGTAATAAGATGTCTCTTGGACCCCTGTGTTTCTACACGCTTTTATTGATTCACCTGGTATACCATCCTCTCCTGGTGATTTATTACTTGGGCTATGTTTTAAGGCTTCCTCTATTTCTTGATTATATCTGGTTCTGTGATTTCAAGATATTTTTTAGCGCTGGTGGGTCTATATTCTGTTCTCATTGTTGGGTAATTTGTCATTGTAATTTTAGATGTTAATATTTTCCTCATGTCATTGAAATTACTTTCAGCCATTCCTATTCTCCTTTTAATTTTTGTTTCACATCTGCTATCATTTGTGATTATATGCCCAAAATATTGATAATGTTCTACTTGTTGCATACTTTGTTTTATTTTGGAGAGTATTTAGTTCTCTTACAGTGTAGTTGTTGTTTATGGTGGTTCTGATAGTGAGATTTTGTTATTGCTTCCTGGGAACTGGGAAAAGTGTTGGTGTTATTTCTTTTGTTAGGTCTGCTAGTTCTTCCATAAATTTTCAGTTTATTTTTTTGGATTGTGAATCAGGAATGAACTAAGAACAGTTAGGGATCATGGCAAAATTAGAATATATTCAGAAACAAGTTAAATGGTTCGGCCACATAACCAGACAGAAAGAGCAAAGTATTAGCCAAGAAACCCTTAACAAATACAAAAACAGTAGACCTATTGGTCACCCTCGTAAAAGGTGGATAGATAGTGTTTTAGAGACACTCTGAAATATAACAGCAGAAGAGGCAAAAGACCATACACTCACTCTCCTCTCAACACCGAAAGGTATATGAGGATTGAAAGAAGAAGATGAACAAACTATTGTCTAACATGTTTTCCAGCTCCTCAATTTCCTCATCCGTTATTCTGCTTAGGTCCTCTTACTTAATGCCTTGTATCTAATGAACAGTATTTGTTTTGCTTCATCCGTATTATGGCTCATGCACATTTCTTTAAACCGTTTCTTAATTTCATAATAGTTTCCTATGTTCTTCTTTCCTTCCTCTTTTACCATGTACGGGTGTCGAGAGAGATACAGTGTTCTTGTTCTCGCGTTTTTGGCAGCTTCAAATAATGTTATTTGGTGTTCGTGTAACTTCTCTTTGATGTTGTCTATGAAGCATACTCTAGGTCTACCTTTAGCTCTTCTTTCTGCTTCTCCTTTCTTCATATATACTTTATAAACTAATGAATCACACAGCATTCTTTCCAGATGACCAAACCATTGTATTTGTTGGTTTTGTATGTATTGTAAAATTGATATGTCACCCACTCTTTCTCTTATGACCTTGTTTCTAATTCATGTCTTCTTGTCACTCCTGTGGCTTTTCTCAGACATCTCATCTCTGTTGTAACCAGTTGTCTCTTATGTTTTGTGGTTAAGGACCCTGTTTGACATTGGCACAGGGTTGGAATGAAGATACCTTGGATAAGATGTTTTTTGTTGTCATTGGTGTTGTAATAAAGGGTGTTGTCATTTTGTGTTGTAATAAAGGGGTTCCTATGTTTCTCTGACCAATTTGTGAGTTATAATGTGCAAACAGGCCTTCATCCTTAGGTTTGTCCATCTTGTGCCACATGTGGTCTGTACTCTGAAAGTTCATAAATAGTCTAACATTTTATAGGACTTTACATAGATTTATGCAAATGTCAGAACAGTTTTAGTGTTTTCTCATTTACAATCATTTAACAAAATTCCACTCATTTTACATCCTTCACAACTTTGACAGTCTCGATGAATGCATGAGTATTTTCCTCTCTGATTTTCTTCAATTGTAAGACAAGATCAGGTTAGACAGATTCTAAGTATCATGTTTTCTGCCACATTGCTTCTGCTTGCCGTTATTACTGCATGCTGTTCGTACTTCATTATTCCACTGAGGTGGTAGCTGATTTCTTTAATTTTTCAGATTGTTATGAGACTTGCAGTTTTCTTGTCTAATTTTGCTCATTATATTAGACTCTATGCTGTCATATTGGAAAGACTTGACCTTAGATTTGTGCTGTTTCTTTCTCTTAATTTTTATGAATTATAAAAGATACCATGGGTAATGGCCACTGCCATGATACTCCAACACACCTAATATGCAAACTGAGGCTACAGTGGGATACACCAAAGCACTAAATTTATCACCATTCCTGTTTATATTTATCACCATCCCTGGTTATAAAAGCATACCTGCATAACAGAAGAGCTAGGTTACAACTAGATGGTTACAAAATCAAGAAAGTCCTACTACACCACTGTTTCTGGTCTATATGAAGAGTATAGATGCCCTAACCACGTGGGCAAACAGATGGTGTGTTAATATCTACATAGATAAGTGGAGCACTACTTTCCTTATTCTTCTACCAAAACAAAAAGCTGGTGAAATGAAGATAATTTGAGAGCTCTTGAAAGAAGACAAACAACCCACATATCTTAGCATCAGATTTGACAACAAGCTGACATGGAAGGAACACATTAACAAGTGGTCAGGAGAAAGTTTACCATCCTGAGAAAACTAAATGGAACTACATTGGGAGCAAATGGGGAAATACTAAGTAAAGCTTACCAGCTGGCATGCGGCCACACCTGGAATATGGGTCAGTAGCTTGGTGTCCAGCATCAAACACCGTATTTACATGAGCTAGATAAAGTACTCCTCAAAAGGCATTACTATACAGACACGATGGATACAAAGCTAGGGGCAAACGATGGATTACAACAATAAAAGAGTCAACGAAATAAAACATATATGAAGCACACAAAAAAGTCATCTGCATAGAACTCTTCTACCCCTGACACTGCACGGCTAAAGGGTTATAAAGCTAAAAGAAAGGAGGAAAGATAAGGTGCAAAACTAGGCATTTAGGATCATCACAAGAGAAATAAAATCAACATGCATAGTAGAGATGGAGAAAATGGGTGACTGACTGAGCGAAACAAACACTGAGTGAATGAAGAGACACAAAGGTGCTAATCCATGCAGAAAAGTTCCACTGTATGCCAAGTCATCCAATGAAAGACAGATTAAAAAACTTAGCAATGGAGTGACTGAAAAATTAGTGAGTCATCATCATGACATATGGACACGCCCTAGGTGCTGCGATCTCATATTCAGTATGTCCATCAACATGTGGTAACTGATTGTTCCGATTCTGTGTTTGTTGATAACCCTTTTTTTATTTCTATATGCGTCTAATTTCTTGTAACATTCTGCTCACTGCGTTCTAGCCATACATACTGAAGAAATATATCCCATATCATCCAATTGGTCCAACTCTGATTGCATGCAAAATATCAAAATGGCCCAATGAACTGCCGCTAATCACTGTGGCCACATGACAAGTCTGTCTGCTCCTTCATTTCCCTCAACACTTACATCTCCAGGTACAAAAATGAAAGTAACTCTCTTTAGCAAATATTTCATCATATAAACCCAAATACCACAAATGGGAGTTCAGTTAGTTGTTTCAGGACTATTCACATGGAATATGTGGTTTCTTTTTGTATGTGTTATATATACGAGTTATATATAAGAGATCACGGTGTAGCCATGTGAATTTCCTGATTAAAACCAAGAAAATCTGCAAAAGCTGTCATGGCAAGAATATGGAGAAATGCTTAACAAGGATAGACAAAACACACCAAAGATGTTCTACAAGAAACTTCAAAACATGAGAAGTAAACAAGATACTAACAAACCAACAGAAATAATCAACGATGAACACTGCAACACACTACATAGGCCTCAAGAAATGGAAAGATGGAAAAACTACTTCAATCAACTATTTAACCTAAAGGAAGGAGAAGTGATTACAATAAAAACAATAGAAGACCTAGAACCGTACATCCTGAAATCCGAAATCGAAGACGCAGTTAAACGCACCAAATAATAAAGCACCAGGAATAGATTGTATACCTATAGAACTAATAAAACTGCTAACAGTGACAGGTATATAAAATGGCCACAAAGTCTGTTCAATATGATATGGAAGACACAAAAGACACCACAGGAGTGGAATACAGTGGTGATTGTTCCCATCTGGAAGAAAAAAGGCAATAAGAGGGACTGCACAAAGTATAGAGGCATATCACTCCTAAGCCATAAAGGAAAAATCTTTAGCAAGATACTATGTTGAGAGAAAAACATATTGAGAGTGTTGAGAGACGGATGCATGCATATATAGAACAGCTCAGCAACACACAATTAGCCTTTCGGAAATATAGAAGCTGTACAGATGCAATCTTCGCCCTCAAACAACTTTCAGAAATAGCAACAGAACATAACCAAGAGTTATATCTGGCTTTCTTGGATCAAGAGAAAGCTTTTGACAGAGTAAGTGGATAGAGCACAGCTATGGGTAATCCTACAGACATACAGAGGAACTCGAACAAATGACTGTACAAGTGACGATGACTCTTGTTCCATGATTAGAATAAAGGAACTTGGTTTGAAATGTGATGTCCCTAGAAAGGAGAGTTTTCGTGGGCAAAAAAGAATGATGGTCAATCAACGACGTACTGGGACTGTCAGTCAACGTGTAATGGCGGATACACTCAAGGAAAGATCGGAGCACCTATGGACTTGTTCGGAGGGCAATGACGATGACCCAACAACTAACTAACTAACTAACATAAAGAGTTCCCCCAACATCTGATACGCCTATGTCAGAGCATATACGCCAATAGTAAATGCCCAGTAAGAATGAGCACAGGTAAATTGGATAATTTCCACATTCACTCTGGAGTGAGACAGGGATGTGTACTATTCCCCACCTATTGTTCATAACATACATAGATCACATTTGCTTTAAAAAAACAAATATGGCTGTTTTCTGCCATCTTCTTTCCTGGGCGATACCCTCCTAACAACGGTGGTAAATACTTATTTCACTCCAGATGACACGATACCTTCCAGCCACAATTTTTTTCCAAAAGCTTGGTTATCGTATTCTGTATTGTTATTATTTTGTAGCCTTGTATCCTGGTGTGATCCTTCCCGGATTTGGGTTGTGGAACTAAATAACTATACAACCAGTCTTCTTTTTTTGTGCCCTTTAAAAGGCTATTATTGAACATATCCGCCTACTCTCCTAACTCCTCATCCGTTCTCCGACTAATGTTATCATATCTAATGCCATCTGGTCCAGGTGTTGTGTTGTTTGTACATTTCAGCATCTTCCTAATTTCTTCTGTGATTATCATATGTTTTTCCATGCTCAAGTTATTACACTTGTCTGTAATCTTTTTCCTGATTTCTTGATATGCCTCCACATTTCTCTGACCAATTTGTGCGGTGTAGTGTGCCACCTTTTCCTTTCCTCATCCGTCTTCTGCCAGGTTGTATCAACACTCTGGGAATTGGCAATAGTCGTACGTCTCTTCAGACCATTCATGGATTTATGTACACGGCAGAACAATTTTAGTGACTTTTCACATGTGACTTCCTGGTAAAATTCATCCCATTTTGATGCCTTTGCAATCTGTTTGAACTGAGATATCTTTCTTCTGTTTCCATTGTACGACCTCCATGAGATGAGCCTACACACGTTTCCTTGCCCTCTACCATAGTGCTACTGCTTTCTGTTTCTCACTCCATGCCCTTTGCACCTCGATGTTTTTGAAGGGTTTGATTCGCGCATAGAGATATGTGCAGTCGCAATAGATCTTGAGGATTTTTACAATAGGGTGTCCTTGGATATCTTGGTGGACGAACTGTTAAATCTTGCAGTAAATCCTTTTGTTGTGTGGTGGGTTGGTGTGGCCCTGATGCACAGTATAGTAGTTCTTAAGTGTGGTAACTGGGTATCGGCACCAACAGTTATTAGCCCTGGTGTTCCACAGGATTGCCTCTATCTACTGTGCTTTTCAATGTATACACAGTACAGATCACTATCAATCAAATCACAGGGCAGAATGATGTCGTATGCCAATGACAGAATGATGTCGTATGCCAATGACATCCTGTGTATGGGCAGGGCAGAAATCGAGAAGAGTGCGTCATGGAACTACAGAAGGAGCTCGACAGGCTGACGAATTGGTGTAGAGATACAGGAGCAGTGGTAAATCCTTCTAAGGCATTTGTGACGTGGTTTTCCTTGAACAATCACATGGTAAAGACACCCATGCCACATATTTCGTTGTCCAGGAAAAATTTAGAAAGAACACACAATAAGATATCTGGGTGTGTTTTTTTTTACAGGAGTGAGTTTCAGAGAACATGTTGACAAGGTTATCATAAGGGCAGACAAAGGCTCATCAGCAATGAAGGTTATGGCTCCTGCGCTGTGTGAGCAGAAGTTGTTATTTATTTTGTACCAGGGTTTGGTGGTGGCTGTGGTGGAATATGCACTGGCAATTCTGACGCTGGGCCAAACTCAGATTGAAAGATTGGACAGAATGCAGTAATGCGTATCATACTTGTGTGCACAAGAGACATATCGACAAGAGCTAAACGATACCTACTTGACTGTCCAACAGCTTAGCACAGATTACAGTATTCCCCATCTGAAGAATTCTTACTGATTTAAATTTACTGGAATGATGTCACGTTTCCTTAAAAGTGTGATTACCATTTCAATGAAAGTTGTAAACTAATTTCATAGGCTTACTGTCCACTATTTCCAAGGTTCTATGTCCCTTAATGTGCATACCCATTTAATAACCTCCTCTGCACTACCAAGCCATGACTTCCCCCTCATTAATGTTTCATAAAAAATTTTTCAATATCATCATGTCGTGGATGGTTCTTATTAGTACCAATGCACAGATATGAACAACCATGGCAAATCCTCTCTTTGCATTACACTAGGATTATCCAGAAAGAAGGACATTGCCACTGTTTCTGTATCTCTGTGGCATCCAAGAATGATACCTAGTTTCATTCTGTGTTTCGTCAATCTGCATTGGACTAACACATCAGGATAGCCAATTCATACTCTACCACTAACAGTGGTACTATTGATTTATTATTGTGAAGCATGTGTGGTTTCCTCTTGTTCTACCTCTTATACTTTCATTCCAAGAGGAAAAAACAAGTGACTGTGGACAACACCCACAGGGTAAATATTTATTACATCAAGAAACAATTCATCAGAACGATGAAATGTAGACCAACTCTTATATATGTTTCATTCTAACCATTAAGGCGGTCAAACTCTAATTCATAGAGCTTTGGGATAAACAACCCAGATGGAGAAGCAATACAGTTATGTAACCTAGTTCTGAAGTGTTGTATATCTGTGCCAATCCTTTATTCTCCTAATACAATACTTTTATCTCTATCTATTCGCTAAACCCTTTATTGCCTTTCAGTGTCAGGGGTAGAAGAGTTCTCTGGAGAAGGCCATTATATTCTATTACAGACAGGATAACTAAAAAAGTTTTAGTTAGTACATGAGGTAGGACAGTTAGACTAGTTAGTTAGGCCAAGGGACCTAACTTAAAGAAACACATCCAAGAAACGAATCCACCACTGCAAATAAACCAAAAGAACACAGCTCACAAAATGAATTGGTATTTGCAGATGATCAAAGTTCAATATACAAATCTGAAGATGAAGGACAGCACCACACACACCTGCTCCATACAACATGCAAACAATACATCATGAAACTGAACATATCTTAAACAGAGACATGAAGTTTAGCAGAACACCAAGCCAGTTAAATATATATGTCAATGGTACGAGATTAAAGCTGGTCTCAGAGTTCAAATATTTAAGAAGAGTGTTTACAGAAGATGGCAATTTCGATATAGAGATTCAAACAAGATGTCAGAAAACAAATGCTGTGACTTACCAGCTGTTGCCAATACTCAAACACCTATCAATGTGCAGGACTACAAAAAGACAATTCATAAACAGTATTTTTATACCAATGCTATTACCAATGTCAAGCATGGCCCTTGACAAAGACACTAGTGAAAAAGATCACAGTGTGTGAAGTGAGATGTTTGATGAAAGCTATAAATGTCACCAGAAAAGACTGACAGAGAAATGAAGATACCAGGAAAGAAATAAAGACCATCTCAAGTAAAGACAATATCAAAAGACACAAAACCAGGTGTTTTGGCCACATCATGAGAATGGAATCAATGCAACCAGCCCTTCGGGCATACAACAGCAGATTGAACTGCAAGGCACAAAGAAGACCAAGAACTGATGATGATGATGATGTTTCTCCTTCGCAAGCGAAGATGAGCATGACATGAAAAACAATAAATGCGATGAAAAAAATATATCAAAAGACCAAGAACTAGATGGGTGGAGACCAAAAAAAATGTAAAGAAATGTAGACTGACCATGGTAAATGTGACCCAAAGACAGACAACACCAACTTCCTCCCATGACATTTAACGGCCCAAGTGGAAATAACAATTGATAGAATGCAGGTAGTCTATCTATATGCTGTAGCCCTTGTTTGCCTTGCGGCTTCAGGTGTAGAATAGTTCTCTGGAGATGGCCTTCTTGTGTGCTGTTTGTAAGCTTCTTCCTGTGGCTTCTTTGATGCCTGCTCTTGATAAGCAAAAGAGCAGGCAAACATACCAGCATGGCATGTAGTTTTTCTAAGAACCATGTTTATATTTTTAATGTAGTTGAGGAGGTAAGTTATTTGAAGGATGCAAGGTGTGTTTCTTCTGTTCAAGACCTTGCAGTGACATGTCGAATTGTAAGAAATTAGCAGCATTTGAGAATCACAAGAAGCTTTATTGACCAACGCAGAACAAGAACAGCCAGCTACTATATTCTGAATGACATATTAAATATAAGATCTGAGCACTTATAGATGGATGTGTAATGTCAGGATGATGATTTGACGACTAGTTACTTCTGGGTTGCTATTTGTTGACCCATACAAATATAAAGGTCAGACTTCTTGATCAGACCTTATATATTATTGTGCAGACAAATATTTTTATCCTTCAAGGAAGAAATTACATCGCTACACTTAATTTATCTTGTCAGATTTGCTCCTCATATGAAGAATAATATAAGTAAAAGTTGTGTCAAGTATATTTTAATTAGAGAAATAGCAATTTTCATAATTCATCTAACCTTCTTTTCATAGGAGACTAGAACAATTGCTAGATAGTGTAGTTAATAGTTTTATTTTATCAACACAATATATTATAGGTTGCAGATGCTCTTGTGCAAAGTCTACCCACAGCAGGGAAGCCCTGTTTTCTGTATCTTATTAACCTGCGGCTGACAGGCCCCATTACGGATGAGCAAAATACAAGAGGAAGAGTTATCTATGCTCCAGAAGATACAGAGCAGACACTAGGTATACTCTTATCTCGACAGGTCCCTCAGGTACTTTCCATTACAATACAATTCAAAGTGTACAGTGAATAGAGATTGTTAATAGATTATTTTATTATTTACATTTTATATTTTATACACACACACAAAATATATATATAATATATATAAAAATAGAAAACTCCATAACTCTTGTGTTATGTCTGCCCGGTATATAAATTAAAATGACTTGAAAGATTCTGATATAATTTGGCAGTGACTCATTAGATCATAAGCTTGCCCATGGTAGATATGACAAATCTTAAAAGTTTGCCGTGTTTCCGGCAAAGCTTACCATTGATATGGTTAGCTAACCTTTTACCTCTGACTATTGCAAAAAATCAAACAAATGGTGGGATTAGACTTAGAAATAATATTGTTGCATTTCAGTCAATACAATAGCTCAGTTCACAATTCTTCTTGCCTTTTGCTAATGTCGTGTATACATTTTTCTATGGGGTGATCGCAGAATATTGTATTAATCTGCTTTTCTATCTATTATGAATTCAAATCATATCTATCGATCGTCATATTCTCTGGTAATTTTGGTCAAGAGAGCAACTTTTATAACAAAAATATAATTTTATGTCTTCGTATGTACAATAGCTCATTTTGTATGAGTGTAAAGTATATTATACTGTGTTATACTAGAGGTAAGGTTTTTTGGTTAATATGTAGAAACTGAAACATATCAAAATCAAAGCTACATTATATGAAAAATATTCGCATCTATTCTATTTTCATTTTATTCTCACCTGAACAGCGCCGAATATTACCTCTAGAGAGAGAGAGAGTGTGTGCGCGCGCGTATGGGGGTGTGTTGTGTATATAAAAATAACCCATAATTTTATCTTTAACACCCCCCCCCTTCCCATAAACACATACACACATAGTACACAATTAATTCATTACTTCTAAAACCGTTATAAAATATGCATATGTGTCAAGTGGTACGGATTTTCTGTATTAATACGGATTTACAACGATGTGTGGAAGGTTGCAGCCAACCTTCGCTGTAGAGATAGCGCTTGATGATGATGATATGTCTATTGCCTATCCCCTTGGATAGTTGATCACATTCACACTTGCTGTTAAGTGTAGGGATGGGAGCTTAAGCTGTCGTTTCAAGGCCAGATGTGTCGCCGAGGTTGCATTTAGTCCATGTTTGTTCACGGCTATCGTGATGTTTTCTATCCACTGTTTTCTTGGTCTACCTTTGGCTTTATGCCCGGATATTCTTGTATTATATGCTCTTATTGGTATTTGGTTTGGCTTCATTCTCATAAGGTGACAACCATTTTACTTGCGGATGTATCAACATGCACATATTAACTGGTCATAAAAAAAAATGCAGATTACAGTGCCAAAGTTTGTTGAATTTATATTAACAATTTTTATAATGCTAATGTGTAAAGAATAACCAGAGATTGAACATGAAATTTGTATTGCTGAATTTTAAATTCATCATTTAAAAAAAAACCAGAGCCAATTGCAGAATTTCATTATGATATTTGAAATCAGCATGTCAAAATCAATAAGAAAGGATGTATTTATAACCTGGTACAAAACATTTCTGAGAATTTGTTAAACTAGTTTTATTGATTCAAGTAGACCTACAATATTTTTATTTCAAAAGGAGGTAGGGGTGTTATACTACCATATAGTAATACTGCCATTTTTAATAAGAGTACACATGCATTTTTAAAATTAAATACACATTTATAAAAATAAAAAGTTTACAGCTTTGCGCATACCGTAAACACATTTTTTAATGTTTCCATAGAAATCATTATTTTCTGCACATCTTGCCTGTGCAGACACAAAGTTCTGAATTATATTATCTAATTATATGCTATAAGTTTTAAATAGAAATTACAGCACACAATGCTTTCTATAGTAGCATTCCATTGGGTCCAGAATCCATGCTCTGAAAATAAATAACCTTTCACACTATTTACATGTCAATTATCATGGCTATTGAAACATATCATTTGTCACTCTAGTGCAGGGCTATTCAATTGGCGGCCCGCGGAGACATAGTAAGTGGTCCGCGGATCATTGCTAAAACAGTGAAATAAAGTTATAAAAAAAATAAAAGTAAAAAATCATTAAATGTGTTTTTTTATAAATCTGGCCCATGATGATCCCCATTTTCTACATTTTGGCCCCCAAGTAAATATAGTTGAATAGCCCTGCTCTAGTGTATACTTTGATTAGCCAGCCAATGAAAACCACTGGAAAAGTTGGATCAGCAAAGATAGATGATGTTTGGATCAGCGCAAAGAATGATACTGGAAAAAGAAAAAAGACTTGTGTAAATGGATACGCCGATACTAGATGTCCGTTCTAAAGGGCACAGTAAAACAAGACTAGTTGCACAGCTATTTAGTTCCACTACCCAAACCTGGGACGAATCACACCAGGATACAAGGCTACAGAATAATATAATAACAATGCAGAATACGATATGCAAGCTTTTGGAAAAAATTGTGGCCTGGAAGGTGTCATGTCATCTTGAGAGAAATAAGTGTTTACCAACGTTGTTATCATAAGGGCAGACAAAGACTTAGCAGCAATGAAGGTTATGGCTGCTGCGCAGTGTGAGCAGAGGTTGTTATTTATTTTGTACCATGGATTGGTGGTGGCTGTGGTGGAATATACACTGGCAATTCTGACGCTGGGCCAAACTCAAAAGACTGGATAGAATCCAGAATGCAGTAATGCGTATCATACTTGGGTGCACAAGAGACACATCGACAAGAACTATGCAATACTGTATTGCTGTGCGTACCTTCAAATACATGCAGATAAGGAACACCCGTTGCATTCTGAAATACAGAAAGTGAAAGGCAGCAGACTCAAGACTGGAAGATCGTGGATGGGATCTGCTGAGAATGTCATACAAAGTATGTGCAGATTGCAGGATGTGGCAGCAGGTGCGGAATGGATGTCCACCCACAGATTTCGAAACTTGTTTGAGAGTAGTAACATCACTTAGAGCAGGAAATGCAGAGAATGGTGTCCCACAGCTGTGGAGATAGAAGTGCAGGTTTTGGTCAGTGAGAATACCAAAGAGGTGGATGTTATTATATACACTGGTGGATCTGTGATTAAACATGATCGCAGTGCTTGGGCCTTCACAGCTCAGTGTGCAGGTAAAACGATCAGGAAGGAGAATGGTGCCTTTGCGGTCACTACGAGTAGTATGACCATGGAGACTGGCGGTGACAAGGGCATTTGTGTGGGTATGCACACTAAAGGTAACACAGGTCTGCATCTTGAGTGACTATAAGTATGATTGGGAAGGTACAAGTGGGTCTCGTTTGCGAACAGTGGATTGAGGCCTTGAGAAAGGCGAGGCTGAAAGTGGTTATATTTATTTTTGTGCCGGGACATGTGGGTGACATGTCCCTGAATGTCATTCCTGATATAAGTAATTATGCCACGGCAGTTGGTACACTTACAGTCATAGCTGGTATATCCTGACAGTTATGGGTCAGTGTCTTTGTGTATAGTCTCCTGTAAGAGGGCAACATGTATCTTATGAGCATGTAATAAATTAGTGAGCTCTAGTTTTTTGTTTCTTATTCCACAGATGTTCAGTTGTAGAATATTAAGCAAAGACTTTGTTTTATGCAAATCTTGGCTCTGCTGGTTCTCCCTCCGAGGTTTTCTGGGTTTAATATTTTGGTGCTTGTGCAAGTGTTGTTGCTGTGTTGTGTATTGTGCATGTCTGTCTTTGTGCTGTTGTTTTGGATGCGTTCCAGTAGTTAATTTCTTAGCCAGAGCAGCCTGGTTACCCACTGACTGCCGCGAACCTTGATAACTGAGGCGAAGTCCGATCTCATTTGTAATTAGTATGTTTTGTACTGGCATTATATTGCTGGGGAGTCTGGATTTTCGTCCCACCCCGGGCCAGAGCCAGAGAACAACTATCACACTACTAGGAAGGTAGGTTTCAACCTATGAACTTCTCTGAGCCACTGCAGCCAAGATAGGGTTCACTGTCTTCTTCTTCTTCTTCTTTCGTTCACTTGAAACATGTCTATATCTGTAACTCTGTCTCCTTAATAAAACTCACTGTCTTTTGTAGTTCATACAGTGTCCCATAGAGTTTTGATTCCAGTGTTGTTTCCTCTGGCCAATATGTCTGCCTCAGCGTTTCATGCTCAGAACACTCTTGAAGTATATGTTTGGCACTCTGTGCTGCCTGTCCACATGTACACATGGCCGTGTTGCCAATCTTGAACTTTGTATACATGTAACTGCGGAGTCGGTTGTGTCCTGTTCTGAGACATAGAATTATAACTTGTTCTGGTCTGTTCATAATATGATAGTCATCTTGTGTTGGTGTTTGTGGCTTTCTTATTGACTTGATCATCTGTTTTTTCTGATGGTAGGTGATTGGTATATCTGGTTGGTCTTCGGCAGCACCTTCCTTAGCCAGTTGGTCTGCTTTTTCATTTCCTGGTATTCCACAGTGAGAGGGTATCCACTGCATGGTTACCTTATACTGGTAAGACAATTCGCTAAGTAGTTTTTTCAAGTCTGTTAGTTTTTCAGACTGGAGAGCATCTGTCAGGAATACCAAAGGCTGTAGGTCAGAGTTGGAGTTCAGCAGTTTTTTAGCTGCCACACTAATTGTCTGGATTTCTGCATCATAATTATTGCAGAATTTTCCTGTCGGTGTTCTGATTGTATCTCTAGGCTTGTGTGGATATTCTATATATACACCTGCACCTCCATTCCTCACGGCATTCTGTGCTGACCCATCTGTGTATACTCTGACCCATATATCTTGTGGATATTCCTCATCCAGGAAACTGAGAGTGACTGTCCTTCGCTGCAGACTGTTCTGTTCGTCCATGCTTAGTATTCCTTTCACATGGGTCTGAATGTATATTGGCATTCCATGTCTATCACTCCACGGGGTTTGTTCTGGTACAGGCCTTAAGGGGCTGTCAACTTCAGGTAGGTCTGTAAGTTGTCTGCGGAGTCGTTTAGCTTGATGGATAAAACTGCTTCTTTTCAGTCGTCCCATTGCTAGATTTTGGAATCTTTCCTTCATTGGATGACTTGGCATACACTGAAACTTTTCTGCCTGAATTAGAACTTTTGTGTCTCTGCGTTCGCCAAGTGTTTGCATTCTTCCCATTTTCTGCATCTCTGCTATGGGTGTTGATTTCATTGCTCCCAACATTATTCTAAGTGCCTGGTTTTGCACTTTATCTAGATCTTGTAATGTGGTGTTTGATGCAGGACACCACGCAGCTGAACCATATTCCAGGTGTGGTCTTATGCCTTGCTGGTAAACTTTACTGAGTATATTCCCACTGGCTCCCCATGTGGTTCCACTTAGTTTTCTCAGGATAGCTAACTTCCTCCTGGCTTTTGTTGTTGCTTTGTTTATGTGCTGCTTCCATGTCAGTTTATCATCAAAAGTAACTCCGAGGTATGTGGGTTGTTTGTCTTCTTTCAAGAGCTCTCCATCTATTTTGATATGACCGGCTTTTTGTTTTGGTGAGAGGGTAAAAAGTGTAGTGCTGCACTTATCTGTGTTAATGCTGACGCACCATCTATTAGCCCATAAGGTTAGGGCATCGATAGCTCTTTGTATTTGTTTAGTGGCCACTGTCGCATGTTCTTCTGTGCACCAGGTCGTCAGCATACATTGCCACTTTGATCCCGTGTGGTAGTTCAGCAACTAGGTCATTGATGTAAACCAAGAAAAGTGTGGGCGACAGGACTCCTCCCTGGGGGACTCCATGACGCAGTAGAACTTTCTTGCTCTTGCGACCATCTAATTGTACCCTGGCTCTTCTATTATGCAGGTATGCTTTTACCCATTTGTACATTCTTGAGCTAACCCTGCAATTTCGCAATTTCTTTAGGAGCCCTTCTTTCCAGACCTTATCAAATGCTTTTCTGAGGTCTATCCATGCTGCTAGTACCAGTTTCTTATCTTGGAAGGCATCCTCAATCTCTTGGGAGAGGTAGGTTGCCTGATCTTCAGTAGAGTAGCACTGTCTGAAACCTGCTTGCTGTGATACCAGAAGGTTTTCACTTTCAAGGTACCACTGCATCCTAAGATTGATAATGCGTTCCATTGTTTTGCATAGACAGCTTGTGAGGCTGATGGGCCTGTAGTTAGAGACTGTGTTGCCATCTTTTCCTGATTTGAGGAGTGGTATCATTATTGCTTCTCTCCACGCCTGTGGTACATTACCCGTGGACCAGCTTGTGTTAAAGATCTGCAGTAGCTTTGCTCTTGCTGCAATTCCCAGGTTTCTAATCATTTCATTGGACACTCAATCAGCTCCAGGGGACTTTTTCATTTTCAATTTGGATATTGCATGCTCCAGTTCTCTCATTGTGATTGGTGCCTCTATGACTTCAGGTATAGGTTCACCTTGTCCAATGTTTTGCTGGTTCTCTCGAACCTCCTGTTGTTTGTCTGGGCTGACTTTGACGTTATTGTCTTCTGCAAAGGAATCTGCAAAGTAATCAGCTGCATGTTTACCTGTTAAAATGTTTCTATCTTTATAAAGTGTGATCCTGGTATTTCTCCCTGTACCTTCATCATTTAGTTGTTTTACAAGTTTCCATAATTTCCTAGTATCTCTTTCTAGGTTCAGCGACTCTGTTTTTTCTTTCCAGCTACTCCGTCTGGCTTGTAACTTGGCTCTTTGAAATTTAGCCTTTGTTTGCTGATATTTGTTGTGATGTTCTTGGCTAGGTCTGTTCTCAGCCTGCTGTCTAGATGTTTCCATCTCATTTTGCAGCTTTTCCAGTTCATCATTCCAGTAGGGTTTGTAGTTTTTGCGTGCCCCCCTGGGTATGGTTTTACTAGCAGCATGTAGTATACATCTATTAAATTCACTCACTGCTCTATTGATGTCTTTGTCCAAGTTCATGTCCTTAGCTAGAACACTGGTTAAATGCTGGTACATTTTCCAGTCTGCCCTCTTATAGTTCCACCTAGTGAGCGTGCTGCTGTCCTTGGTAAATTCATTGTGGATTTCCAGAAATACTGGTCTGTGGTCACTACCCCCAAGCTGCTTTCCAACGATACGTGTGATGTTCCATTCCAGACCTGGTGAGTGGAATGCCAGATCTGGTGTAGAGGTGGTGTGCCATGCTCTTGAGTTGAAGGTTGGTGAGTCATCTGGCTGGTTAATAAGGATGAGATTATTTTCATCCTGCCAGCTCTCAAGTTCCTCACCTCTCTTGTCGATATGATCGTAGCCCCAGCTCTGAGAGTGGCTGTTGAAGTCACCACACACCATAAGTCTCTCTTTATCTGGAATTGTGTCTAGTGCCAATGGTTTATCATTTGGGCAGTAGTAGTTCAGGAGATGGAATTCTGCACTGTCTGTTTTTAGGTGGAGCATCTGGTATTCTGCCCCTTCCATATATACTTCCAGCTGACATGCGCTGATATTGTTTTTAACAAGTGTCAGAATTCCACCCTTTCGCCTGTCCTTTCGGTCAGATCGGTAGCACTGGTAGCCTCTGATTTTGAAGGCTATGTCGCTGCTGAGGTGTGTTTCTTGGATACAGCATATATTAACTTGTTCTTCACTGAGGACATTTTCAAGTTCCAATTTTTTGCTGTATCCATCTCTTTTACTGTTGACACCCTCAGCATTCCAGTGCATTATTTTTATTGGTCGTTTAAAGTTTGTTTGGCCAGTAGCTCTATTCCCTTGCCTCCTGGCTCCTCGAGGCAATTGAGAAGGACTTTCAGTAACTGAGGTTGGGCCCTTTCGAGGTATAGGGCCCGGCACTATCCCTGCCTGAACGTCCGCCACAGGGCAGGCACCATAACTTTTTATAGATACAGACATGTTTCCATTGTGTTTTGTGCGTGGCATCCTGATTATCTGTGCGCCTTTTGGCTGGATGCCTCCGTCTTCAGCACTCTGCTTACTTGGGCAGGACTATGGTCCTGCTCGACCAGTCTTAGTTTCCAGCCCCTGATGGCTGAACTAAGCCCCATCACCACTGCAAGGTGCTGGCCTTGATGGGGGGTTCACTGTCTGACCTGCCTGAAGTTGACAGCCCCTTAAGGTCTGTACCAGAACAAACCCCATAAAGTGAAAGCATGGAATGTCAATATACATTCAGACCCATGTGAAAGGAATACTAAGCGAGGACGAATAGAATAGTGTGCAGCGAAGGACAGCCACCCTCAGTTTCCTGGATGAGGAATATCCACAAGATATATGGGTCAGAGTATACACAGATGGGTCAGCACAGAATGCTGTGAGGAATGGAGGTGCAGGTGTATATATAGAATATCCACACAAGCCTAGAGATACAATCAGAACACCGACAGGAAAATTCTGCAATAATTATGATGCAGAAATCCGGGCAATTAGTGTGGCAGCTAAAAAAACTTCTGAACTCCAACTCTGGCCTACAGCCTGGGGTATTTCTGTAGCGAATTGTCGTACCAGTATAGGGTAACCATGCAGTGGATACCCTCTCATTGTGGATACCAGGAAATAAAAAAGCTGACCAACTAGCTAAGGAAGGTGCTGCCGAAGACCAACCAGATATACCAATCACCTACCATCAGAAAAAACAGATGATCAAGTCAATAAGAAAGCCACAAACACCAACACAAGATGACTATCACATTATGAACAGATCAGAACAAGTTATAATTCTAGATCTCAGAACAGGACACAACCGACTCCGCAGTCACATGTATACAAAGTTCAAGATTGGCAACACGGCCATGTGTACATGTGGACAGGCAGCACAGAGTGCCAAACATATACTTCAAGAGTGTTCTGAGCATGAAATGCTGAGGCAGACATATTGGCCAGAGGAAATAACACTGGAATCAAAGCTCTATGGACCACTGTATGAACTACAAAAGACAGTGAGTTTTATTCAGGAAACAGAATTACAGATATAGACATGTTTCAAGTGAACGAAAGAAGAAGGGTTCACTATGCTCATTCCCCGCCACCAATTGACTACTGGTTATGCCGAACTTCTCTGTTGCTCCAGGCATGCAACCAAATGTTCAAGTCAAAAGGATTGTCACGTCCTGAGTCAGTGTGCCTCTATGATGGGCCTCAGCCATAGGAAAAGCAGTGCTGTCAGCTTCCTCCTCCCCACTGCTGTGCAGCAAATCTCTGGCTCTCTCCCAACCATAAATTAACAAAAAAAGAGAAAGAAAACAACATGGCATAAAATACATTGTAACAAAAAATTAAAAGTATGAGAGGCATAATTGTATTGATGACATGCCATGAAGCTTCTATAATAGATAATCTCAATATAACGGCATGCCATCTACTTAGGTTTTTCTGTTGCATGGGTGGTTTGTCTAGTGGGCCATTGTTGAGACCCACAGATGCAAACCATGCGTTTTGGCAAAGGTGAAATCAGATATTTCTAAACCGGAGACTAGTTTTCTTATCAATTTTGCTCCAGGGGAAAGTTCTCAGCTATAAATTGAGAATCTTATATTTTAGCAGGCATATCATCAAGGAATGGACAGGACAATATTTTTCTTGACTCCTCCGCATCTTTGAAGATAGAAATCGCTGGATCACTCTGTGTGCTTAAACATGCAATATGGTACCCCTACGACCCTGATGAGTTATGGATTTATTGATTGATTTTAGCAGACCAGATCTATACTGCGAGTCATCAATGTCCTTGTTAGTTCAGAAAAAATCTTTGGTTCCATTCTGATGTTGTGACCAGACCACCTGATTTGTTGTCTCTTCATGTCGTCTTGGGTCTTTATTTCTTACATTTCTCTGTCGATCTCTTCTGGTGACGTTTATAGCTTTCCTCAAACATTTCATTTCATACACTGTTGGACTTAGGCAAGAAAGGGACAACGATGGTAGTCCTGGCCCAACTCTACTGTCAAGGTTTCCTATAACGGAAGTACACTTGCAGAGAGAAAGGGTTCCGTACCCGATGGGCTCAGGCACAAAAGGGACAACGATTTAGCCCTGGCCCAACTATACTGTCAGGTTTACCTACACCGGAAATACACTTGAAGAGAGAAAGGGTTCAGTACCTGATGGGCTCAGGCGCTATTGGGACAAGGACGCTCAGCTCGAGAACGCTTTGCTCTCAAACGCGTGGTGTGAGACTCGAACTTGGACAAGGGGTACACGATGTCGGTGAATGACACCTCAGCTAAGAGGGTGAAAGAGCCAGGTCCAACTCCTCTGTTGAGTTCTTCCCCTTAAGGAACCAGGCTCAAAGATGAGAAACGGTTCAGTACCCAATGGGCACAGGCACAGCACGTCCAATTACATGAGGCAAGTTCATAGACAGTGGAACACCTCGTGCGAGTCAGACGAGAGCAAAAATCGTCTGGGCGAAGAGTCGCCACTACGCTTGCCTGGAGACAGATATAGAGGCTGTCACAGGCTAAGGGTAGCCCACCCAAATTGTCAAGGCATGCCGAAATCGGATGTGCTAGGCCTACAAGGCGCATAGCGGTGGCACAACGTAATCACGCTCCCGGCGGAAATCGCGCAGATATCCGTGATGGTTACAATGGAGCGAACGCAAAACAAAAAATACACTGATATTTTTTGTTTGTATCTTTGTCGAGGACCTAAGTTTAAACTTCAGGTCGTTATTGCTCGTCATTTTTTTTGGTCATGAATATAGTCTTTTTTTATGTGTGTTTCCAGTGATCAGCAAAACTTCATTGTTTTACAAAACCCTGTTCCGAGCTTTACCTGTTGGATTTCAGTTTTGTCCATATTATTGATTCTTTGTCATTGGTCATGTATGAAATTGGTAACATATTTGGTATAAACCTCACCACCAGCTGCTCCTTGACGTCAATAAACCTACAAGAAATCACAGGAAATTAACACCAGAAATGATTCAATCAAGAATCACAGTCAACTCAAAACTATTCAATCAATAGTATCCAGGATTATTAAGAACGCAAGAAACACCAAACCAGGAACCAATAACCATTCAATGATTTTTCAAAAAAAAAGTCTTCTTTAGGACTAAATTCTAATACCCCCCCCCCCCCCCCCCCCCACACTATTTATCCTTTTCAGGACAGACCAGACCCCAGGTCATTCTCCCAGTTCCAAACAGGACAACACCCCGGTCATTCAACCACCATATACGCCCCGATATGGCCACAAAAAATCATTTCATTGTTGAAAATGGCGTGCCTTTCTACAGAAAGACAGATCTACCACCAAACAAACAAACAAAATACTGATTTTTGGTTGTCTTTTTGTAGCGATTCATATCGATGGGTATTTGAGTATTTTCAAGTAGTTCACAAAATTGACTTTTTGACCTCTTGTTTCAATCTGTCTATTTAGTTTGCCTCTCCCAACGCTTCCAAAATATTGAGTTCTGCTTTAGTATTGTACCATTAACAAATACATTTAACTGACTTGATATTCTTCTTAACTTCATAGTCTCTGTTTTGGATGGGTTTGGTTTTATCTTGTACAATGAAATTCCGTTAATCAGATTAGTTAAATCTCTGATTGTTTTAACTCTGTCATAACCCTGTAACCACTGTAAAATTTCCATACTGTCAATCCTCCATCACTAAGACAAGGGGCACATACCTCCAAATTATAGATATGATGTTATATGCATTTTCTTTCAAACTATTCATCATATCACACTCAGACTTGGCAGATCAACAGAAAAATTGTCTTGCATGAACCTATATCAAAGATAATTTCATACATACATACATACATACATACATACATACATACATACATATATTTAAAAATAAACTAACTCAACATAATGTGGGAAATGTTTATTTTTGGGTGCTGAGTAGTGGAGTCATACTGAGATTAAAATATTGAGATATATTCTCAAATCTCCTTTTTCCCAAACAGGTTGATATTTCCAAAACATTGATCCTGTCATCTGTACTCCAAAACATGCCATACTCAAACAGAATACACAGGCTCATCTAAATATAAAAAAAAAAGATGTTTTATTTCAATGGCAGAAATATCTTGCACATGTCTTCTTTCCTTGTTAATTCTTTTCTTTATGTTACATACAAATTTGTCAGATCCACTGCAAATTGATAATCGCCTCATTGACAATGATGCTAAAGTATTCATAACTTGTGGTGATCTCATCAAGATTATATACAGCTCAATGTTTACTACAAAATTCTCAACTTTTTCTCGAAAAACTACATCAATCTGGCAAAATTTGCGATGTCACAATTAGTACTACAAATTTCCTTCTCATTGTTGGAAACATTATGTCTATGTACCAAGGAATTTTGCTGTCACTTTCCATGTTATATTTGGTACGCAAATTACCTACATTGTGAATATTTCCAGTGTACCTACTGCTGTCATCATCAGTGTACATAGGCCTATGTAATATTGTCATGTGACGTATTTTCTCCAGAATGTTGTCTTCCCAATAAACTCACTGAACCCTTCTCTGTTTTGGGCGATGCGGCTTGCATTTTCCAATGACGTATTCATGTTATTTTTAATGTTGTCAGTCCATCGTCTTTTTGGTCTGCCTTTCCTGCTCTACCCTCCATTATTTGCCTTTCTGAACAGTTGTGTCTCTTTATATGACCAAACAGGCATACAATAATTTAATTAATCAAAATATCAGAGGATGTGCAACAAAATGGAGAGTGCTGCTATAACCAAACAAAGAGTGCAGCAGGTGAATGTATCAGTTTAATGTATCAATCAGAAAATAGGTGTATGTATCAGTGTACATACGAACAATATCGTCCAATGCGAAAAAACTCATTTTCACACAAAGTGTCTCAGAAAAGTTATGAACATCAGATGGCAAGACAAGATTCCAGATACAACTGTCCTTGATAGAGCTGGTATCCCAAGCATTGACACGATTCTGATGCAGACACAGATTCGTTTGGCTGGTCATTTGGTGCGTATGCCAGACCATCGTCTGCCAAAGATATTTCTCTATGGTGAGCTAGAGAAGGGTATACGATCTCAAGGTGGCCAAAGGAAGCGCTACAAGGACTCGTTAAAGGACTCACTGAAAGCCTTTGAAATAGACCACGATACATGGGAAGAACTTGCACAAAATAGATCTACATGGCGTTCTAAAATAAAAAGAGCACATCATCTTGTGAAAAGAAGAGAAATGCAGCAGCTCAACAGCGGAGAGCAGCTAGAAACTCACGGATAGACCAAGATCCGTCTACAGTCGTTATTCCATGTCCAAACTGTACAAGGACATTTACAGCTCGAATAGGGCTCATTAGCCATCTCCGAACTCATAATCAAGAACATAACTAAAATTGAATTTTCAAAAGTGGATGTAACAAATGGTCATCATCACTTGTGATGGATGAACAACAAAAATCGTCCAATGCGAACAAATTATATCAAAATCGCAAATTTTGAAAAATTTGTAAAAAATCAGTCTGATAAAATATTTTCACAATGTAAATTCACAGTGAAAGTGTAAACTGTGACCTACGCAAAGGTCATGGTCTGTTATTAACCCTGTGCAAACTAAAAATGTAATATCGCTCGCAACATAAGAAGTTTTTAAAAAGTGCCGGCGACGACTAATTTTCTACCAGTAAAAGCAACTGTAAGGGATATGGTTAATTTTTTTTTTAAACACATAATTAGTGTATTTATTCAAATATCCAGTATAGTGCACTATTTACAATTCATTTGTGGATGAATGTGCACATTTTGTTTTTTATTTATAGTTGCACAAAAGAACCCAACAGGATGTGCCCATGAGGCATATAACCAGAACTAACATGACATATTGTTTACTGGCAGTGTGTTTGTACACAGCCCTATTCAGTGTAGCATACCTGTCAACCTGTTGAGACCGAAAACCATAAAAGAAGTTATGAAAAACCGTAATTGAGCATGAAAAACCGTAAAATCATACACAATGGTGAGGGCGCCAAAAAAAAGAAAAGGTCATTTGGGTTTTTTTTACGGGCAGTTTGCCTTTGTTTAATATAGACAGTCATAGTGTGGGAAAATTATAAAACACAAAGACTAGGCCTATGTATCTTTATGTAACTTTAATACGAAAAAAAAATTAATACAGAGAATGGATGCTTAGTTCCGTTTGAAACTATAACAACTTGTTGGAGTGCTCTATAAAGCGTTTGACTATAATTTCAACTATCTATGAATAGCGCACATCATGCATTTATGATCGCCACAGATCGTGCAACTATGACTGGCTTCGATCGTGCATATATGAACGGCGGAGAATGTGCATCTATGAACGGCGGAGATCATGCATCTATGACAGACGGAGATCATGCATCTATGACCGGCGGAGAATGTTCATCTATGAACGGCAGAGAATGTGCATCTATGACCAACGGAGATCGTGCAACTATGACCGGCAGAGAATGTACATCTATGAACAGCGGAGATCGTGCATCTGAATGGCGAAGATCATGCATCTATGAACGGCAGAGATCATGCATCTATAACCGTCGGAGATCATGCATCTATGACCGGCGGAGATCAAGAATTTATGACCGGCGAAGATCGAGCATTTATGACCGGCGAAGAATGTGCACCTATGACCGGCGGAGAACATGCATCTATGAATAGCGGAGATTGTGCATCGGCGGAGGTCATACAACTATGACCCGTGGAGATTGTGCAGCTCTAACCGGCAGGGATCGTACATCTATGAATAGCGGAGATCGTGCATCTGTGAATAGCGGAGAATGTGCATCTATTATCGGTGGAGACCGTACAACTATGACTCGTGGAGATTGTGCACCTGTGATCGGAAGGGATTGTGCATCTATAGCAGCGACTGCTTCATTTTCAGTCAGCTGCATCATTTTCCGTTTGTAATTACTAAAAAGAAACAACGTGACAATAAAATATTGGTTTAAGATAAGTCTAAAGATCAGATTTAGGCCTACATAAACAAATAACATATATTATTTAACTATAGGCCTACCTACACTACCTAGGTCTAGGAGGCAAACAAAAACTTATAATATAAATTAAACAATGTATATTATAGTAGGCCTAGAAACAAAATACATGTGTTACTAGTATTTGTGTACTGTAGATACACTGAGTAACACTGTCAATGCACGTGGACAAAAATTCCCTAAGTTCGGTATAAAGACAACGTCCCCAGCACAGAGAATAATTAAAGTACTGGGTAGTGTGTTAAAAGCATTGCTTGTAACAATACTTCGCCCCAAGACCAGATCAAATAAAACCCACAAATGACACTATTGCACACAAATCACTGTTGCCACTAAAATATATACTAAAATATCAGTGTCACCACTAAATTTAGTATTTAAAAAAACAAATAAAAACTGCAGAAAAACCCGTAAATGCCTGTGTATGCCCGTAAAACCGTACAGCTTGGAAGAAACCGTAAAAATTACTGGAATTTACGGGCGGTTGACAGGTATGGTGTAGGTGTACCCAGGGTCAAGCAACAAATATAGTCTCTATGTCTTATCGGGGTCCATCTTTTTAAGGAACTTCCCAGCAATATAATGGCATTAGGTCAAAGGGCATGAGCCCATGGACCGCTGGATCAGCAACCAACCAACCATCCTTTTAAAGAGAGGTATTTGGCTTTTCCTATAATTTAATTGTTCACATTGTGTCAACAGCCAATGATAGTCACAGGAAAAGTTACGTTAGAAGGATGATTTCTAATTTAGCCCACAGGCATTTAGAGATATGTTCAAATGAAACCTGTCGGTGTTATTGTTGATGGTCATTTGAGAGTGGATATAGGCAGGCGACCTCACATTCCATTCATCTGAAAATTGAAGAAACATACAACTTTTGCTTTGTTTGCTTGTTGGTAAAGTGTCTTGTCATTACAATGGTTTTTTGTACTGTCATAAAATGTATTTATCTCTCGAAGCTAAACAATTGGTAATAAAGATACAAAATTTGGATAAAAATTGAAATCTAGAGTAGATATATGCAGAACATGATATTTCATCACGCACACAACGTTTGCCTACAAACAATCCTGAAGACAAAAGACAGACAACAGCATGTCTGCATTTATAAGCGTCAACTATCAGAAAAGAATGCAAATTAGGAATTAGGAGGACCAAATACAAAGATGATTGAGCTTTGCCATCAACATAGTTCCAGCAAGCTAAGGAGCAGGAATATTCATATTTCAGGACCTATCCTTATTGGAAAAAAAAGGAGCAGAGTTCGCTTAATTTGTAGGCCATCATACTGGCCTTAAATTAAGTCTTGACTGTTTGAAACAAATTCAAAGAGCAACAGGAAGTTAAGATAGAAGTAATTTGCAGAACGACAGCATCCATTTATCTGTTTCACAAGAAACAACTGATAAGATGTGAACATTGATAGATCAGTCTCGTAGATGATACAGTGATTGCATTATAAAAAACATAACACGTGATAATAATTGAAGGGACATAACTTATGCTAATTATTATCATAACTGTATATAATGAAATACTATTATTATGTACATATTCTGTCAGTTCCGACAAATTCGTTATAATGGGATTCCACTGTATTGTTAACAAATTGCATGGAGCAAGTGTGTGTGTGTGTGTGTGTCAATGTAAGTGAACTCCAGATTTGCATATTAAACTTTGATCATCTACAAATAGCAGTTTATTTAGTGAGCTGTGTTCTTCATTTGATTTTTCTGCAGTGGTGGATTCAATTTTATTAACTCATATATTCCTGGAGGCTGGTCGTAACTGGATTATCACGGTTTCCACTAATTTTGATGATAAAAGCTCTAAAATAGCATATTTCGACTAACGTCCATGGTTAAAAGTCCCTAGTCATTTTACTAAACCAAAATGAATTCGTTTCTTGGATCTGTTTCTTTGGTTATGAACAGAAGTGATAACGCAGCCTTGTCTGATGCCAGTTTTTATTTCAAATTGATCTATTGTGCACTCAGTACTGATTATGCTTTGTCAATTTTTGTATAATGCTCTTATGTTGCCTATTCTATTAATTTGTATTCCATAGCACACCAAAATATCAGCCAAAATTTTCTCTGTCAAATGCCTTTTCTTGGTCAATGAAGATGATGTTTAGTTGTTGGTAATATTCAAGTAGCTTTGATTCTGCTGGCACAGTGAAAATAATTGTGAGGTATACATCTCCTCTGCTAAAATATTGTGTCTTGATTTATAGCTCATCTTGCCTATTTTTTCCTGGTAGTAAAATTGATAACAAGACTAGTCTCTCATTTAGACATATCAAGTGTCACCTTTGTAAACCATGTCTATACAATCCTACTGGTTAATCAGGACCCCTCCTAAGGTGACACATTTGACTTTTCCAGTGATTTTCATTGGTCACTTTGTGTCAACAGCCACAGAAAATCATAATAAATGTATTATTTTAGAAATGTGAATCTAAATTTAATCCACGTCTTGTATTGTTGATGAAGGCAAACAAAGGAATACAGCGCCACTGGTAGAAATCAGGTGTAATGGCTGACCACTACCCATACAATGATTGTCACACATTTTCAAACATAACCAGTATCTAATTTCAGCTCAGCCATTTACCAAAGTACCGGTATTGTACCAAAATAACTATTTACGTGGATGCCAAACATCATTTATCTTTACTGATCCAATTTTTCACATGCTTTTCACTGTTTGGCAGGTCAAAGTATACTCTAGTGACCAATGTTCAGTCTCATCAGCCAAGATAAGTGATGCTGTGTGAAGGGCTAATGTTTTAGAAAGACTTGATTTATTTAGAACATGGATTCTGGGCTACCTTGAATGCTACAATAGAAAGTATTTTTATTGTGGAACAGTTGTACTAAGACTTGGATTAAACCTTTTTGAATCTAGTTCAAAAAATCTAGAACTTTGTATGTTGTATCTACATAGTTGAACTGTGAAATAAAGAATGATTTATGTGGAAATATTCAACTTTTAAAAATGAGAACTCAAATATGGGCGTTTTTAAGACTACCATAATTGAATTTGCTTTTTAACCCGAGCCCAAAAGTTCTATCAGGACTATTTATTTCAGTAGAAACCGTATCTTCACCTGTTGCTGCAGAAAAAATGCACTGTTTATCTGAATACCTATGGATGTGTCTGGTGATAATCAATATACCTAATGCTTTGAAAATTACATTTTTTTCATGTGACAGGTTGTCATCCTATTCCTCAAATTTCTTTAGTAGCCTCCTATGACAGTCCAGGTAATGCAGCTCATTCTGCCCTATAAAAATAATAATATTAATTCAGTATATAGTGCAACCTTTTATAACAAACAAAACAATAATAATAATATAGCTGTGGTGCAATTATGTCTCTCCAATTCCTGATGACCTCATTTGGAATTCCATCCCTCTCTCTGTTGTCAATCATTTTCAATACTGATGTTCTCTAATGCCACAATGCTAGATTGTCAATCATTTTCTTTCTTGGTCTTCCCCTACCCCTCTTGCTCTTCAACTTTCCTGTTGTTACATTGTGTTCATTTTTCCTCCTCTCATGATGTGACCAATATCATATCCGACTTATATTTAGGATATGTTATTGATTTCTCAGTCTTGTGCTTTTGATGTGAATTTTGTTTTAGTCTATCAATATGGTGTTGTATATACTGTATTGACTTTCCCCATTTGTTAACTCAATCTTGCATCTATCACCAACATGGTGCCCTATTCTATTGTTTCTCTTTCTCTTGTGTATTTGGTTAGATATTATCCTGATTTTGTGTCATATTCTTCTACATCTCATAGTGTACAATTCCATTATGGTGCATGCACACCTTTGTTTTTTAACTAACTGTACATTGTTGCAATTTCCTGTAGTCCTTTGTTAGGATACTCAGGAGATTGCTTACATTTTTTAATGTTCATTCATTAATATATTTTCTGTATTCATTTTATTATTTTGTAAATTCAGACAAAGATCATAGATCGAAATACCGTTTTCATCCATATTCATTTTATTACAATTGTTTAAGTATCTTTTTTATTATAATTGGTAATTATTTGTAACACGTTTACTTATTCACTATTATTCCTTTTGTAGTTGTGTTACTATGACCCATATCTGATGGTTGGATCTTTTTTTAATAGCTTATTTGTATATTTATATATTTCTCCATCATGTAACTTCGTATAGTTTACCATTTGCTTACTTGTTTATATTCAGGTACCCAATTTTCCTGTGTACACAAGATCAGGAGAAGTTACTGTGTCAATAGAATTACAGCAGAACAATTTGACGCTGTCTGGGATTGAGATTTCAATGCTGCTGAAGTTCCACCATTTTATTTTCTCTGGTGTTCTACATCTGGAAAAAGATCCAATGGAATTTTTTCCTGAGAAAGCAGACTGTGGTCTTGTCATCGTGCCCTTAAATGGTAATGTAATAATAGTAGTATCTAGTAACAGATTGAGAGTCAATCACTGGAGAAGGATGCAAGTTAAAATATTTTTATAGAGATAGTCAATACTAATTTACAGCCAATGCAGATGTTTCTGGCCATTGGTGCAAATAATACATTGACTTGTATATTTCCATTCTCAACTACAGCCTGCTGAAAATCTAGTACGACAATTGTCTCTTCTTCAAGAAAAATCTTCCTGGAATTTCAGAATGATTAAGGCACCCAGAAATAAATTTCAAATATAAAATTTCCATATATGAGGCGTGTTCAAATGAAATCTGTGCAAGTGTGTTTATTACAAGATTATAGAATGTATTATCAGCAGTTGTGTTATAATTATTTAAATCAATTATTAGGGAATGTTTATGCACCTGGAGTCTTCAGAAAATGTCATCATAGGCATTTAATAATGCATTCCACATCCTGGACAGATGGTGAATTCTGTCCTAGAAGGATTTACCTGATAGGTTTGCTCATTGAACCATTATATTATAACTGTTTGAAGTATTCACATGTTCACTATGCTTAGGCTTTCACAGCTCAGTGCGCAGGTAAAACAATCAGCGAGGAGAGTGGGGCCTTTGCTGTGACTACAAGTAGCATGACCATGGAGATTTTGGTGGTGATCATGGAATTTTGAGTGGGTAGGCACACAGAAGGTAATATTCAGGAATAGTGGCTGGATGCAGTGAATAATTCCTGTGTACAAAAAAACAGTGACTTTTATTTTTGTGTTGGGACATGCAGGAGTCCGGGGTAATGAGAGAGCAGATAGGTTGGCCACGCACACTACTACCATGGCTGTTGGTGTAGCGATAGATCATGCAGACATTTTGAACACCTTTACGGGATAATACACAAACAAATGATTGTGTAAGAGACAGTGGCTCTTGTTCCATAACTAGAATAAGGGAGCTTGGTTTGAAATGTGGTGTCGCTAGAAAGGAGCTATGCATGTGGTTGCGTCTGTTGGTCTCACCAATGGCTCACTAGACAAACCAACCATGCAACAGAAGACCTTAGTATATGACATGCTTTTATATTGAGGTTAACTTCTTATAGAAGCTTCATGGCACGTCATCTATACAATCCCGCAGTCGTAACCTTCGATAATAGTTACCATGTTGTTCCAACAGGCTGATGCTGTGCTTGAACTAGGTATGGGAACAGAGTGGGTGGGCGGAATAACAAAGACACCTGTCACAATGGTCAGAGTTGTGCCCTGATGTCGACGTCTTGTTTCGGCAGCATTATATTTGAAACACCATCGTGTCGGATGTCTGCTGGAACAGAGGGCGGAGCACTTATGGGAATGCCCCAAGTGCTGTGAGGTCAGTTTCTAATCAAAAATCAAGGAGCGGTTTCATGGGGGAGAAAGAATGATAGTCAATCAATTGCATACCGGAACCGTTAGTCAATGTGTAATGATGGCTACACTCAATGAGAGATCTGAGTACCTATAGACTTGTCCGGAGTGCAGTGATGATGATGCAATGACTAACTAACTAACAAAAGGTAACATGGGTCTGCATCTCGAGTGACTATGAGTGTGATTAGAAAGGTACAAGTGGGTCTCATTCGTGAACAGTGCATTGAGACCCTGAGAAAGATTAGTTCGAAAGTAGCTAAATTTATTTATCAGGACATGTGGGTGTTCGAGGAAATGAAAGAGCAGATTAAATGGTGTCATGCGCAATTGTGGCACAGTTCAAAGGGGCAATGAATCGAGCTGATGTTTTGAACTCCATAAGAGATATAGCACACAAGAGTTAGACTAGTGTGGATGATGATGATTCATTTTTAATGTCCAGGATTTGAAATTCGGTGTGGCTAAAAGTGAACATTTTAGAGAGATCAAATGAATGATGGTCAACTAGCAGAGGACTGGTACAGTCAGCAGAAGTGTAATGGCAGATACTATACTGCAAGACAGAAGTGGACACGTAGAAAAGATAAAACATCTCAACCTCAACACTCTATTGTTGTCAATTCTGTAAAAGAACATTTTGTGCGCGCATTGAACTTGCTAGTCATTTAACCTTCACCGAGCCGATATGATATCCAGCCGCCGAAAAACAAAATGGCCGCGCGCGCTGATGGCGGGCCGTCCCTCCCAGCGAGATTATCGTGAGATTTACACGTACCACAGTCCGTACACATAGCTGGGGACATGCGCAATCGAAGCCGGTACATCCCCCACTTCCGACATGATCGTTTTTGAGAATGGCTGGCTATTCGTAAAAGTTTAAGAGCAATTAATCTGACCACATCTGTACACCGGTACGATGCCATGATGATGGATCGGTTTTACAGACCTTTATTTCATCGTATTTCGAATAAAATAACATTGAATCGTGGATTGAATCATGGATTATTAGGTTATTTAGTTTCACAGCAGTGAATATACAGAATGCCGTGCTGGTTTGGGGACTTGTACGTTTGATATCGAATATTTTGAAGTGGCAGAAAAAATAACTCTAGGCCTAAGCTCAAAGAACGATTTTACTGCAAATCTACATGTTTTATACAGTTCCCCCGGCTATATTTTGATAATTTCGCAGTGAAAGAACATAAATACAACAGATTTACGTGATTTAGTTGACAGTGTTGCCAAGGAATTCGATATGTAAGGTAAGTTATTTTTTTTCCTTATTTTTTCCCTCTTTATTTGTTATAAAATATATGTTTTTTGTGAAAAACGTCTTTACCACTTTCTCATACGTCTGGTATCACACGCACACGTACATAAATTACACCAATATATGCATAATTCAATTCTTTATTTATATGTGCAAATATTATTTAAATATCTCTAACAACCAAAAAATTATCACATTTTCAAAACAGTCACCATCAATAATGAAAATTTTCAAAAAAGAATCCGGTGGCAGGGAGACGTTTCGTATTTTTTAATCTGGCTTGCTAAAGGTTAAAAACGCACTATTAACTTTTATTATTTTTATTATTTATTGTTATTATTATTATTATGGTTGAGTTTTTGGTCATCGTCGATCACGACGGACGAACATCATCATCAATGGCGGATACACTCAGAGATAGATCGGAGCAACTATGGACGTGTCCAGTTTGCAGTGATGATGATCCGACAATTAACTAACTGTTGTGGCATCTTCATTGGATTGGAATCATTTTTATAGCTCTCTTTAAGGGTTCAAACAGATGAAAGTTGCACCTCAATAGGTAGGAGCTGCAGACTAGATGTAGCAGAATTTCCCATCGTTTCTGTGCTAAAACAGTTCCTAATGTAGGCCTACATTTAGACTAAATAGTGAACGTTCTTAAAGGAATATATTAAATATAATTACTGATAATTAATAATATTAAGACCCATAACAAGTCAGGATCGTACGGATGCCACACTTGATACATCAGCTCAAAAAGCTCTCCAAACAACTGTATCCTTAGTCATTCGGAGGAGTGTAATCACTCCCAGACTGTTCCTTGGTGTTATCAATCCAGGATTTTTCTCTTACTTCCTCTCCTTCCCCCCCTCGACTGTCCCTTGAAAAATAATTTTAGAAAATGATTTGTAACTCGTTACATGTCCAAACCACACCGCTGCCAAAAGTGGTTCTTGATGACCAGCAAGTTTGTTTATTTGCTGCCAGATGAATATATTTGTCTTGTGTTCTTTATAGCTAATTTTTAATAAAGATCTGTAGCACTTATTTTCAAAAGCCTGAATCTTTCTTTCCATGTCTGATTTGAGTGTCCAATTGTCATATTTATATAAAAATATACTTAGCTCTAGCTATCTAAACAGATTGATCTTGACTGTAATACTGATCTTTCGTTTACAAATCACATTCAACCTTGCCACATTAGCCATCACCTTCTCAAGTCTTAACTTAATCTCATTTCTCGAGTTGCGATCATCACATATTTTGGATCCAAGATATTAGAATGTGGTAACTTCTTCAAGTTTGTGACCATTTAGCCAGATATTCGTGGGATCTTACTTGATTCACTAGTCACCAATATCTTACTTTTGCGAATGCTATATCTCCGCCTTTTTTTCTCTTCTTCTTCTTTTGTTCACTTGAAACATGTTTATATCTGTAATTCTGTTTCCTGAATAAAACTCACTGTCTTTTGTAGTTCATACAGTGACCCATAAAGCTTTGATTCCAGTGTTGTTTCCTCTGGCCAATATGTCTGCCTCAGCGTTTCATGTTCAGAACACTCTTGAAGTATATGTTTGGCACTCTGTGCTGCCTGTACATATGACCGTATTGCCAATCTTGAACTTTGTATACATGTGGCTGCGGAGTCAGTTGTATCCTGTTCTGAGATCTAGAATTATAACTTGTTCTGATCTGTTCAAAATGTGATAGTTATCTTGTGTTGGTGTTTGTGGCTTTCTTATTGACTTGATCATCTGTTTTTTCTGATGGTAGGTGATTGGTACATCTGGTTTGTCTTCGGCAGCACCTTCCTTAGCAAGTTGGTCTGCTTTTTCATTTCCTGATATTCCACAGTGAGAGGGTATCCACTGCATGGTTACCCTATACTGGTACGACAATTCACTAAGTAGTTTTTGCAAGTCTGTTAGTTTTCCAGACTGGAGAGCTTGAAGCACTGACCTTGCATCTGTCAGAAATATCAGAGGCTGTAGGCCAGAGTTGGTGTTTAGCAGTTTTTTAGTTGCCACATTAATTGCCTGGATTTATGCATCATAATTATTGCAGAATTTCCCTGTTCGTGTTCTGATTGTATCTCTAGGTTTGTGTGGATATTCTATATATATACACCTGCACCACCATTCCTCACTGCATTCTGTGCTGGCCCATCTGTGTATACTCTGACCCATATATCTTGTGGATATTCCTCATCCAGGAAACTGAGGGTGGCTGTCCTTCGCTGCACACTGTTCTGTTCATCCTCGCTTAGTATTCCTTTCACATGGGTCTGAATGTATATTGGCATTCCATGTCTTTCACTCCAAGGGATGTGTTCTGGTACAGACCTTAAGGGGCTGTCAAATTCAGGCAGGTCTGTGAAGTTGTCTACAGAGTCGTTTAGCTTGGTGGATAAAGCTGCTTCTTTTCTGTCGCCCCATTGCTAGATTTATCTAATCTTTCCTTCATTGGATGACTTGGCATACACTGAAACTTTTCTGCTTGAATTAGTACTTTTGTGTCTGCATTTGCCAAGTGTTTGTATTCTTCCCATTTTCTGCATCTCTACTTTGGGTGTTGATTTCATTGCTCCCAACATTATCCTAAGTGCCTGATTTTGCACTTTATCTAGATCTTGTAATGTGTTTGATGCAGGACACCCACGCAGCTGAACCATATTCCAGTTGTGGTCTTATGCCTTGCTGGTAAATTTTCCGGAGTATATTCCCACTGGCTTCCCATATGGTTTCACTTAATTTTCTCAGGATAGCTAACTCCAAGGTATGTGGGTTGTTTGTCTTCTTTCAAGAGCTCTCCATCTATCTTAATATGACAGAATGCTGACGCACCATCTATTAGCCCATAAGGTTAGGGCATCGATAGCTCTTTGTAATTGTTTAGTTGCCACTGCTGCATATTCTTCCGTGCACCAGGTTGTCAGCATACATTGCCACTTTGATCCTGTGTGGTAGTTCAGCAACTAGGTCATTGATGTAAACAAAGAAAAGTGTGGGTGACAGGACTCCTCCCAGGTGGACTTCATGACGCATTAGGACTTTCTTGCTCTTGCGACCATCTAATTGTACCCTGGCTCTTCTATTATGCAGGTATGCTTTTACTCATTTGTAAATTCTATATTTCCAACTAACCTCTTCCAATTTTGAAGTTCAGATGTGAAACCAGCCATGAGAACAATATCATCAGCATAATACAAGTTACAAAGTAACTTTGGTTATTTTTTTATTTTGGTTTATAACTTTGGTCTACCATCAATAGTTATTAATGTCTGGAGATCTTGTAATGCCTCCAGCATTATATATTCAAAGTGCATTTTTGGAAGTACTGGGGAATGTATGCAAATATGTATGCAACACCTATATCCATCTTCAAAAATTCAACAGATATCATTATTTATGAAAACAACACAACAATCAAATAATGTTTAAATGGTCAATAAAAACTATCTTACAATTAAACAGAATTGTTTTACAACTAAAAGTCAACCGATCAAAACTAATAACTAACAATTAAACTATAAAAACTGGCTTATGCGAGTAGTTGTTCGTCCACCACAAATGATGATGACTATTTGTTAGGTTCACTTTGAAATTCAGCTAGAGTTATGTCATTGTATGTGAGTTTGTGGATGGTTAAAAAGCTCTATGTTCGGCTGGAAAGGTCTTTGAGCAGGTGAAGCACTGTATAACAACTTCAGATGGTGTTTGATCTGCCTGTACCTTTTTAGGTGGGTAATCTTTGCTGTAGAACTGTTGTATTTCTCCTTTTTTTTTAGCCTTTGGCAAGCCAGATTTAAATTTTGTAATTATGTATTGATTTAAATTATGTAAATTATGTTGTCCCTGGCAAACCAAATTCATTTTTGAAAATGTGTTAATTTATTTGAGTGTTTTGAAAATGCAATAACTTTTTTGTTTTTATAGTTTTTAAAATAATTTTTGCACATATAAATAAAGAATTGAATACTGCATATAGTGGTGTAACTTTTGTTTGTGTATGTGTGATAACAGAAGTGTGAGAAGGTTGTAAAGATGAGAAAGGGGGTAATTTACAAAGTAAAATTAAAACAAAACAGATACAAATTTTTTTTAAACCACTTACCTTTATTTTTATGAAGTGGCAACCTTGATAGCACACATGAGTCTATAGTATTTATGTTATTTCATAACCAAACTAACATAATAACGCTGGGGAAATAAATATAGATCTGCAGTGAAATAATTCTCTGAACATAGACCTAGTCTTGTTGGTAATCACGTCAATACATTAGGTCTGTGGCCTGTACATAATGAAACTCGCTTTACAACAGTATATCTATTTTGAAAAAAACTAATTTTCATAATTCTACATCAGAATCACAATCCATGATGATTTTTCTGAAAGCCTGATAAAATCAGTCTATAAAACCAGATTCATGCTGATCGTGCCATGCCGATGTCAGTACATTAAGTCTATGGCCTTTACATAATTAAACATCGAGTTATGACCAAATATCTACTTTGAAAACAAATTAATTCCCAAGAATCCATCATCAGAATCACATCATAATGATTTTACTGAAAACTCTATAAAACCTGATTCAAATCCAATGTTTAGTGATCATTCAGATTTTTTAATTACATCTCTCCTAGTCTTTTCTCATGCTAATACAATGGTAGAAAAGGAAGTCGAATGAAATAGCTAGTTAGGATTTGCTGATTTCGTTCACATGAGCATAAAACATTATGTTATTTCTGTTGCTAAATCAATGAATTGGCAATTAGCATTATGAACCTGGTAAATCGCCAGTGAGTCCACACGCTGTGGACATGCTACAGGTAATAAGATGCTGCACAATTTGTTTACTTTAGAGCACTAAATACATGTAGCTTTGTTTTCATGTGTCATGGTTTTATATCAAAGGCTTTCAGTGAGGTCTTTAACCCTTTCAGTCTCTGCCTTCAGGAAAAATTTTGGCATGACAAAGGGAATAATTCCGCAAAAATAAGAAGTGATTGTGCAAGAAAATGAATGTAAAGTACAATTTGGATTCACTTTTTATGATTCACTGTCCCAGTTATAGATAAATGGACGGGTTACTGATCTGTGAACATATCTTTGTGTATGTTGTGTAAGAAAATGCAGGTAGAAATACCTGGGACATGTTCTTAGCTAGATGAAAACAGACTGACTCAGCAAGCCCTTTTGTGGACATGTGAGGGGAAAAGATAAATAGGAAGTCCCTAAATTATCCTGAAAATCACCGTACTTAAAGAAGGAGAAATAATAGATTGCAAGTCTATACAAGAATTAAAAGTACAGGCAGTGGACTGTAACACATGGAGAATCAAAACCTCTGACATATGTGCCACCTGTGGCATGAAAGGAACAAACTAATTAATGTTATATAAGACAGGTTTAAACATCATGTAGGAAGTGAGAGGAAAAAATATAAATAACAGTGTCATGTCAGCTTCATTTACTTGTGTCAAAATTTTTGCTGATAAATGAAAAGCTGCAAAGCAGTCTCCCTTATACAGCATGACAACAATATGATATCCTAGTCCATCTTTGATCTGATTGTCCAGCATAAACCTAAAATTTATAGATATCCAGAAAGAGGATCCGTAGAGCACAAAATTTTTATTCACCAGGAATTGTTTTTCATATACTAGTTGAATTGAAGTCTGCCTATAAAAGCTGTCATAGCTTCATCAATGCTAACATTTTGTTCATGCTTCATTAGCTCTCTTGCCTTGATTAGAATACGATCAGAGATCTAACCTTAAAAATTACATCTAGTCCTTATGTCATTAATTTTGACGTGTTATTGAGATGAAAACATACTTTCTAAACATTATTCATTCATTTGTACATTAAACATATATATACTTTCAAATAGTCTATATTTCTAGAGAATACACATGAAACTAGTCATATTCAGCAGTTCACTGGTAGACCACATCATTTTGTGACTGAAACTCCAAACATATAGGCCTAGTTCATATAAAGGAAACCCTTGATATTATATTATCTGGTGAAACAGGTTTCCAAGTAGGACCCAGTTTTTTCGAAATCTGGATACCAGCATACACATTGGTTTGTTCTGCATGTACCTCATAGATCAACTCTCATAGAAATAGTGATAGTCCTAGGCCTAACCAAAAGAAGAGTGATCTGGGTCAGCCATTGCTGGACATTATTTCTAATGAAATTGATCAATATTGACTTAGATCAGCTATGTTGACTATTACCAATCACTACTAGGTCTAGGGCGTGGGAGAGTTGAGGTGCACGTCATCAATTAAGTCTACACTACAGATTATTATCTTTGCAATTTCAATTCCTAAATACTGAATTAATTCCCAATCAAAGTTTGATTCATATTCTAAAGTTCCATTTTTTAGAAACTGCCTATCAATATCATTTGATTCATTCGGATGAAATTTTGAAATAATTGAATGTCATAATAAACATTTCGGAGTTCAGAAACGACAGATTTTAGAAATAATATGTAAGCCGTCATTGCCTGTAGTCATGTGAGGGCTAAATTTAGCATGTCTGGTCGCATTGAAACAGTGAAGAAACTCAATTTAAATCACTATGTAGAGATTGGGCGCAAGCAGGCATTCTGGGATTGAGTCTTTGTAGTTTTCTTTTGGCCACCTTAAGAATGCATGCACTTAATACATCTTACTATAAAGAAGTATCTTTGATAATAGCTATTCATCTCAAGCGATGATAATAGTTTAAGATTTGTTTTGTTGCATCTTTCTGGTGTGTGTGGTGACTAAAATGGTCAAATTCTGGTAGAGAATTCCCAGCGTAAATGGTATCTTTGCGCTAGGTGCGGATTAAAGTGAAAAAAAACATTGTTCTATTCATCAACCTCACTTTTTCACCCTGAGCTGTCTGACACCAGTGGTAAGACAAAGTCAGAATGCATATGACCACCAGGGCATTCTGAGGGCCTTGCTATGTGCAGTCCTACTGAGAGTTGCATTTGTGCCAGCAAGTGGCATCATCCATGTAGTCTACCGGGACCATTCGTCACATCCTTTGTTAGACAGACCCTATTTGTGGCTATTTTAATTTTGTCTGCTGCTCTCGCTTTTATCCAGTTTTGCCCACCAGTCTAGGTATTCTCCGAGATTGTGGTTGCTGTGCCTTTTACAGCTGATGAATCACATGTGAGAGCTAGAAGCTCAGAATTTGGCAAGCTGCATCTAGAGGAATCATGACATATCCCAGAACAGAAGTTGCATTCACAACTTTGCGTTCTGAACATTCGACATGGTGATTATAGTTACAAAAATCATTGTACAGAATTTTGAAGGCAGCAATATTTTCACAGACAGAGCCCTGATAATCATTTTCTATTTAGATGATGATCTGGTGTGCATGAGACTGACTGTAGCAGTTTTGCGTTGATTGAACGCTCTTCTTTTGATTATTACTATATGCTGCTATTTTCTTGGAACACCATTCATCACTCTAAGGTTGTGCATTCTAGCTGTGGACATGGAAGAAGAATTACATCTTTCAACTGGTTAACTCTTAGATTTCATTCTAAATATCAGCAGTCTTTTGAACTACTACTAGTCACTGTCCAAGCTGGCAAGTCTGTCCTTTAATTTCCCATGATACTCACATGTCCAGGTGCAAAAATTAAGACAGCTATCTTCACCAGACTTAATTAATGACCCCAACAACTTATGGTGACGATAGCCTGGCTGAATCTTTCAAATCATGCTCATAGAATCAGTCAGAAAACAGACACCTGTAAATACTCAAGTTTTAAGCCATATCATTTACTTGATTACCGCCATCGTCTACTAGTGGTTGTATAGAAGGCACAACTTTGTTCCCCTATACATTTCTCTCTGTATTGATCTGTGAATGTCTGAGCATTGTATGTATGTGCCAAATTACTGACTAATAATTAATAATTGTGTAGACAATAATATCTTCATCTGAGGAATTCTTACTGATCAGAGCCTTGACTTACAAATCTGTATACACTGGAATACAGTGCAATCCCGTTATAACAACTTGATATGGGCTAACAACCTTCATGTGACATATTCTTTCCAGAATGTTGTCATTCTTATGAATTCTCTGGGCACTCCTTGATTCTGAGTGAGTTGACCTGCCACAGTTAGAGACATGTTTAAGCGATCTGATATATGACTGCACCATCATCATCTTGGACACCATCTTTCCCTGTTGCCGTTAACTCTGCCGTCTGCTACTAATCTTTCCATGCTATCACATCTCTTTATATGACCAAATAAAATACTGTTTTATTGTTACGGAGCCAGCCCTCTTCGACATTTATTGATCTTAACAATTTGTGATTTGTCTTTTTAGCTGTCCATGGTATACGTAAAATTCTTCTGTACCATCAAAAGTAGCGATTATATTTGCTATTCTTTTATATAATGTCCATGCCTCGCAACCGTATGTTGCCACTGGAAATGTGCATATTCTGATCATTCATAGTCCCAACCTCAGTTATTGAAAGTCCTTCTCAATTGCCTCGAGCCAGGAGGCAAGGGAATAGAGCTACTGGCCAAACAAACTTTAAACGACCAATAAAAATAATGCACTGGAATGCTGAGGGTGTCAACAGTAAAAGAGATGGATACAGCAAAAAATTGGAACTTGAAAATGTCCTCAGTGAAGAACAAGTTAGTATATGCTGTATCCAAGAAACACACCTCAGCAGCGACATAGCCTTCAAAATCAGAGGCTACCAGTACTACCGATCTGACCAAAAGGACAGGCGAAAGGGTGGAATTCTGACACTTATTAAAAACAATATCAGCGCATGTCAGCTGGAAGTATATATGGAAGGGGCAGAATACCAGATGCTCCACCTAAAAACAGACAGTGCAGAATTCCATCTCCTGAACTACTACTGCCCAAATGATAAACCATTGGCACTAGACACAATTCCAGATAAAGAGAGACTTATGGTGTGTGGTGACTTCAACAGCCACTCTCAGAGCTGGGGCTACGATCATATCGACAAGAGAGGTGAGGAACTTGAGAGCTGGCAGGAAGAAAATAATCTCATCCTTATTAACCAGCCAGCAGACTCACCAACCTTCTACTCGAGACGATACAAATGGGTACCTGCATAATAGAAGAGCCAGGGTATATTTGGATGGTCACAAGAGCAATACAGTTCTACTGCGACGTGGAATCCCCCAGGGAGGAGTCCTGACACACACACTTTTCATGGTTTACATCAATGACCTAGTTGCCGAACTACCACATGGGATCACAGTGGCAATGTATGATGACGACCTGGTAATCTAGTGTAGGGAAGAACATGTGACAGTTGCCACTAAACAAATACAAAGAGCTATTGAAGCCTGAACCGTATGGACAAATAGATGGTGCGTCAGCATTAACACAGATAAGTGCAGCACTACACTCTTTACTCTCTCACCAAAACAAAAAGCCGGTCATATCAAAATAGATGGAGAGCTCTTGAAAGAAGACAAACAACCCACATACCTCGGAGTTACTTTTGATGATAAGCTGACATGGAAGAAGCACATAAGCAAAGCAACAACAAAAGCCAGGAGGAAGTTAGCTATCCTGAGAAAACTAAGTGGAACCACATGGGGAGCCAGTGGAAATATACTTAGTAAAGTTTACCAGCAAGGCATAAGACCACACCTGGAATATGGTTCAGCTGTGTGGTGTCCTGCATCAAACACCACATTACAAGATCTAGATAAAGTGCAAAACCAGGCACTTAGAATAATGTTGGGAACAATGAAATCAACACCCATAGCAGAGATGCAGAAAATGGGAAGAATGCAAACACTTGGCGAACGCAGAGACACAAAAGTACTAATTCAAGCAGAAAAGTTCCAGTGTATGCCAAGTCATCCAATGAAGGAAAGATTCCAAAATCTAGCAATGGGGCGACTGAAAATAAGCAGCTTTATCCATCAAACTAAAAGACTCCGTAGACAACTTACAGACCTACCTGAAGTTGATAGCCCCTTAAGGTCTGTACCAGAACAAACCCCGTTGAGTGAAAGCCATGGAATGCCAATATACATTCAGACCCATGTGAAAGGAATACTAAGCGAGGATGAACAGAACAGTGTGCAGCGAATGACAGTCACACTCAGTTTCCTGGATGAGGAATATCCACAAGATACGAGGCGTGTTCAAATGAAAACGGGACTTGTTACACCACGCGTGATAGAGCGCACTGATATTGATGACATTTTGCACTAGTAATGAGTATCCAATAATTTACATACGGTCACGTGTTCATCTTCCCAGCATGCATATGTGCTGCAGAAGACTGTTAACAATATGGCGGGTGTGATTCCGAACCCGTCCAAAGTGAATCAGCGTGCTGTGATCCAGTTTCTTTCATTTGAAGGATGTCAAGCAGTAGACATTCATCGGAGAATGAAGGCAGCATATGGTGACAAATGTTTGTCGAGGACCAGAGTGATGGAGTGGGTGCGTATGTTTAAAGACGGACGTGAGTTAACGGCAGATCTTGCACGGCCAGGTCAGGCGCATATTGTTGCAACAGAAGAAGCCATAGCCGTGCTTGATAAAGCAGTACTGACTGACCGTCGTCGGAGCATTCGTTCGCTTGCAGAAGAATTCCATATGTCAATTGGGACAGCCCACATGGTTGTTCGGAAGAAATTGAACTATCGGAAGGTGTGTTCACAGTGGGTCCAACGGATGTTGACTGACCACCATAAGGAAGAACGGATGGGGTGGAGTTTGAACCACCTGATGCGTTACAGGGCAGAGGGTGATGCATTTCTGTTGAGCATTCAACAGCGACGCAGACGTGAAGACAGCGGTGACCACATGGTTCAGAGAACAGCCACGCAACTTTTTCTCGGACGGCATTCGACGTCTACCTAAACAGTGGGATGCTTGCCTAAATGCATACGGAGATTTTTTCTGATGAACCCAGGTGCATTCTTATTCACAAGTGGTTGCTTTGTTCAATTCCGTTGAAAATATTAAATTGCATATGATACTTTTTAAATAAATCCACAAGTCCCGTTTTCATTTGAACACGCCTCGTAGATGGGTCAGCACACAATGCTGTGAGGAATGGAGGTGCAGGTGTATATTTAGAATATCCACACAAGCCTAGAGATACAATCAGAACACCGACGGGAAAATTCTGCAATAATTATGATGCAGAAATCCAGACAATTAGTGTGGCAGCTAAAAACTGCTGAACTCCAACTCTGGCCTACAGCATGTGGTATTCCTGACAGATGCAAGGTCAGTGCTTCAAGCTCTCCAGTCTGGAAAACTAACAGACTTGAAAAAACTACTTAGCGAATTGTCTTACCAGTATAGGGTAATCATGCAGTGGATACCCTCTCACTGTGGAATACCAGGAAATGAAAAAGCAGACCAACTGGCTAAGGAAGATCCTGCCAAAGACCAACCAGATATACCAATCACCTACCATCAGAAAAAACATGATCAAGTCAATAAGAAAGCCACAAACGCCAACACAAGATGACTATCACATTATGAACAGATCAGAGCAAGTTATAGTTCTACGTCTCAGAACAAGACACAACCGACTCCGCAGTCACATGTATACAAAGTTCAAGATTGGCAACACGGCCATGTGTACATGTGGACAGGCAGCACAGAGTGCCAAACATATACTTAAGAGTGTTCTGAGCATGAAACGCTGAGGCAGACATATTGGCCAGAGGAAACAACACTGGAATCAAAACTCTATGGGACACTGTATGAACTACAAAAGACAGTGAGTTTTATTAAGGAGACAGAATTACAGATATAGACATGTTTCAAGTGAACAAAAGAAGAAGAACAACAATCGCATGGTAAAGACACCCATGCCACGAGTTTCTTTGTCCTTGAAAAGTTTAGAAAGAACTACCACAATGAGATTTCCAGGTGTGTTTTTTTACAGAAGCCTGAGTTTCAGGGAACATGTTGAATAAGTAATATCACTTAGCAGGGAATGCAGAGAATGGTGTCCCACAGCTGTGGAGAAAGAAGTGCAGGCTTTAGTCAGTGAGAATACCAAAGAGGGGGATGTGATTATATACACTGATGGATCTGTAATTAGGCATGTTTGCAGGGCTTGGGCCTTTACAGCTCAGTGCGCAGGTAAAACGATCAAGGAGGAAAGTGGTGCCTTTGCGGTCACTATGAGTAGTATGACCATGGAGACTATGGCGGTGACCAAAGCATTTGAGTGGCTACACACACAGAAGGTAACGCAGGTCTGCATCTTGAGTGACTCTATGAGTATGATTAAGAAGGTACAAGTGGGTCTCGTTCGCGAACAGTGGATTGAGGCCTTGAGAAATGCGAGCATGAAAGCGGTTACATTTATTTTCATGCCGGGACATGTGGGCGTTCGAGGCAATGAAAGAGTGGATCAAGTGGCATCGTGTGCGATTGTGGCATGGGGCAATGGATCGCGCTGACGTTTTGAACTCCTTAAGAGATATAACACGCGAGAGTGAGACTAATGTGGATGATGATTCCTTTTCAATGGCTAGGATTAAAGATCAGGGATTGAAATGCGGTGTTGCTAGAGGTGAACATTTTGGAGGGCGCAGAAGAATGATGGTCAACCAGCATAGGACCGGTACTGTCAGTAGAAGTGTGATGGCGGATACACTCAAGGAGAGATCGGAGCAACTATGGATGTGTCCAGTTTGCAGTGATGATGATCCGACGACTAACTAACTAACTAACAGGCAATGTCAGCCTCAAGAGAGAAATCTAACTGGTTTGAGGTACAAAAAGGTGTCAGACAGGACTGCATCCCTTACCAAAATGATTGTCTATGCAATCTTGGAAAATCTATTGAAATGTTATCCACGTTACCACATTGATTGTCATTTAAATTGATCACCATAATGGAAAATTGTTTTCATATAGAGACTCATCGATTAAACTTTACTTCTATTCCTGCTGAATTGTTTCCCATATAAAAAAGGAGAGATGAATTATCATTTCATTACCCATTAGGGTAAATGAATTTGAACCATTTTGGTTGCTGATTTCACTCTTTTACATTAACAGAAAGCATGCAACATTGCCATTGCAAGCATTGTGCTGAAAGAAGTTTAGTTTAAATGTTGGCGGATCGTATAACATGCAATCATGGTAGTCGGTGGGTTAATACAAAACTTAGTATTCCCGAAGTCACAAAATTTAGTATTTATGTTGATTGGCTTTCATGCCGTGGTCTCATTGTTCTAGACTATTGCTGTCAATTATTGAGTCACACAGGTAGCAGTTCAAAGAAGACCTAATTCAATACACATTGATAAAGTGAAATTCTATTATAACAACTTGGTGTGTACCAACAAAATATGTATGTATATAGACATTCGCTATATACTGTACAAACAATATAGAATAAATATAATTGAGGATTTTTTAAATTGTTATCTAGGGAAATTTGTTATAAAAGAATGCTCTGTTGAGGGATTCCACTGTAACAATAATAGCAGAATATTTATAGGCTACTAATAACAATAAACAAAGTTTACTTAACGTTGTGAATTTATTTGCCTTCTGCCTTTGATATTCCTTATATACCAATCAATGAGTTGAGCTGTTATGCACCATGAATACAATTTTGCCTATAAATATATTAATTTATATTTATCATTTGTACATTTTTTAATGTATGTGTAATATAAAGTTTTAATATCTTTCTCGATATTATTTTCTTAGGAAAAAAACTGGAAATTGAATGGTCTTTTGTGGACAAAGTAATCAACTTCATGGAGACAAAGAAGCATCCTGGCTTTAGTAGAAGAAATTCAGAAGAACCATTTGTGTTTTGTCTTGAAGAGTTCAGGGATGCTGTTGTTATGCCTTCATATCGCAATATTGACCAGCCTCAGCACTTCTATGTGGCAGAAATCCTTCATGATCTAAGCCCACTTAGTTCATTTCCTTCACCGGAGCTGTATAAAACATTCCAGGTGACATTCATTAAGTTTAATTAGGACAGAATTATTAAAATTGTTGAAAGTTTCTCACCTGTCAAGTTATAAAGATTTGTTCATATTGTGCAGAATACACTTTGGGTTTCATGACCTTTAGTATTTAACTTTAATAGGCACCTTTCCTTCTTTCCAGACAATAGTATTCTTGTTGTGATATAAGAATCTACAATCCATAGGGAAAATGTTTGTGACTTAAAGGACCAATGAGCCACAAAGAGTCTTCCACAGTACGTTCACAAAATCATAGGCCCACTTGTGCAATCGTTAGTACAGTGGAGTTCAGATAAGTAGAACTCGAAGGGACCTAATGAAATTGCTCCACTTATCAGGAATTCGACTTATCCAGACTGCACATATACACTACTACAGTGTACCATGCAGTAGTGTTGACTAAAACAATTACAATTGTACCACTAAGGAAACACCATCAATTAACAAATACAGTAAATACATATTGCAATTCAATATCAGAAATGCTGAAACATTTCATTATTTTAGAAAGCTGAACATTGCAATCATATGAAAATTTATAAATTAATTAAACAAAAAAGTCTGTAATTTTGCTTGGCTTCTGAAGAATATTATTCTATGATCTGCCTAAAGGCAATAAATGTTCCAGAAGCCCGCTGAACCATTTTAAAAGAGCAATATCAACAAAATCAGACATGGATATTACAGCGCACTGTTTGCCACACTGTTGATTTGACATTCGAAAAACAATTTTCTATAGCAGACTTTATGCTTTAAATGCCAGAAAGTGTCAATTGTAATACCATATTTTCTAGCTATATCCACTTTCATCTTCCCACTATGTTCAACCTCTTCCAATAACTCAATCTTTCTTTTTAATGTTAAAGTAGTAAGATTTCGACTAGCAGCCGCCATTGTTGATATCAAGACAAATCTAAATAACAGGCCTAGGAATACGTCACGATCTCAGGCCATTTCCCTCTTCTCTCGTGATATATACATAGATGGCCAATAAAAAGTAGGGAAAATACACCTCTCTCCGAAAGTCCTGTAAAAATGGAGGATATGTTGGGAAATATTGTAATTGTATGTGGGAGATTTCACGTTTAAAATAAAATAAAAAACCTAAAAAATAGCTTGACTAAAACAATGTTATGTCATAACAGTTCGACTTAAACATAAAACATTTTTGTAGCCAGTATTCACTATTAGGTTCTACTTATCCAAATATTTGAGTTAAGCGAATTCAACTTAACAGGAATTAAAGCCATCAATAGACTCAGATGGCAAGGCACCAGGAAACAACAGCATTCCTGCCGATGTATGTACTCAAGGAAAATAAAGATGTATTCTTGCCTCTCCTTTAGTCTTTTCATTAAGTGCTGAGGAAAAGGTGTAATTCCTCATGACATGAGGAAGGCTAAGGTAGTAACCTCTATAAATTGATTTCATACTTGTGACCAGAAGATTATATCTACAAGTGAATATCTTCATGTGAACGAATGGATATAAAAATACATGTAGGCCTCTATATATCTCTATGTGTGCGAAGTTCATGTTATATGTATTCATGTGAGAAAATGTTTATGTGAATGCATGTGTATATATTATGTTGATGCTTATTTTGTGTCATTATGCACACTTATTCTTGTGTGAGCCACTGCTCGTGTTTGGATACATTTACATGCTTGTGCATGTTGTGTGGGTATCTTTCTTATATCTATGTATTGATCATGTTAGATATATACTTGTGTGTGTTTCTAGTATACTTGTATTTGTATGTATGTTTGTATATATATATTGTTATGCGTATTCATTCATTTTTTCCTTTTGCGCTGAAGTTAGCGCACAGGGCAGAGATCAGATCTCTCCAATTCTGTCTGTTCAAAGCTATTCTATGCAGTTATTGAATAGTATGAATATTGGTTGTTTTACTTTCTCTAAGTATTGTTCTTCTGAGTGTTTCTTTTGGTCTACCCCTTGCTCTTTTGCCTGTAGGTATCCATTCAAGAGATTGGTGGTGTGTTCTGTTGTGTCTGCGCGTAGGACATGCCCGATGTAGGACCAACGGCGTTTTCTGATAACATCCATGATGAAATTTTGATGTGTCTCTTCTCTGATTTTATCATTCGATTTGAATTCACTCCAATGGGTGTTAGTTATCCTACGAAGACGTTTGTTCTCAAAACTCAGGAATTTCTTTTCTGAAGATAGAGCTTTTCCAGCTCTCACATCCATATGATAGCACCGGAATAACACAGGAATTAAATAAGCACATTTTTGTGCGTGTGCTGATTGTTATGCGTATGCATGTATATATTTATTTATCCACATTTGTGTGTGTGTGTGTGTATATATATATATATAATGTGTGTGCAGGTACCTATATACATTTATTTTGTGTCTGCATTCCAATGTATGCTGTGATATCAGTATATACGTTTATATATGTCTTGATATTTGTATGTATATGTGCTTATATTTTTATAGTTATCTATGATTATCAAATAGGATGTATACATATTTGTTTAGTTCGTGATTGAATTTTGATGTGTATATATTTTTGTTATCTATCCTATACTGTCAAATGCTATTCTTCTTTACACATTTCTATGTTCCCTATATATATTTGTAGCCCCCGCTCCTGCATGCACTATCTTTCTCTATCCTTTCCCCTTTTATCTCCTACTGCCCACTTAAAACCACCACCACCCCCCGTTTTTTGCAATGCTATTTGGTGTCCCCTTTCTTTAGTCTTTCATCTTTTAGCATTTCATAATTTAAACATATTGAACGCATCAATATGCACTTATTAATAGTGTGTTGCGCTTGATTTGTTACCTGGTGATGATGATTTCCTGGTGAGAAAAATCCGTCTCCCAGCCATTTGGTTTATATTCGTTATGGTTTTGTGTTCTTAACTGTTTTTGTTGTCTTGATAAAGGTCTCAATTGGACCGACACGTTGACAATTGTATATGTTCTTTGTTTTATTGTTATTTTCTATATTTTATTATTTTATATTGACAGCTTTCTACAGTAACCTTCCTACCTTATTTGTATTTACCTCTATTTGTCTGGTTACTGCTGCACTTCCATTTTGTCGGATATCCTCCGATATTTGGGTTATTACCAGAAGATTCAAATCTAGTATCAATCAGACAGACCAGGAGCTTTCTGGAAACTGATATTGGCAGTGATCATGACATGGTACTAATGACTAAGGATTGTACTAAAAAAATAATTACCATTGTAACAAAGGCTCTCATCTGAGATTTGATTTAGAAAAGCTAAAAATCCAGAAATTTCGGATTTTTTAAGACAACTGTGTGTATGTGGGAGGGGAGAGATTTTGCAACTCTCAACCTTCTTGATACAACAATAACTCTAGGTGAAAAAAAATTATTTTATGTTTGGGAAACCGACGACATAATGAAGCTATGTGATACCCAGAGAGAACTCAGGAAGGTAATAAAACAAAATCCTGTCACAGCTTGGCAGTATAGCAAATTAAATAAAGATATTAGAAAGAAGCTGAAACAAGCGAAAGAGGACTGGATTTCTGAACAATGTGATTTCATCAATGATGATATAAGTAAAGTAATAACAAAGCAATATTTGACACGCTGAAAAGGTTAACATAACCACACCAACCAAGAAGAACTATTATTGAGATCAAAAACAGAGTGTTGCTGAATGAAGAAAAGAAGACAGAATGGACAGAATGTTGCAGAGATTTATATCAATGTGAAATTGCCAGAGATTCTTAGTTATTCAATGGTATGTTGTTTAATAACAGAGAATTGGGAGATGCAGAAATATTGAGATAGGAAGTCTTAATGGCCCTGGATCATTGAAAGAAAATAAATCACTAGGATTAGATAATATGCTATCGAAACTCCTAACACTTGCAGAATAGGAGTTGATCACCGTTATGACAGCCATATGCCAGAAAATATGGACTAGAAAATGGACACAATCATTAGTGATACTGCTTTCTAGGAAAGGCAACATCTAACTGTGTAAAAATTAAGGAACTATTAATATAATCATCCATTCTAGTAAGGTGATGCTAAAGATCTTTCTTAAGAGAATACAGCTATCATTTGTAGCAAAATACAAGCTAAATCAGGAATTGTTAGCAGAAGAACAGGCTGGTTTCTGTAAAAACATGTATCTCAGAGCAGATTTTTAATCTCAAAATATTGATAGAAAAGCACATACAAAATCAATATTCTTTTGTATTATAATTTCATTAATTTCACAAAGGCATTTGATCATGTATGGCAACAAGGTCTGTGGCAGATACTGAGACAATATAACTTAGACATAATCATCCTAGAAGTCATTAATACGCAGTATAAAGATACAAGAGCAGTGCTGTTTTCATAAATAATGACATCTTTGAATTTTTCAAATTGCATATGGGAGTATGTCTTTTTAATTCCATCTGTGATTATTATCAATGGCATTATCTCCCCAGTACTTTTTAATATGTCTTGGAGGATACATAATGCATGATACATAATACATAACAAGATCTCCAAACATCAATAACTATTGAAAGGTTGACCACTTTGTAATGTATTATGCAGATGATATCGATTTCTTGGCTGGTTCCGAATCTGAACTCCAGAAACTTGCCTCACAATTGGAAGAAGTTAGTCAGAAATGTGGCATGAAAATTAGCATTGATAAGATATTGGTGACTAGTGAAACCAAGCATATCTGGTTAAACAGTCGCAAACTTGAAGAAGTTACCACCTTTAAATATCTCGGATCGCAAATATGTGATGATGGCAACTTGAGAAATGAGATTATGCTAAAACTTAAGATGGCGATGGTGCCATGGCAAGGTTGAATGTGATGTGGAAAAGTAAGTTCAGTGATGATTCGGTTTGCTAGAACTGAGTATACTTTTATACGGATGTGAAAGCTCAATGTAGACACTGAAATAAGGATTCAGGCTTTTGAAAACAAGTGCTACAGACATTTGTTAAGAATTATCTATATAGAACACAAGTCCAAATATATTTGTCTGGCACCAAATAAACACATTTTATTTTTATTGATAACTGGACAGGATTAAGATTCTCCACACTCAAACACAGAACTGATAACAGAGAAGGTTGGTGAAATTTTTACATTGATATTTCCAGAGTGGCACCCCTATGACCCTGAAGGGTTATTGGTTTGATGATGATGATGAAATAAACAAAATTGTAGGTTTTCAAGAACCACTTTTGGCAGCGGTGAAACAGCATAAACTCGCATGATTTAGACATGTAACAAGACAACTCACTTTCTAAAATATTTTGCAAGGAACAATTGAGAGTTGAAGGAGAGGAAGTCGGAGGAACACAGAAAGAAGGATTCAAGCTTTTGAAAACAAGTGCTACAGATGTTTGTTAAGAATTAGCTATAAAGAACGCAGACAAATATATTTGTCAAGCAGAAAATAAACAAAATTTCAGGTTATCATGAACCACTTTTGGTAGTGGTGAAATGATATAAACTTATTTGGTTTGGACATGTAGTGAGACACTTGTTTTCTAAAATTATTTTACATGGGACAGTCAAGGGTGGAATGAGGTGAGGAGGTCAGAGAAAATCCTGGATTGATAACATGAAGGAATGGCCTGGGACTGGTTTTACTACACTCCTCCAAATGATTGAGGATAGTTTGGAGAGATTTTTGTTCTGATGTATCCAGGGTGACACCAGTACGACCCTGGTGGATTACGGATCTTATTATCATCTCTATAAGAACAAGGATGCTAAAGGTATATTATAGAGGTATCTCTCTTCTAAGTATTGCTGGAAAATTGTGCAAAATTATCCGACTAGGCATATAATAATAATAAGACCCACAGTCTCATCAGGGTCGCATGGGTGCCACACTGGATACATCAGCTCAAAAATCTCTCCAAACTATCCTCAGTCATTCATAGGAGTGTAGTAAAATCACTCCCAGGTCCTTCCTTCATGTTATCAATCCAGGATTTTCTATGAGCTACTCCCCTCCTTCTACCCTCGACTGTCCCATGTAAAATAATTTTAGAAAACAAGTTGTGTCTTGTTACATTCTTCTTGATTAGAAACTGGCCTCACAGCACGTGGGGCATTCCCATAAGTGTTCCTCCCTCTGTCCCAGCAGCCATCTGGCTCGGTGTTTTGAGTCTAAACAGACGTCGACATCAGGGCACAACTCTGGCCCTTGCAACAGGTTTCTTTGTTGTTCCGCCCACCCACGTCATGCCCGTAACTAGTTCAAGCACAACATCGGCCTGTCAGAACAACATGGTAACTGTTATCGAAGGTTACGACTACGGGATTATATAGATGACGTGCCATATGAAGCTTCTATAAGAAGATAACCTCAATATAAAGGCATGTCATCTATTAAGGTTTTCTGTTGTATGGTTGGTTTGTCTAGTGAGCCATTAGTGAGACTCACAGACGCAACCGCATGCGCAATTGTATCTTGTTACATGTCCAAACCAAACAAGTTTTCACCATTTCACCACTGCCAAAAGTGGTTCTTGATAACCTGAAATTTTGTTTATTTTCTGCCTGACAAATATATTTGTCCCGTGTTCTATATAACTAATTCTTAACAAACGTCTGTAGCACTTGTTTTAAAAACCCTGATTCCTTCTTTCTGTGTCTGCATTGAGTGTCCAACTTTCACATCCGTATAAAAGTATATTGATTGTCGCCTTCTGAGAACTCTTCATGTTTCTTACGAGCTTTCAAGTTTGCTAGGTCAGAATACAATGTTGTACCGAATTGTAAACGACTTCTAATCTAGGGTTCAGAAAAGAAATCACATATTCCATTTAGAAAGCACTGAAACACTGAAATTTACATATGTCATAGATATAAATTACGTGTCAGAAAGAATTATGACGGTGAACACTGTAAGTACAACCTATATCCAAATGTACACACCTTGTAATGTCCAAAACAAAAGGAATTTTTTGACAACTTAAATGACACACTGAACATCGTAAACAGGGAAGAAAATCTCTTATGTCCTGGGAGACTTCAATGCACACTTTAGCAAGGACAAAGACGGAATAGAAGAATATCTAGAACTTTGTTGAGAGAATGAACACAAAAATCGACAGTGGATGTAGACTGTTAGAAACATGCAACCAATACAACTTATTCATAACACCTCAAGAATTCATCATAATCACAATCTATAATGACTTTACCGATAACTTAAATTACAACAGAGTTCGTGAAGATTGCACGCTAGTCGGGACAGATGACTAGATTTAAAATTACTTGTCCGATATTATCCTTTCTTCTAAACCAAATCCAGGAAAAGGAAGTCAAATGTTATGTCTAGCTAGGGATTGGCTGATTCAGGTCAAGTGAATCTAATATTTTGTGATTCATTACCAATGAATCAGTGCATATCAACTGACGACTAATAGTTGCTGCCAGGGTTCATTGGAAAGTTATACATCGGCGACTAATAGTCTCCAGCAGGGTGTTAATGATTAAACAGGTGATAGAATTCACTTATAATGGAAGAATGATATCATCAAATGGGAAAAACACATAGATATCCAAAATAGATTCAACATAGTATACCAGATCTTAGGGCAGATGTCTCCTATTTTTAAAAACAAACATGTGAACATAAAAATAGGATTATATATCTGGTTCACACAAAAATAAGTGTACATAATGACTGACACGGAATGCAAATATATGCATTAACATAAACAAGCACTCACATAAATATATACACATGCATTCATAAAAACATTTTCTCACATAAATACACGCATAAACATGAAAATTCGCACATATAGAGATATATACATGTATTACCATAAACATTTGTTCACATGAAGATATTCCATGTCCAAACTGTCTAAGAACATTTACAGCTCAAATAGGGCTCATTAGCCATCTAGGAACTATTAAGCATGGTCATAACTGAATTTTCAAATATGGATGTAAATAAATGGAAAATAATGCATCATCACTTGTGATTGATGAACATAAAACACTCAATAGAGAGTGCAGGTAATGGTGTCCGACAGTGGTCGAGTCAGAGGTGCTCGCTCTGATCGGTGAGAATTCCAGGAAAGGTGATGGATTATATATACAGATGGGTCAGTTGAGATGGAGATTTTGGCAGTAACCAAAGCTTTGAAATGGGTGTGCTCACAGACATTTGGGAACAGTGGCTGGATGCAGTGAAACATTCCGTCTGCGTAAAGTGACTTTTATTTTTGTGCCGGAACATGCAGGAGTCCAGGGTAATAAGAGAGCTGATAGGTTGTCCGCCCACGCTGCTACTACGGCTGTTGGTGGAGCGATGGATCGGGCAGACATTTTGAATGCCCTATGGGAAAATGCGCGAACAAATGACTGTATCAGTGACAATGATTCTTCTTCCATGACCAGAATAAGGGAGCTTAGTTTGAAATGTGTGTCGCTAGAAAGGAGCGGTTTTGTGAGCGAGAAAGAATGATGGTCAATCAACGATGTACTCGGACAATCAGTCAACGTGTCATGGCGGATGCACTCAAAGAGAGATCTGAGCACCTATGGACTTGTCCGGAGTGCTATGATGATGATGATCCAACGACTAACTAACTAACGGGTAAATCAAACAAATCAGTGATCAATGTTCATGCAATGTGGTTGTAGGACTTCCATATGACAAATGAATAAATATTCCAAAGACCGTCGCTGCCGGTCACCAGAATAGCAACGTAATAAACCAGTTACAGAAACATCAGAGCTACTATGATGTGAAGGGCTGTTTAAAAGTGATTGGCCACAGGGGAGTCACGATTATTCGGGATTTCTCTTAAATGTTCAGCGAATCTGTCAACTAAATGTCTACTGGTTTCACCAATATACTTCATATCACAATGCTAAAGTGTATATGATAAAGTATATATGATAAAGTATATTTACTTACGGGACAAACATGAGAGTCTTGAATCTCAAAATGTGACTCACATTAGTAATTATTTTTGTCTTTGCTAGATTACTGTGCATTTGTATTATGTCTTTGGTGTTTATGTGTGTCAACATGTTGTTATTTTGTATTCCAATCTGTTTGTGCATTATTATAACTTATTGTGAAATTTTGTTCTGCTAAATACATGTCTCGACTTTTGTTGTTTCATTTCCTAAATTGTCATATGCTTGTGTTATAGTAATGCATGTGAATATCTTCATGTGAACGAATGTTTATGGTAATACATGCATATATCTCTATGTGTGCGGATGTTCATATTAATGCATATATTTATATGAGAAAATGCTTATGTGAATGCATGTATATATATTTATGTGAGTGCTTGTGTTATGTTAATGCATGTATGTACATTCTGTCATGTGCACTTGTTCTTGTGTGAACCCTTATTTGTGTGTGGATGCATTTACATGCCTGTGTATTTTGTGTGGTTATCTTTCATACATATATGTATTGACTATGTAAAAAGATATTTTTTATAATGTGTTTATGCTTACGTATATATAGGTATTGATGTTTATATTCAGATGGCATGTACATATATCTGTTTGGTTGTGTGATTATATGTGGCTGTGTGTATATTTTGATGCATCATCTACTCCAGACGCTGTCAACTGTTAATCCTTCCTACACATTTCTATAGTATCTGCATCTATTGATTAGCTGTCTCTTTCTCTCCCCTCCCCCGGTTACCAATTTCCTCTTTTTAAGAGTTTCATATTCACATTAGTAGTCCCAAACTCTGCTTTTGCATTTTTCTACTTTCACATTGGACTTCCACTTGATAGTATATATTACCTATTATTTCATCATCTCTGGCAATTGTCCATTGATCTATGTCTGTTTCTATCATGCAAACATATGCTCAAAAATTTAATGCATGTAACTTGTCATTTACTAGACATGTGTGAAGACATGTCTTCACTTAGCAATGTTTTTTGGTGAAAAAAACATGTCCTAAGTCATCCTAGTTTTGAATATTTTAAGTTTTTTTCTGTTCTTATATTTTTAAGAAAGGTCCCTGTTGGACCGTAATGTGGAAAATTGTCCTTGTTCTTTGTTTTATTGTTATTTTTTTAACATTGATAGTTAGGGTTTTATAGTAACCTTTATACTTTATTTAATGTTGACTACTTTTTCGTTTGGTTACTGCGGCAATCTCCATTTTGTTGGACATCCTCTGATATTTTGGTTATTTATATCAAGGTTCATGTGCAAGGGTGTCAACACGTGCTGGGTTTATAACGTTCTTACTGTCATAATAAAATGACTGCCTGATTGTCCAATGTCTTCTGCTGATGTAATAGTTACTTTGTGCATGTCTCTCCCACTCACAGAGAAAGCAATAATACTAGGTGAATCTACCCTGTGGTCAAAGCATAATAGTGACCACTTATAAGTCACAGCAAAGTGACCACTGATGATGATTGTAGTTTATACATTTCAGAAGCTGCTTAATGTTTTCATAAGATTATAATCAGACATAGGAATTATAATGGAATCAGTAATATTTTTAGTCATGGGCCCAGATTTAATTATGTTTTTGTGGCTTTATTATTTATGTTATTACTATCAATAAAGACATATAATCTTTAATTTTAATGCTCTGGTGCCCAAAAGGAGAGCAAAGCATTCTTCATTCTTGATTAGGAACAAACGCCACAGCCCTGAGGGCTTTCCCGTATAAGCTCAATGTCCCAGTCATTTGCTGATTACGCGTTCATCTGATCTTTCTGGAGAGGGAGCACCGTCTCCCATTGCCTCTAGTGTCTACCATTCTCTGAATATGCACATTGTATCGTTCAACCCCCTCGTCTTCTCATAGGGTATCAATGACTACTCTAACCAATACAATTCTGTCTCTTCTTATCTTGGTGCCATTCACCAAGGCTTTACCTGCCATCACTTCATCTCTTTAATTTCCCCTGACCCCATCATGACCTGGACAGTAGATCCATATAATGCTCTGTGTGTTGTGGAGAAGAGTGACTCATTCAGTTCTGATCATACAATTTTCTATCTTGCACATCATACTTTGAGAGTCCGATAAAATGAGAGCTGCTGTCACCGCTTCTATTTCCATTCTCTTACTCGATGTTGTAGTGGGGTACGCAGCTTACCTCTCCGCTAATTTCTTGCCAATTTGGTAGGCCACGAAATCCCAACCATACCTGTTTGTTTCTTATGTTTCTGTTTCGTCAGTGTAAATTATTGTATTGTGTGGCTTCAAGTGCTGCAGTATGAGTTCTTGTATTATTCCCTCTGTTCTGTTGCCAGCCCAGTCACTGCACTCTTTTCCCATCTGTATCACAACAAATAGTGACAGTTAACTGCCATGCATGTTGTATGAGACAACTAAGGAGGTTTTGAGGATGTGTTATCTTGTCCCATTGAATAGAGGGTCAAAAAATCCAGAAGCCATGCTGAAATCAGATGTGTCAGATTGAAAGTTGCATATATTGCAGCCAAGTTGTAAACCATGGCACAATGTATTCCATTCTCTGAATTACATACTGCTAATCTGCAGGATTTTTGGAATGAACACAGAAGATTATATGCAACATCATTATTTATTTAAAAAAGTAAGTCTTCATTGCTGTGTAGAACCAGCACTAATGTTTGGAAACAAGCTGTGGACAATGGAAAAAATATTTAGAAGCCACATTGTGGTTTTTACAGAAAAATGCTGGGAATATCATGAACTTGTATTGGTAATGAAGTTCAGCCAGTGGCAGTGATATTTTTGTGGATCATTTTATGAGAAAATGACACCTATAAACATATTTTACAAAATCAAGGGTGAAATAGAGAGAATTCTAGTCAAAGTGACTTCTTGTCATGAAAAAAATGGTAATATCTGAAATGATGGCTTGAGTAACTAATTATGTATCTATCTCTTGATAACTATTTTGTGATTACTTATATTTGGAAATAATTTCTTCTATCATAAAACCTGCTTATACTTACTTTTAACAGGATTATTATACCACCAAATATGGACTTGTTATCACCAATACTGAACAGCCTCTTTTAGATGTAGACCATACATCTGCTAGACTGAACCTTTTAACACCCAGGTAAGGAGAAATATAATTGATTTGTTGGTAGGCTTGGTGCTTGTGATGTCAATTTCTAAAACTATTTTACAAGGATTAGTCGAGGGTAGGAGGAGAACAGATGGAAAAAGAAAATCCTGGATTGACACTATCAAGGAATGGTTAACTTCATTTTCTACATTCAGTAGAATGGTTGAAGACGGTATTTGAAGGGCTTATTGTGACTTATTATTATTATTATTTTAGTGTTTAGTTCAATCATTTTAACAGGTTCAGTTATTTTGATAATCAATGTTGCATGCAGAATATATGCATAGTTCTCAGATCTTCGCGTTAGCAAATCCATCAAGTCAGAATGCATTATGATTCTTGTTCTTTTTTAATTTAGAGGTACCCGTCTTATTTATGCATTCTTTCTAGGCTGCACCAATTGACACCATTCAACTCACATTCTCGACAATGTGGTAGACTCATTGATCTCACACATCTTTTATCACACAGAATTGAATATAGAAAATGATAAAAGTGACTTTATGTTTGTTTTTGTATTTGAGAACCCCAGGAATTATGAGCGATTAGCTCTTACTTCCTATGTGCAATGTGGAGGTTTCTGAGCTTTCTTTCATTCTCAGGAGCCTTCTACTTAGGGAGTGGGGGATACATAGGCGAGCTCATAGTTTTCTTGGTTCACCCATTGTTTGTCTATCCTCTGATGAGGCGCTTCGCAGCCAGCGAGCTGTTCCTCATAGAGAAAGACCATTCCATTACCACCCTTTGTGCCCCTAGATCCCAGACCTAATTTCTTCTGTAAGAGCCTTTCTGGGCAACAGCGATGGTCGAATTAGACTCAGGGTTGATACACCTTCCTAAACGAGGTGCTGCTTTGCCAAACATGTCGGGGTCTGGGATTTGAGCTGTGCATTTATGACGCACTCACCTCGTCCGATTGAGTTGGCCATCCAATCCATCACCAGACGCTGTCTGTGTATTTTGAATCTTCACCATTGCATATATTACCCAAAGAGGTAGGTAAATAACAAATCTCGGACGAGGAGCTTTGCAGTGGGCTGTTGGGTACCGAACCCATTTCTCTCTGTAATGAGCCGTGTTGAACAACAGCCGACAGTTGAGTTGGGCTATGTTTGCAGTATCATTAGAGGCTTGCACCTCCCCCTCCTCTATTCTGCCCCCAGTGTCCAGATTCCAAGTCTCAACACTGCTTCAGTTAGACATTTGAACAATGTGCTCCCCAACATTTGTTCATTGCTTGTCTTGTGTACAATGGGGAACTGTATTCAAAGCTTTCTTCCATACCTAGGAGTGCATGTTCAAGTTGGCGTATCTAATACTTCAGTCATGACTCCTACTTTGAATGGGGTCAATTGTGATGGGACGTGTGAGTTTCTGTGTGTTCTTGAGCATGAACAGCACTTAGCTAGTCAGTCTCATGCTGGACCATTGTAACTCTGTTGCCACAAAATCGACTCATGTATATTACTCTGCCCTCTAACATATGTTACCTTTTCCAGATTTCTGTGTACTCTCATAAGATCACCATATGTTAGGGACATTGACATTAATCACCCCTCCAATGGAGGTGTATAAATGTTTTGAAGCTCCACTCTTTGCAAGTCTATTGTCTCATTTCCTGCTAGATCACTATGTCTAGCACAACTCTTCTTAAAACGGAAATATCCCTTTTGCATATGGGACCTTTTTACGCTCTTTTCATAAATAACTGTAAATAGTAATTGTAATCTCCTCATTTATCACATGATCTCTTCTTGTTCTGTTTGCTTGCTTATGGGATTTTAATGATGTTTACAAGGTTTTACTTGTTTGTGGTTTAAATTTATACTTAACAAGGTTGAGAGGTATGACTCTGTAAGCCTCTTAGTTCTATGCAAGCTGTGCAGCATCTTCCAGTGTCATGTTCAGAAAGTTTTTGATATCCTGAGCCTATCGTAGTCTTGGTCTGCCTCTTGTTCTGTACATACGTACATTTAAGTAATATTTGTATACCCAATAGTAAGAAAACACAGTCAAACCATGCAATAGGCCTAACACAGAAATCAAAATGAAAAAAATAGGTATAATTATTGCCATATTTGTCCCGTGTTACCCCAGCCACCCATTTCCTGAATAGGGTTGTTACCCGACACTGGAACTTTTATCCCTAGCACAGAAACTTATTTTGATACCTAATAACTACAGGGATTTGAAAAAAACTGCTTCATTCTGGATCCTGTACACTTTCAGCACATCTCGTGTCAAGTCCTGTATTCTAGAAGTCTGTCCCATCCCAGCAAAATGGCTAAATACTTCCTTTTGAATTGTCCTTACCTCTCAAATGCCAGTACATTTTTTTAAAAGACCTGTATTTTTAAAATAATTGCATTGAGCTGCCAAGAGTAGATACAATTCAGCAACAATTAGATATTGATAACAATGGAAATAGGAATCACAAGTCGACCCTCATGCATGTATATTGAGTATATACCATTGTAACCTTTTATTAAGGTCTGATGATCCAGTGAGTGATATAATAATAATAATATATAATAAACTTGGTATTATCTAAAATAAGCTATAAAATTAAAGCTATGTTGTTTTTTATTTTGGAGACCACATATTTAAAATGTACAGCAGTTTAGCGGGCATAGAACATCAGTATGACTCACTAGGAAATCTGATGGAGAATTCTTTGATATTTTTATGACCACATTCTGGTCTACATGACAAGCAGCCAGTAAGTTATGGGGTGCAGTTGCATTGACCAGGATTTGTGTACCAGTGAAAGTATTCAATTCTTTAGTAATTTGATTGCCAGACACCAAGTTCAAATTGAACACCCAAAAAATCTGAGGTGGGCTAATGTTAGAATTGTGTAATTGCTGTTCTGAAAACTAGGAGAGACAGCACATTTTGGGATGCATCTTCGAATGCATAGATATCAATTGTATTCAGTTTTTCAGATATTTTTCTTGGCTGACCAACTTGAAACTTATGATTACAGGTATATGAATCAGAAAGGTGTTGCCTTACCAACTAGCAGTGCAGAGACCAAAAGAGCTAGGCGAGAAAATCTTCAACAGAAGCAAATCCTTGTACCAGAGCTGTGTGATATACATGTACTTCCAGCCTCTTTATGGCGCAAAACTGTATGCCTGCCTGCAGTTTTGTATCGTGTTAACAATCTACTGTTGGCTGAAGAACTTCGCTGTAAAATCTCACGGGAAACAGGCATTGGAGTTGAGAAGTTACAGGAGAGCTTCAAATTTCCCCAACTTGATTTTGGATTTGAGACCAGCCCAGAAAAGCTGAAAGAAACAGAGTTCAACATTAATAAAAAGACTGATTCTTCTTATCAGAATGTCAGATCTAACTCTGAAAAGTTTGAAATAGAGAATCCTGTTGAAGACAGTTTATGCACCAGAACTGCAGGAAATATAAATAATAATAAAGAGAGAAATTTGATATCAGGGATCAACCAAGATCAATGGGAAATATCTCAAGTGGAAGATGAATTAACACTAGAAAGAGATCTAAAAACTGTTGACGAAAAAATTGATTCATCTTCATCTGACAGTGACTCTGGCATAGCTTCTTCAGGCTCAGACACAAACATTGGAACTTCCAGAACTGTGAATAGAGAGTCACCAGATATTTTGACCATACCATCTCTATGTTACATTTCAAAGACTGGAAAAAGTTTTGATAAAACCTGTAATGAGATCTCGCAGCAAATATCGCTATCTAGTGACACTGATCTTAACCTCACACCATGGTCTTCAAACTGTAACTATTTATGCAATATAACAACACAAGGTTCTTTAATTTCAAACACTTGTGGGAATGACTATAATAAATGCAATATTATTTATACAAATGAGATGGCACAGCCTGTCTCTAATTCTTGTATGAACAGGCAGCCAGATGACAAAAATACATCTACCTCTTCTGTGATAAAAAATGATAATTGCACATATCTTCATACTAACAGCTCATTCACTCCATCACTTTCCAGAGAATCATTAAAATCTGCTTCTCTTATTGGTGCATTTGCCACATTGACCTCTGCCCAAGATATTTGTGAATCAATTCCCATGTCTGTTAATTGTAATGTTTCTACTGCTGCCAGGATAATTAATGACACTTGTTATTCTGAAGCCAATGAAATACTTCCTGCAGCTTGCATTCTGACTGGTGCTAAAAGTAGTGCAGTACAAGTGACATCTATTTCTACACCGTCAACAGTAGCTTCATCATTAATATCATCCACTTCAACATATGCAACTTCTCCATTTTCATTGTCAGATTCAAATCTGGCATCTCAAATTGGTGCAAAATCAGAAGAGGAAGCCATCATTCATCTTACTCCAATTATGAAACATGCATCATCAATTTCTAGTACATTGTTCTCTGTGCAAGACAAAAGAAGTACATATAGCAATAGTATCGAAGGTGTGTTTACAGCAGCATATAGTGAAACTCCATTCCAAGAAAAAATTGCAAACATAAATTGCAGCATCCCTGTGATTGAGGTTCATGATACTCAAGGTTGTGAATTTTTGGAGAATCCTATCTCAACCCCTGCCTTACTTAAAGAAATACATCCAACAAAAACTTATAAACCAAATGTATATTCCACAAAACTTGAATCCTTCTCACCTCCAGCTAATGTTGCTCCTTTGTTTGACCATACTTGTGTTCATCCGTCTGCTCAAAAGGTCTTAGAAAATAAGACTCCCGCTACAAAGAAGCATGGTTCAGTGGCATACCACCAGCTTGCTCATACATTGAACAAAGTTAACTCTGCAACCAATGATCATCTTGTCACAAACAGACATATTTTCAAAAGTAAGAGTCAAGACTTTGCTGAAAATATTAAAATTAATACAAATGGTAAACATGCTTCAACATCAAAACCATCACTGAAAATACCATCTCCATTAGGAAATGATAATTCTGCAATTATTATGAACACACTCGGCCAAGATTTGACAGATCTGGACATAGATCTCATTGTTTCCCATGCATACACTTCTGAAACATTCCATTCATCTGAGTTTCACTGGGGAGCCACGTGTAATGAAATCCCACAGAAAGTATCGGCAATGTGGAATAACAGTTTTGACAATAACGTAGGAAATTTTAACAATAGTGGAGAGTTCAGAAGTCATCAAAATAATCATAGCTTGGAGACAAAAGCAGATATTGTAAATGAGCAGTTAGATACACATTGTTGTGACACAGCTGATGCTGATGTTATTAAATTTTCATTCGTTACGAGCAGTCTAGAAAATGGGAACACCAAAAAACATTTTGTTGTTGATACTTGGCTACCTGAACACAAGGAAAGTAGTGAGATAAAGGAAAATTCAGTGAATGATACAGAACCTTTAAATGTCAGCCAAGAAAATGCTACTTTATCTTCATCCTCAGCCTTTTGTGAAGGAAACATTGATGATCAATCACATGGTCTGCAACCATCAAAATGTAATTTAGCAGAATTTGATATTGGAGTATGGAACAGTGAAAGCCTAATTAATAGCAAATCACAACATGAAGAAAATTCAATTTCCACTGATGTTGAAAATATGACATGTCTTCAGAATCAATCGTTTAAAACTATCACTTCTGTCCCAAATGATACATCATGTTCATTTTTAGCATCATTTGAGGCATCATCTAATGAGCAGCAATATGTAAGTTTGGATGAGGACAGAGATCTGCACACATTTATCGGTCCCAGCCCGTGTCTCATAATGCAAGCGTTGACCATGTCAAATGCCAATGACTTTTTTAGTCTGGAGCGACTGGAGACCATTGGAGACTCATTTCTAAAATATGCTGTCACAGTATACCTGTACTGTTCCTACCCAGGTATACATGAGGGCAAACTGAGCTACCTTCGAAGCAAGCAGGTGAATACTTTTATGATTATTTATTTGTATGGATATGTTTATTTGTATGTTGTAGGACTCATAATTGCATCTAAGATCATTCTCATGTATTATGTGCCATTACTTGATCACTATGTAGTGTGGTCTTTTTATATTTTAGTGCTCATTCAAGGATGACAGAACAGGTCCAGCAAGCTGGTAGGGGATTTAAGTGTTCACAGAATCCTGCTCTAGATATTGTGCAAGAATATAAGAAAATTTGAGAATCTATCAAAGATCAGAATAACAGCATCTCACAAGGCACAAGTACCAATCCGCCATCAAACAACACACCAAGAGTTAAAATAGGTACATGGAATGTCTGTAACATCAACAATAAAGAACCAGAAATAGTTGAATTTAGGATTAACTTGAGATTTCCACAATGGGAATAGCAGATTGTAAGAAGAAAGGTAAAAATACGAAACTAATGCACCACATCTGTGTATTATCCTGGAGCATTGTTCATGAATAACAAAGTCCAGTAGACTATTCTATGCACAGTGTATGATTTATTCTTGATCCAAACATCACTAAGGCCATAAACAAATTATAATTCATATCATAAAGGATAATAGTCATGCAACTTCTAGGAAAAATAGAAAGTACTACTCGCTTACAAACATATGCACCCATAAATGCTGGAAACACAACAGAGGAAAAAGACCACTACTTTGACTTGCTGTCAAGATGTGACCGGACAGGTTCTAAATGAAAACTATTTGTAATGAGAGACCTCAACGGTCATGTAGGTCAACAACGAACACCATGAGAAAACCAGTAGGCCCATTTACAGATAACAGAGATTGTAATTACAATGGACAACACATATTAGAGATCTGTGCCTAACACAGGCTTTACATCACCAACAGTTTCTATGAGCATAAAAAGAGTAAACTTGGTATAAACGGGACAATCCAGATCAGTCTGCTCAAATAATTTGCGTACTGACACTACAGACAGGAACAGACAATGTTAGAAATTCCAAGGCTATTCCCAACATCATAATAACTACAGACCACCGCCTTGTAATTGAATACTTTGGTAAAACAACTTTTAACAAGAAACAACAGAATGATATGTCTTTGAAGAATACTCAGTGTCATTAAGAGATAGAATTAGAAACAATAACATCAGACAGATAAACAAAACAATACCAGTATTGGAGTACATCAAAAGACGACATATCAAGAGGTTTTCATACGCTTCCAGACTACTAACAAACAGCAGGCCACAGATGGCTATGACAGATAGACATAACGGTTATATGTAAAAGGCCGACCATGTAAAAGATGTATCACAGAAATAAAATAAAAAACACAGAACAAGCTTACAAATAGCACACAAGAAGGCCATCTCCAGAGAACTCTTTTACCCCTGACGCCGCAAGGTAAACAAGGGATACAGCGTATAGATGGATAGATAGAATAAGAAACAAAGAAAAGCAATGTGAACAAAAACCATTAACCAATAAGTTGAATGACTCAGAAACACACACAAAATAAACACAGATATGACGTCAGCTATAGCAGAGATCTATATACCTAATAAAATAGAAATGGCAAAAATATAATTATAGAATGCTTAACAAAACACTGGCACTAGATATACAAGGGGAACAGTCTAGTAAAATAATATAGTTAAAGACGCAGTGAAAACTAAAAAGAAACAGTACATGTCCTGGCTGAGAACACAAACAGAAGACGGCTATTAAAGATATAGCAAGATGCTGTAAGAGTAATCAAACAATAAAAGGAAAAATCTTGGATCTTGAATAGAGAAAACCTTAGCGGACTGCGAAGAGTCCAGTAGACAAATCTATAAAGCATAATAATGAAAAAACGAGATGAACCTGTTCATCAGAATATATAAATTACATATAATTATCAGCCAGCCTCTAGATGGGGTAGTAGTTTTGGGTGTTTCAGTGTGTTTCTGATAGAATGGCATTTATACTAATAGCCAGTATGAAGTAAAAAATCTTCATATTAATTATCAGCAGAGTGATGGATCAGGCAGACATTTTGAATACCCTACGGGAAAACACACAAACAAATGACTATAAGTGACGATAACTCTTGTTCCATGACTAGAATAAGGGAGCTTGGTTTGAAATGTGGTTTCGCTAGAAAGGAGCGGTTTTGTTGGCTGGAAGAATGATGGTCAATCAACGGTATACTGGGACTATCAGTCAATGTGTAATGGCGAATACACTCGAGAGATCTGAGCACCTATGAACTTGTCTGAGGTGCAGTGACAATGATCCAACGACTAACTAACTAGATAACCAAAACAATACCAGTATTGGAACACATCAAAAGACAACAGATCAAGTGGTTTTCACAAGCTTCCAGACTACCAACAGACAGCATGCCACAGATGGCTATGACAGATAGACATCATGGCTATAAAGCCAGAGACAGACCATGTAAGAGATGGACAACAGAAATCAATGAAGCCACAGGAACAAGTTTACAAACAGTACACAAGAGGGCCATCTCCAGAGAACTCTTTTACACCTGACGCCACAAGGTAAACGAGGGCAGCATCGAGATAGATAGATATATATATATGTATATATATAAATTTCAGGCATGACATACCCATATATGAGGAAGATATCAGAGAGAGGTGAGAAAAATATTTTAAAGACTTCTTGAACATACCAGAAAATAGGCATATATAGCACCATTCAAACCAAGATATGCAAACGAACAAGAACCTGAAATCCTGGAACAGGAAGTCAGAGAAATTCTCAAGATTAACCAAAAGAATAAATCATCAGGAATGATGGAATAACAATGGAAGTAATACAGGCCTGTGGGGAGACTGGAGTATCTTGATTACTTCATATTTTCAGAAAGGCTGTCCCAGCAGTTTGGCAGAGCGCCATTATAGTATCATTATAGAAGAGAAAAGGAAACAAGCAAGATTGTGGCACATACAGGGAGAACTATCTCCCTGCTTAGCCATTTCTGTAAAATGTTTGCTAAGATTCTTGAAAATGCATAACACCTATTGTAGATCTAGTGCTTAGTCCAGAGCAGTTCGGGTATAGAAAAGAAAGAGTATTCTTGATTAGGAACAAGCGTCACAGCCCTGGGAGCATTCACATAGATGCTCTGCTTGCCGTTCCATCAGCCATCTAAAAGTGTATACGCTCAGTGTCCCAGTCACTGATTACGCGTTCTTCTGATCTTTCTGGAGAGGGAGAACTTTCTCCTATCGCCCTCTAGTCCTTCATATTTCTACCATTCTCTGAATATGTGAATTGCCTTGTTGACCTCCTCCTTGTCTTCTTGTAGGGTATCAATGACTGCTCTAATCAATTCAATCCTGTCTCTTATACCGGTGCAGGAAAAGTGCATACAAATGCAATATTTTCTCTATAACAATTAATGAAAAGACAATAGAATACAAAAACCAAATGAATACTGCTTTTATAAATCAAGAGAAAGCTTTCGATCGAATAAATATGGAACAACTCTGGAGTATTCTTGAAAATTATGACATTTTTTTTTCTTCTTCTTCTTCTTTCGTTCACTTGAAACATGTCTATATCTGTAATTCTGTCTCCTTAATAAAACTCACTGTCTTTTGTAGTTCATACAGTGTCCCATAGAGTTTTGATTCCAGTGTTGTTTCCATCTGGCCAATATGTCTGCCTCAGCGTTTCATGCTCAGAACACTCTTGAAGTATATGTTTGGCACTCTGTGCTGCCTGTCCACATGTACACATGGCTGTGTTGCCAATCTTGAACTTTGTATACATGTGACTGCGGAGTCGGTTGTGTCTTGTTCTGAGACGTAGAATTATAACTTGCTCTGATCTGTTCATAATATGATAGTCATCTTGTGTTGGCGTTTGTGGCTTTCTTATTGACTTGATCATCTGTTTTTTCTGATGGTAGGTGATTGGTATATCTGGTTGGTCTTCGGCAGCACCTTCCTTAGCCAGTTGGTCTGCTTTTTCATTTCCTGGTATTCCAGTGAGAGGGTATCCACTGCATGGTTACCCTATACTGGTAAGACAATTCGCTAAGTAGTTTTTTCAAGTCTGTTAGTTTTTCAGACTGGAGAGCTTGAAGCACTGACCTTGCATCTGTCAGGAATACCACAGGCTGTAGGTCAGAGTTGGAGTTCAGCAGTTTTTTTAGCTGCCACATTAATTGCCATGAAATAAAAGGCCCATTATAAAATTGTGTAAGAGCCATATACAAAGATAGTGAAAGTGCAGTTAGAACAAGTGCAGCACTTACAAAGTGGTTTCAGTAACATCGGGAGTTAGACAGAGCTGTCTTATTATTATTGTTTATTATTTATATGGAAAATACTACCAAAACTAGTAAAAACACTACCAGATGCTTACCACCCACATGACTTAACTTTACTCTTTACTGAGGATCAGTGCCTACTCAGCAGTTCAAAATCAGAGCTGCAAGATCACACAAGCGTACACAGCAAAACCTGTTTCAATCACAATATGAAGATCAATACAGAAAAAAAAAACAGAAGCATTGTCTATAGGTAGATAAATCAAAACAATCAACATAAAGATAAATGATCAATTATTGATTCTGTGCAGGAATATAAATATCTTGGGAGCATTTTTACTGAGGATGCGGAGGATGGAAGAAAGGACAGAGAATTCAAAAAAGCAAACTACATAACTTACACCAGTTTTGAAACACAGATCTATCCCGAGAGAAACCAAAAGGCAAATCATAATTTAAATCTTCAGACCAACATTGTGTTATCAATGTCAGACATGGACACTTACTAAAGAACAAGAGAGAAAGCTTACTACGTGTGAAATGAGATGTGTGAAATAAAAGCAGCAAACAGAACAAGAAGAGATCATGTGAGGAATGAAGAGATTACAAGAACTGTTAGAACAATGTCTGTATTGAAAAATAGACTGAAATGGTTCGTCCACTTAATGAGAATGAACCATTATTGACAAGCAGCTGGAGCATACAATATGAACATGGGAACAGCAAGATGTAGTAGAAGACCAAGATGGTGGATTGAAGGAATTACCAACATTCTGAGACATCACAATATTACTGCATATCAAGCATGCCATAACCCAAAAACTGATTGTCATCCAATACTGCAGTGCATAACAGCTAAAGCAGAGATAAGACAATAGATAGATTAGACTTGATCACTATTCAAACATTTAGTAAAATTGTTGAATAGTCTATCTATCTATACTCTGATTCCTTTTTACCTTGCTGCATCAGAGGTAGCAGAGTTTTCTGGAGATGGCCATTGTATGCACTTTATATATCGAGGTACTTGTTGCCTCCCTTATTTTGGTGGTCCAATGCTTTCATGGTCGATGCCTAGGTCTATGGCCATTTTATCTATGTAGCATCACTTGTTGGAGGACACTGTCTGCTGGTAGTCTGCTGACGTGTGAAAACCATTTGATCTTCTGTCTCTTAATGTATTCTAGTATCTGTGTTGCAATTGCTTTTTTCCTATCATGGTTCTTTATTCTGTCTCTTAGTGATATTCCTAAAATTCTCTCAAATATGCCATTTCAGTTGTCACGATTTTACTTTTGTCTTGCGCTGTCATTGTTTGGCATTGGTAGCATAGTGCTGGTATAATAATCATCTTGTACAATGTCATTTTGGTATTTAAATCTACATATTTATTTTTGATGGCTGGTGTCATCTGTCTTAGCGCTTGATATGCTTTACTGCATCAGGTGTGTATTTCTTTACTACACCTCCCTTCTGCTGTTATATTGCTTCTTAGGTAAGTAAATTCTGTCATCTGGTTAAATCGTTGGTTATCAATATAAATATTGATGATGTTGCTTCCTCCTCTTCCTATTTTCATTACTTTTGCTATTTCTGTATTTATTTTTATATGAAAGGCTTTACATGTTTCATGTAGTCTGTCTATTTTTATCTGTAGTTGTTCTTCTTTTGGTGCTACTATCGCTTGATCGTCTGCAAAAAGCAATTCAGGAATAGTAAAACGCTTTATTATTCGTTACCATACTGCCAGTTTTACACTTTCCTTAACTCTCATTCTCGTAAATTCTCCTCCCTCTTTCCTCTGTATGTTGTTCCTATGTATTCATCTACCCATATGTACCTGCTTTCTACTCCTCATCCTCCTATTCCTCCTCCCACTGATCTGTCCTTTCCCCCCTGAAACCACCCCCTCTAATTCATCTACTGATCATCACCCTCTGGTTCAGTGCATCCCACCTGATCTCCCACTTTCAGCTATTTAAATATGTGCTTAGCAAAGTTTTTACCTTCATCCTCCCCAACTGTAATCACTACTCTTTGCTATGTGATGTTAGTCGTTTTCACTGTATTCTTTACCAATAGCAATACTTTTTTTAACCACATTTCGTACCCTGTACCAGCTTCATGTGATTCCTCTTTCCAAACTGACACGCGTTGTAAACATAATTTGACTCCTCCTCCCACTCCAACGATCAAAATTCTTGATGCTTGGGCAGTGGCGTATCCTGGGGTCTGAAAGAGAGCATGCAACTTTTAAAAAATGATAATTTTCTAATTACCCAGTTATTTGAAGTTCAGTTCTATTCTGCGGCTCTTTCTGCTAAAGTCCTCTGTTACTTTGTTATAAAAGTCATCATTGCCTTTCATCTCTACAAGAAGGTCTTTTTCAATTGACATCATTGATAGAGCAGAAAGACGATATTGCCCCTGCGAGTTCCTTATGACATTTTTAATGCGTTTTAATGCAGAAAACGAACGTTCCACTGAAGACGACGATGCAGGAATTGTCAATATTAATTCACAAAGTTTATGAAGTTCTGGAAGACCACTGTGAAGTCCTTTGTTCAAAAGAAATCTATGAATGTCGGACACATACATTTCTTTAAATTGTTGGGATACAAACATTGCCTTTAGTTCAGATCTCAGTCTTACTATATCAAAATATTTCCCATATATTCCGTTCAGTGTGGAAAACTGCTCTTGTGGAAACTCTTTTGAAAATGTTAAAAATTTCTTACAGTCAAAAATTTCAAGAAATGACAAATCTGACAGAGAATCAAACCGGCTTTGTAACTGGCAGTTTACCGTATCATGAATTTCACAATACAACCTTCTGTACTCATCCTTTGGGATAACTGAGGATTCTCGCTTTCTTCTCTTTGTTGGAGGACCACACTTGAACTCTATTTTGGCCCAAATTGAATCAAAGCCAGTATTGCGCATTGTGAACAATTTTTCTTTTAACTCAACTATCTCTCTAGAGCAATATGTGATGTCCAGTGAATTTGATTGAAGGATATTAAATACAACATCTGTCATCGAAAAAATATCGGTGAACACAGCCAAAAGGAAATTGAATTCAAAATCCCCTAGGTTTGACAGAAATCCAACTGCTTCATTAATTGTTGCGTGATCCCAATCACCAGGTCGTTCCAAAATGCATTCAAATAAATCTATTAATTCATTATGATATTCAGAAACAGTCTGTACTAAACGACTGGAATAATTCCATCTGGTTGCCGCCAGCTTGGGAAACCGTTTTTTCACTATGGTGTCCAACAAATGTGTTCTCTTTGCTGAATGACTAAAAAATGAAGCAAAACTGCTAAGTGACGAAAAGAATATTCTACACGCACTTATGCATGAGACAGCTTGAGACAGTACTAAATTAAGTTTGTGTGCATAGCAGTGGATGAATAATGCCTGAGAAACAACTTCCCTAACTCTCGTCTGCACACCACTCAATTGGCCTGCCATTACTGCTGCACCATCATAAGTTTGTGCTACTAGTTTTTCTCTACAGTCAAATTGATCAAGACTGTCTAAAGCCAGTTTTGACAATGCTTGTGCAGATCTGTCAGAGCTAACGTCATGAAAGCCAATAAATCTTTCGTAAATATTACCATTATAAACATATCTAAAAACAACTGACAGCTGAGACAAGTTTGTTACATCAGAGGTCTCGTCAATTAGGATGGCGACAAATTTGAACGATTGAATCTGAAATTTCACTTCTGCGGTTATTACATTGTTCACACTTTGGATAAGATCGTTCTGTATTAATGGGGAAAGACCCATGAATATATTTGACGTCATGAGATGCTGATGCAATTTTTCATCAAACTCTGCTAATAAATTTAAAGCTTCAATGTAGTTCCCACGATTAGTGGAATCAATCCCCTCGCTGTGACCACGAAAAGCTAATTCTTGTTTTCCTAAAAAAACAAGTAACAGCAATTAACCTCTTAAGGATTTCTCGAAAATTTTTAACTGTTTCATTGTGTTTCATAATACTTTCTTTTTTCTGAAAATCCAATTGAACATCAATTCTGCTGGAGCCAAACACTCGTAACGCTATCCAAACGTGAATATGACTTTCAGACTTTTCGTGTCTTGAAATAGCGTTATGTAAATTATTTAGATCAGAATACCCGCGTTGTCTGCTGTTCCAAGGCGAAGTGTCATTTACAAACAATATACATGGCCAGCAAAATAACTTACATAATGATTCCGAACCACAAAGCCACACGACTTTCTTATATAAATCATTGTTAAATGAACGGACACATTTTGTTCCTTCTCGTTTCAAACTGCTTAACGCAGGAATCGGTCTGCCCATTTTTACCAAGTCCAATTTTTCATTAAATGTTCGCGATTGAAACGGTCGCTCAAATAAATCTACAACAACATCATTAATAGAATCAGCCATAATAACCACCACAGTAAACAAATATACTAAGTTTAGTAATTAACAATAGCAATACACATGTTTCTGTACAAACACAAAATATTAAATATCAGCTGATTAAAATCACGTTTGAAGTTTTGAATTCTTAAGGTTTGAAATCGAAACCACATCGCTGTGTAAATGTGCGTGTGTGTTGAGTAAGATCACGTGACGTGTACCAAAAGTGACCAGAAATGGCTTACTAAACAAGTGTGTGTGTATGCAATCAAGATTATAATTGCTTGCATTGTTATCATTAGTTTAACATTCAAATAAAAGTACTAGAACATAGAAATTGCACTGTTTCACACCAGTAAATAAATGTTCATCAATCAATTTATTATTTGCCAGTGCTAAATTGTTATAATAGTGATTGAATCATAAAATGTATTAATTTTTTTTTCATCGCAAGCTTACTCTGGAGACAGGGATTTAAAAAAAACACACAGTATATCACTGCGCTTATATGTAAAGGGACTATTTTAACGAAAGCAACTTCAAAATTGCTTCAGTGCGGCCACTTCAACTTTCATATGTGTTGCCAGCACTAATTTTCGGAAAAATTCAGATTTGTGAGAAAAATATTTTAAAATATATTTTTGAGCAATGCTGCAAGGGCTAAGTTTGGATGGGGGATAGATCACTGACTGGTTTATCATTTTCGCAACTCTTGAAGGCATGCAATGCTTGCCTTGCTTATGCTTAGTATACGCCACTGTGCTTGGGGTACTTGGTATAATTATGGATTTAATTCTCCATGCTATGCACCAGCTTTGCCTTCCCTAGTTTCAGCATTACCAAAGCAGAGTTGCAGGCGCTCTCTATCCTTCGTTCATGTGACAATATTATAAAACCAGCTAATAAGGGTTGCACTGTTGTCATTTGGCAGATATTAAGGAAGCAACACACCAATTAGAAGATCCCGCATTTTATCGGCAATGTGTTACGGATCCCATTATGTCACACTTTATTAAAGTTAAAAAGCTATCAAACAGCTTGTCAAACATATCTTTATGGTGATCAAATTTATGGTGTATGACTACTGCCTTTAATATTGAGCATGAATCTCTATGTACATTTTGTTGGTGTACAGCAAACACAGTTGTATAAGATCAATTATTTCACATACTTGCACACATATTTCATTGACTTCACAGAGTTGTAATACTCAACATTAATGTGGTATTGAAATTGCCAAATGACGATAAGGTACACTTCTATTTTTAGCCTTCTTTTGTCCAATAGTTACCTTAAAACTGCTATCATCATGTTTCCATCTTCGGTATGATGTGTAGTCATCGTGTTTAGACAGAGTTTCTTTAAAGATTAGAGTCTTTATGGTGTATTTATTAATCTGTTCGCTTTGCGCTCAATTGGTTACATATTTAAATCCTGCATTCATAGTCTTTTATTACAAAGTGTCTGTTTTTTGGAACAATAATGTCATTGTTTTTGTGAACATTTGCTAATAATAAATGTGTAGACGTTTTTCCAATGTGATCAGGTTCATCCAAATAGAAAATGTCACCATTCTAATCAAATAAATATTTCAATTATTGTCTATTGAGGCCATCGAGGCCAGCACCGTGAAGTGGTGATGGGGCGTAGTTCAGCCATCAGGGGCTGGAAACTAAGACTGGTTGGGCAGTCCCACTTGAGTAGGACCACAGTCCTGCCCATGTAAGCAATGTGCTGAAAACGGAGGTAACCAACCAAAAAGTGCACAAAGAATTATGATGCCACGTGCAAAACACAATGAAAACATGACAGTATCTCATAATAGTTATGGTGCGCGTAGTCGTAACCTTCGATAACAGTTACCATGTTGTTCCGACAGGCCAACATTGTGCTTGAACTAGTTATGGGCACGCCATAGGTAGGCACAACAAAGAAACCTGTCGCAAGGGCCAAAGTTGTGCCCTGATGTCGGCGTCTGTTTCGGCGGCATTAGACTTGAAACAGCATCAGTCAGATGGCTTCTGGAGCAGAGGGCGGAACACTTATGGGAATGCCTCACGTGCTGTGAGGCCAGTTTCCAATCAAGAATCAAGAAGAATCAAGTATGGTGCCTGCCCTGTGACAGATTTTCAGGCAGGGATGGTGCCGGGCCCTATACCTCGAAAGGGCCCAACCTCAATTACTGGAAGTCTTTTTCAATTGTCCCAGGAAACCAGGAGGCAAGAGAATAGACCTACAAGCCAAGAAAAACCAACGACCTATTAAAATAATGCACTGAATGCTGAGGGAGTCAACAGCAAAAGAGATGGATACAGTAAAAAATTGGAGCTTGAAAATATCCTGTGTGAAGAACAAGTTAATGTATGCTGTATTCAAGAAACATACCTCAGCAGCGATATAGCCTTTAAAATCAGAGGCTACCAGTGCTACTGATCTGACCGAAAGGACACGAAAGGGTGGAATTCTGACACTTGTTAAAAAACCATATCACTGCGTGTCAGCTGGAAGTGTATATGGAGGGAGCAGAATACTAGATGCTCCACCTAAAGACAGACAGTACAGAATTCCATCTCCTGAACTACTACTGCCCAAGTTATAGACCATTGGCACTAGACAATTCCAGACAAAGAGAGACTTATGGTGTGTGGTGAATTCAACAGCCACTCTCAGAGATGGGGCTATGATCACATGAACAATAGAGGTGAGGAACGTGAGAGCTGGCAAGATGAAAATAATCTCATACTTATTAACCAGTCAGCAGACTCACCAACCTTCTATTCGAGAGCATGGCACACCACCACTACATCAGGCCTTGAATGGAACATTACACGTCATTGGAAAGCAGCTTGGTAGTGACTACAGACCAGTATTTTTGGAAATCCACAAGGAATTTATCAAGGAGAGCAGCATACTCACTAGGTGGAACTATAAGAGGGCAGATTGGAAAATGTACCAGCATTTAACCAGTGTTCTAGCTAAGGAAATGAACATGGACAAAGACATCAATAGAAAATTGAGTGAATGTAATAGATGCATACTATATGCTGCTAGTAAAACCATACCCAGGGGGGCACGCAGAAACTACAAACCTTACTGGAATGATGAACTGGAGAAGCTTCAAAATGAGATGGAAACATCTAGACAGCAGGCAGAGAACAGACCTAGCCGAGAACACCACAACAAATAACAGCAAACAAAGGCTAAATTTCAAAGAGCCAAGTTACGAGCCAGATGGAGCAACTGGAAAGAAAAAAAACAGTCTCAAGAAAAAAGAAAAAAAAACAGAGTAGATATTAAATAGGCTTGGTGATAAAATGCATCCTTGTCTTACCCATCTTCTTATTTCTATGTATGGTGGGTAGCTGTTTTCACACCTGATTGATGCAGTTTGTTCCCAATATATATTTCTAATCAGTCTGATGTCATTTCCATCTATGCCTATTTCTTGCAGACATAAATTATAGAAGAAGGAAATTATAGAAACTGGTAAAACAACTAAATGATGAAGGTACAAGAGGAAATACAAGGATCACACTTTACAAAGAAAAATTTTAACTGGTAAGCATGCAGCTGATTACTTTGCAGATTCCTTTGCAAAAGAAAATAACGTCAAAGTTAGCCCAGATAAACAATGGGAGGTTTGAGAGAACCAGCAAAACATTGGACAAGGCGAACCTATACCGGAAGTCATGGAGACACCAATCACAATGAAAGAAAAGTCCCCAGGAGCTGATGGAGTGTCCAATTAAATGATGAAAAACTTGGGAACTGCAGCAAGAGAAAAGCTACTGCAGATCTTCAATACAAGCTGGACCACAGGTAATGTTCCACAGTCATGGAGGGAAGCAATAATGATACCACTCCTCAAATCAGGAAAAGATGGCAACACAGTCTCCAACTACAGACCCATCTGCCTCACAAGTTGTTTATGCAAAACAATGGAATGCATTATCAATCTTAGGATGCAGTGGTACCTTGAAAGTGAAAACCTTCTGGTATCACAGCAAGCAGGTTTCAGACAGTGCTACTCTACTGAAAATCAGGCAACCTACCTCTCTCATGAGATTAAGGACGCATTCCAAAATAAGAAACTAATACTAGCAGCATGGATAGACCTCAGAAAAGCATTAGACAAGGTTTGGAAAGAAGGACTCTTAAAGAAATTGCAGGGTTAGCTCAAGAATGTACAAATGAGTAAAAGCATACTTGCATAATAGAAGAGCCAGGATACATTTAGATGGTCGCAAGAGCAAGAAAGTCTTACGGAGTTATGGAGTCCCCCATGGAGGAGTCCTGTCACCCACACTTTTCTTGGTTTACATCAATGACCTAGTTGCCGAACTACCACATGGGATCAAAGTGGCAATGTATGCAGACGACCTGGTGATCTGGTGCATGGAAGAACATGCGACAGTCGCCACTAAACAAATACAAAGAGCTATTGACGCCTTAACCTTATGGGCAAATAGATGGTGCGTCAGCGTTAACACAGATAAGTGCAGCACTACACTCTTTACCCTCTCAGAAAAACAAAAAAGCCAGTGTTATCACGATAGATGGAGAGCTTTTGAAAGAAGACAAACAACCCACATACCTCAGAGTTACTTTTGATAATAAGCTGACATGGAAGCAGCACATAAAAAAAGCAACAACAAAAGCCAGGAGGAAGTTAGCTATCCTGAGAAAACTAAGTGGAACCACATGGGGAGCCAGTGGGAATATACTCCATAAAGTTTACCAGCAAGGCATAAGACCACACCTGGAATATGGTTCAGCTGTGTGGTGTCCTGCATCAAACACCACATTACAAGAACTAGATAGAGTGCAAAACCAGGCACTTAGAATATGACAATCAATACAAGGTAACTGCGTGAAACGTAACAACAATTAGACATACGTAAAACACAGGTTTATATATCGTCTCAATGGGACACCATAGACTATATCTAAAACTAGTGGGTAATGATGGGCAATGATGAAACTTTACTTCATTTCCCAAGGCCACTTCCTCCATCGATGAGGCCTTTACATGTGAATCCCGTAATGTCATTTACGTGATCATATGTTAACGCTGTGGCAAACAGTACATCGGGGAAACCGGCCTACGATTGAGCGATCGCTTTTGTAACCATCTTCATGCCATCAAGCACAGAACACCCACTCCTGTGGCCACACACTTCAACGGCGATGGTCATCATGGTGCTTTGGATATTCAGGTCACCGCCATCAGATCTTGCACCACCGATGATAGATCTAGGTATGCTCTAGAAAATCGTCTCATTTTCGAATTGGGTACACTCAAGCCTTTTGGACTCAATTCCAACCACTCTTAAGTCTAGTACTGGTTTGGTGTGGTCTTTGTCTTTATTCTTTTTGTTCCGTCATTTACTCATCTTTTTGTTCGTTTCGTTTCCACATATATTTAAGTTTTTATGTACTTTCTGACCTTCCGGCATATTATTTCCGTTGGACGTTGTGATAATTTTTCTATTCGTCGTCTTTTAATGTCTTGTTTGTGTCTTGATAAAGACCTTTTGGTTGAAACGTTGAATATGATTTGTGTATTGTAATGTTTATGATTTCTTGTGTGCTCATCATTGCCCATCATTACCCACTAGTTTTAGATATAGTCTATGGTGTCCCATTCAGACGATATATAAACCTGTGTTTTACGTAAGTCTAAGCACTTAGAATAATGTTAGGAGCAATGAAATCAACACCCATAGCAGAGATGCAGAAAATGGGAAGAATGCAAACACTTTGCGAACGCAGAGACACAAAAGTACTAATTCAAGCAGAAAAGTTCCAGTGTATGCCAAGTCATCCAATGAAGGAAAGATTCCAAAATCTAGCAATGGGGCGACTGAAAAGAAGCAGCTTTATCCATCAAGCTAAACGACTCCGTAGACAACTTACAGACCTACCTGAAGTTGATAGCCCCTTAAGGTCTGTACCAGAACAAACCCCGTGGAGTGAAAGCCATGGAATGCCAATATACATTCAGACCCATATGAAAGGAATACTAAGTGAGGACGAACAGAACAGTGTGCAGCGAATTACAGTCACCCTCAGTTTCCTGGATGAGGAATATCCAAAAGATATATGGGTCAGAGTATACACAGATCGGTCAGCACAGAACGCAGTGAGGAATGGAAGTGCAGGTGTATATATATATATATATATAATATTTACACAAGTCTAGAGATCAGAACACCAACAGGGAAATTCTGCTATAATTATGATGCAAAAATTCAGGCAATTATGGTATCAACTGAAAAATTGCTGAACTCCAATTCTGGCCCACAGCCCGTGGTATTCCTGACAGATGCAAGGTCAGTGCTTCAAGCTCTCCAGTCTGGAAAACTAACAGACTTGCAAAAACTACTTAATGAACTGTTTTACCAGTATAGGGTAACCATGCAGTGGATATCCTCTCACTGTGGAATACCAGGAAATGATAAAACAGACCAACTGGCTAAGGAAGGTGCTGCCGAAGACCAACCAGATGTACTAATCACCTACCATTAGAAAATACAGATGATCAAGTCAATAAAAAAAGCCATAAACACCAACACAAGATGAATATCAGATTATGAATAGATCAGAACAAGTTGTAATTCTATGCCTCAGAACAGGACACAACCGACTCCGCAGTCACATGTGCACATGTCGGCAGGCAGCACAGAGTACCAAGCATATACTTCAAGATTGTTCTGACTATGAAACACTGAGGCAGTCATATAAAGCTCTATGGGCCACTATATGAGTATGAACTACAAACGTCATGAGTTTTATTAAGGAGACAGAATTACAGATATAGACATGTTTCAAGTGAATGAAAGAAGAAGAAGGCAGCATATAGAAAACTGGTCTGCTGAAACAGCTCTCATGCAAAGAGCCTTAGCAGTGGTGGGAAGTTGGTTGTTGTGAATAAGAGTTTTCAGTGTTGTTGACCACCTTCTGGTTGGGCACAGTCCAATCAGATGTACGAGCTGTGTAAAAAGCTCTGTGACCACACTGTGACTTATTTTTGCATTCATGTCTCCAATGACTATTAGAATATCTGTTGATCTTACTGGTTTGAGTATGTGAGTAATAATTATTTGTTTCTTCTTCAGTGTGGCCTGAATTTGGTGCATATGTTTGTATAATGGCTAGATCAAAAGGTTTTGCTTTGATCTTTAGCATCATCATTCTGTCATTGTATGTGCAGTACCTGCTGCTGATAAAAAAGAGTGCATAGTCTTGTGAAAAGAGGAGAAGTTGCAGCCCAACAGTAGAGAGTAGCTAGAAAGTCACAGATAGACCAAAATCTGCCTACAGTGATCATTCCAAGTCTGAACTGTCCAAGAACATTTACAGCTCGAATTATGGCTCATTAGCCATCTACGAACTATTATGTATGGTCATAATTCTAACTGAATTTTCAAAAGTGGATGTAAAAATGGTCATCATCACTTGTGATGGACGAACTCACACACATGCTGATGTATTTTTCGATTTAATTTGTATCAGTAACCCATTCTTCCCTTCCCCCCCCCTTTCCCGTTATGATAATCTCCTGCATGTATGAAGATACATTTTTCCTTTCGTTTATAACCAGCATCTTTCCATCTTCTCACTGCTACTTCTAGAATGTCTACATTTAATGCTTCTGCCTCTAATATTTAAAGTTTTCTAACTTCCCCGCTTGATTTTAATCTGTTTTTTTTCTACTCTTCAGGTGTTGACTTTGGAGTGTACATTGTTGGGCCTTAGTCTTTTTTACGACAGCTAGTCAACATTCATTATTATGCTCTGAATGTGCTATACACTTTGCTATTTTGCAGTTTATCCATTTTTATTCCTTCACCAGATAGACCATTTTTGTATTAAGAAAAAATTTAGTTCAGCTATACAGGACGTAAGAGCTTTTAGAGGAGCAGATATTGGAAGTGATCACAATCTCTGCATGGCTAAGCTAAAAATCAAACTTAAAAAACATCAAAAGATCACCTACCACAGAAAAATTGATAACAATACATCTACTAGAAAGTAATTTACAAAAGAATACAACACCAAAATCAACAATCAATACACCGCCTTAGATAAACCATCAGAATTAGTAAATCCCATAACATCCATAGAAACGGAATGGGAGAATTTTAGAAATACTGCAATAAATGCTGCTTTGGATACAGCAGGTCTCATACAAAACAATAAGAAGAAATGGATAAGCGAGAACACTTGGTCAAAAATCCAAAACTGTAAAGAGATGAAGCAAAAAATACTCGCTGCAAAAAACCACTCGGAACAAAACAGACTCACATACGCACTTTTAGACAAAGAAGTTAAAGCAAGCGCTAGAAAGGACAGGCACAATTATATAAACAACTTAGCATTGGAAGCTGAATCAGCCTCAAAACACAACAGCAGCAAGATACTACACCACATAACCAAACAACTGCCACTTATCTCAAATGCATCTATTAAAGACAAAAATGGCAAAGTTCTAACAACAACTGAACAACAAAAGCAAAGATGGGCCGAACATTTCCAAGATCTTCTTAACAGACCACCACCCCAATCTACTCCAAATCTAGAGGAAGAAGAGACAATGCCAACATTAGAGGATTCAATAGAAAATTTCACTCTTGAAGAGGTAAAACAAACCATTAAGAAATTAAAAAAACAATAAAGCAGCAGGTCAAGATATCACAAGTGAAATGTTAAAAGTAGCAAATGATAATACCTTGTCTTTTTTACTGGATATTTTCAATATGATTTGGAAAAACGAATGCCCACCCCAACAATGGAAAAATGGTATCATTATCAAACTATCACACAAAGGAGACCTAACAAACTGTGATAACTGGAGGGGAATCACACTACTATCCGTATCTAGTAAAATTCTTTGTAATATTATGCTTGCAAGATTAAAGTCATCCTTAAACAAAAGATTTAGAGAAGAGCAGTCAGGCTTTAGACCAGGTCGTTCCTGCCTCGACCATATATTCACTCTTAGAACAATTATGGAAGAATGTCTAGAATTTAGATCTAATCTCATAATAAACTTCATTGATTTTCAAAAAGCCTTTGACAGTATCCATCGACCATACAATGGGAAATTTTACAAATATGCAGATTCCAAAACAAATATAACAAATATATAAATGTGATAAAATCATTCTATACCAACTTAAAATGCTGTGTTAGAACAGAAAAAGACAATTCAGAATGGTTCCCTGTGATTACTGGTGTTAAACAAGGCTGTCCTATGTCACCATTACTATTCAATATCGCAATTGATTGGGCTATGAGAAAAAGCAAACAAAAACTGATATATTTAAACTCATTGCAGGACAAATAGGTCTCTAAATCAATTCATCAAAAATAAAATTTATGGACCACCAATTCACCAAACGAAATTACTTTAAATGGACAACTAGAAAAAGTACACAAATTCTCCTATCTAGGAAGCAAATTAACACTCGATGGTGATGTCATGACAGAAATTACAACTCGCATTGCCCTAGCATCAAGTGCATTTAACAGACTGTCTAATATCTAGAAGTCAAAGTCAATCAGCACACACACGATAATGCGCTTATTTAATTCCTGCGTTATTCCTGTACTATCATATGGATGTGAGAGCTGGAAAAACTCTTTATATTCAGAAAAGAAATTACTGAGTTTCGTGAGACTCATCAAAATTTCATCACAAATTTTATCAGAAAACGCCGTTTGTCCTACATCGGGCATGTCCTACACGCACACACCAACAGAATACACCACCAATCTATGGAATGGATACCTACAGGCAAAAGAGCAAGGGGTAGACCAAAAGAAACACTCAGAAGAACAATACTTAGAGAAAGTAAAACAACCAATATTCATACTATTCAAGAACTGCACAGAATAGCTTTGCACAGACATAATTGGAGAGATCTGACCTATGCGCTAACTTCAGCGCAAAAGGAAAATTAATGAATATGCATAGGCCAGAGTAAAATTTATTGAGAAAGTTTTAAATCATCCTTTGTATATATTTACCAATCATAAAAACATTTGCTTTGTGATTTGAATTATAATTTTCCTTGATAATCTGTATATATCTAAAAACTTCTAAATAATTCTTTGATATATGAATATAAATTGCAAAACTATTTATGAACAGGTCAGCAACTACAATCTCTACCGTTTAGGCCGTCGCAAATGTCTAGCTGAGTGTATGGTTTCCACTAAGTTTGAGCCATATGAAAACTGGCTTCCACCAGGATTTGTCATCAATGAGGATCGGAGACGTGGACCAGTTCCTAAAGTTGTTATTGTGACACCAGAATCAAAGATTGCAAATACCTCTCGCAGTTTCCACATTGATGAGTCTTTTGACGCAGGTATGTAACATAGTGGTTTCAATAAGCATTAGTTAACATGAATGAAGAAGACTTAGTGCACATACCCGGGTATCTTAAGTTAACCTCAGATTACATATATCAAGACAATCCTCTGAGAAAATAGCAAAATAGGATGAACTAGCAAGATATAAAATATAAAATAATTTTATCTTATAATATAATATTTCTTTTAACCTTTAGCAAGCCAGATTAAAAAATAAAAACGTCTTCCTTCCACCGGATTCTTTTTTGAGAATTTGCGTTATTGATGGTGACTGTTTTTAAAATGTGATAATTTTTTGGTTGTTAGAGATATTTAAATAATATTTGCACATATAAATAAGGAATTCAATTCTGCATATATTGGTGTAATTTCTGTACGTGTCTGTGTGTGATACCAGTCGTATGAGAAAGTGGTAAAGACGTTTTTCACAAAAAAACATTTATTTTATAATAAATAAGAGAGAAAAAATTAGTATAAAAATAACTTACCTTACTTATCGAATCGCTTGGCAACACTGTACACTAAATCACATGCAAATCTGTTGTATTTATGTTCTTTCATTGCGAAATTATCAAAATATTGCGGGCGGAACTGTATAAAACATGTCGATTTGCAGTAAAATCGTTCTTTGAGCTTAGGCCTAGGGTCATTTTTGGTGCCACTTCAACATATTCGATATCAAACATCTACAATTCTCCAAACCAACACGGCATTTTGTATATTCACTGCTGTGAAACTATATAACCCAATAATTCATGATTCAAGCCACGATTCAATGTTATTTTATTCAAAAATATGATGAAAGAAAGGTCTATAAAACCGTTCCACCATCATGGCATCGTACCGGTGTGCAGTCAAATTGTGGTCAAATTAATTGCTATAAAACGTATACCTTCTAACTAGACATTTTCTCAACGATCATGTTGGATGTAGAAATGAACCGTCTTCAATTGCGCATGTTTCCCGAGTATGTACATTAACCAATCATGCTGTGATGCGTCTATTATAACGATATCTCATTGGATGGAGTATGTCGCCAACGACGCTAGCCGCCATTTTTTTGTTGTCGACAGGTGTTAATATAGGCGCGGTGAAGGTTAAAATAATCATAAAAATAAAGGCAACAAGAGAGATTGTGAAACATTTAGAGCAGGGGTGGGCAAAATTTGTGTGCAGAGGGCCATATTGAAAATTGTAACGCTATTGGAGGGTCACATATAATATTATGTATATTTTTGTTTAAAATTATCGGTAAGTAATCAATTAAATATTTTTATTGTAAAAAAAGTTAGTTTTACATAATGTAGATAACTTCTGAAATAAATTACATTTCTATCAGACTTACACTATAACAGTATATTTTCTAATATGGATAAAAGGTTTTGCAAATATTTTAACAATATTTGAAAAATATTATGTTGCATACAGTTACAATATGGGTTCATATCAATAGTTTTAATGAAGATTTAAAAAAAAACACTATATACATACAGTCACAACAGTTATAACCTTATTGATATTATTAATATCTAATGATATGTATGTAATTGCTTGTAAGATTTTATAATTCTTTTGAAATCTGGAACAAGTTTACTTATAGAAATTTGCATGACTGCATGTTTTCACTTGCTTGTCTGGAAAACAGTGAGAGTTTGGCTTTAAATGATTTTACATGAACATACATTTCATGTGCAAACAAACCATTGCCCTGAACTTTAACATTCAGTTCATTTAACTTTTCCATTATTTCAATGGCAAATATAAAGTCATGCTTCCACTCTGCATCAACAATGTTAACATTGAAGTTGCATTCTATGCCCTTCATCAAATATTACTATTTCTTCTTTAAGATCCCATACTCTCCTTAAAACCTTTCCAAGACTCAACCATCGAACTGTACTGTGGTACAGGACATCAGAATGTTCAGTTTCTAGATCGTCTAGTAATGCTCTGAACTGCCTGTGATTGAGTCCTCTTGATCTGATGGTTTATGACACTGACAACTGGGTCAATAAGATGCTTAATTTTTAAAACAGATTTACACAAACTTTCTTGATGAATCACACAGTGAAGTGGTAATATTACGTGGTCAGGATATTCTGACTTAATCCTATCATTGATCAACTTTATCAGTCCTATATTTTTTCCAGTTAAAGCATGAGCACCATTAGTTGTAATACTGGCCATCTTGTTCCACATTAACCCAGCTCTTTCAATACAGCTACCAGCATTGAATATATCGGGGCCAGTGTTAGTGTCTTTGATCGACTCAACACTCAGTAACTCTTCAAAAAGTTTAAAAGAATTGTTTATTCCACGTATAAAAACTAATAATTGAGCAGTATCCTGTACATCAGTACTTTTGTCCAATGCAAGAGAGTACCACAAAAAATGCTTACTTGCATCTTGAAGTTGAAGGGTCAAATCTTCACTTATCTTTTCAACACGTCTGACCACATTTCTTCTGGATACTGTCAAATTTGTTGTTTTGTTCTGAACACAGAATGTTTGTTGCATCTAGTAAACATTCCTTAATAAATTCACCATTAGAAAATGGCTTGTTGTATTTCACAATTTTGTGTGACAACACCAAACTGGCCTCTGATGTGGAATCTTGAATTGAAGACTGTTTTGTAAACACAGTTTGTTGTTTCTCCAGACTTTTTACCAACTCCATGCATTTTCTTTTCCTTTCTTCAGATGTTAGATTGTGTCCGAAATTGGGATGTTTTTTCTGGTAATGTCTTTTTAAGTTATATTCTTTAAAAACAGCCACTGATTCATGCTTAAAAGTTAAAAACAATTAATTATAATTTGAAAGGCAATTTTCAACCTTTATAAAATTTATCGTCCGAGTACTTATAATCATTGAGAAACATTCAGCCAATCAAATTACGTCAATTCTAGTATAGTAAATTATTCAATATTAAACACTCATATTAAACGTAGTAAAATTTCATTTGAGGGCCGCAAAATATCCAATGGCGGGCCACATGCAGCCCGTGGGCCATATTTTGCCCACCCGTGATTTAGAGGAATATCTCCACTTAGTCACATAGGAAAGATATATACAAAATTCATAGAACAAAGAATTAGATCAATAACAGAACCACAGCTAACTAAAACCCAATTTGGATTCAGAAAAGAGGAGGCTACATAGACACCATCTTTATACAGGGACAATTAAGCAAAAAGGAAATTGAATATGACCAACAGCTGAACATCACCTTTAATTAAGAGAAGATCTTTTACAGAGTTGACAGGGATAAACTGTGGCAGATACTAGAAAATAACAGAATACATGGACAATACTAGACAACATAAGAGCACCATATAATAACTTACAAAGAACAAACAAAGGTCTCACAGAACCGTTTGAAACAACAATGGGAGTAAGATAGGGATGTGTACTATCACCACTGCTGTTTGTTACATACATGGACAGGATTGTGAAAGAGGCAGAAGCAAGAAGCAAACTCATCTTAGAAACATCAAGAGACCCATGTAGCTCTCTACATGATCAACTCTTCACAGATGATCAAGGTCTAACACATGAAACCGAAGACGAACTGCAAAGACAAACAAATTCACTACAGGCAGCGTGCGAAGTATACAATATAAGATTGAACACATCTATCTGTCTGTCCGTCCGTCCGTCTGTCTGTCTATCTAATCATCGAGCATGATTCCAGAATCAAAGAATGATTTGAGTATAGGAAAATGTGACAGTAGAATTGGGCCCGGGTTGGGATCACTGGTAAGTAGAAGCTTGTCTCAGGAAAACAACACTTTAGTTCCGGTTTCCTTGAAACATTTTCCGATTCTCTTCGCACATGTCACTGCCCTCTAGCGCTGTGCTAACTTCTCAATGTGCTCATTGTGCTATTATTATTCTTATGGTGAGTGACACACCAATTCTTTATATTTCTAATAACATCTGCCCACTTCGTAGCAATTGCATTGGCTGCCCGTATAATGCTTCTGCCGAACTGACTAGCTTCACTGTGAGTCAACAGTGCTGCTGCATGTGTTGGCGCAGAGGTATCGGAGATATCGCCTATCTGATTGCAGTTAAATCTCTTTCCATCTGCTACCTCCACATTCACGGACACGATCCCCAAATATTAATAGCCAGAATTAACACGAGCAGCTGTATTTCTGTTTCCAGGGTGCACCACGAGGAGGTACATTTGGGATCTTGGTTTACTTCTAACCCTGGGTCCACAGAGAGCAATGCAGTACCCAATGCACCCCATGAGAAGAATAAGGGGAAAGATCAAACCAGACATTTTAGAAGAGCAGTGTGGATTTGTGGAATGAAAAGACACAAAGAAATGCCCTATATATACCCCGGTAATAAGAACATTGATGAAAAGCTATAGAAGTACAAAATGACCTGTACTTCTGGTTCACAAATTACAGTAAAGCATTTGACACAGTGAAGCATTCAGAAATTATAAAAATGTTAGAAAAGCTCAATATTGATGGAATATACCTAAAGGTAGTAAGAAATATGTATTGGAAACAAATCGCTGTGATGAGAATTGACAGTAGTGTTAGGAGAATTCTAAAATATAGAAATGGGTGTCAGATAAGGATGTGTAATGTTACCGGATCTTTTCTCCCTGTATACCAACGGTTTCCTAAGTGTGCGTAGTGATGCCAAGGGGCGCCGCAAAGAGTCTCCACAGATGCCAAACCAAAAAAAAATGAAATATATGGTATAAAATTGATTTTTATTAAACAGCTTATTTTACACTTGATTTTAAATATAATCAACATTGATTTACTCAAAATAAATATTATCATTTTGTAAACTGAATGTTTCTGTACCTCTGTTTTATAGACTACACTAAAGTATTTGATAAAGTAAAACATAGCAAAATTATACACATGCTAGAGAATTTGAAAATTGACAACAAGGATTTAAGAATAATCAAGAACATGTACTGGTAACAAACAGCAGCAATAAGAGTAGGAAATCAATTTGGCCCTTTTCGACAAATAAAACAAGGAGTCAGACAGGGAATCGTGCTTTCACCAGACCTGTTCTCTTTATACAGTGAAAACATATTGCTTGCAATAGTAGATATCCCAGGAATATCAGTGGGAGGACATAACATAAATAATTTGAGATATGTGAATGACACTGTTCTGATTGCAAAAAGTGAGGAAGACCTTCAAGATTTAATTAATGTAGTAGTCACAGAAAGTAAAGAGAAAGGCCTCTTCCTAAATATCAAGAAAACAGAAGTAATGGTTATTTCAAAGAAACAAAATAACAAACCTTGCAAGATCAAAGTGAATGATATAGTATTAAAACAGGTCCACCAATTCAAATATCTACCGTAGGTACAATGATTACAGCAGATGGAAAAAATTAATCAGTAATAAGATGCAGAATAGGACAGGCAAAAACAACATTCAGAAAAATGAAAAATATACTGTGTAATATGACCATGTCATTAGAGGTGAGAAAGAAAATTCTGCAGTGCTATATAACCTCTATATGGGTGCGAGTCTTGGACAATAAACAAACTGGAAAGTGGGATATTGGAGGCAACAGAGATGTGGTTCTACAGAAGAATGCTGAGAATACCAAAGACTGCCAGAAAAACTAATGTAGTGGTGTTGAAAGAGTTAAATTCGAAACAGACCTTAATCAACAATATAAGAAAAAGGCAATCTTCATTTTTTGGCCACTTCATGAGACAGGCAGGTTTAGAGAACATAATCAGAACAGGCAAGATTGAAGGCACCAGAGACAGAGGGCGACAACGTGAGAAAATATTGGACAGTTTGACAACCTGTCATGGCAAGGAAACAACAATGACTTTGATACATAATACTGTCGACAGAGAGCTGTGGAGAGCCATGCCCGCCTACGCCATCCGGCATGGCACCTGATGATGATGAAACTGAATGTTAGATTTAATGCTTGTAGAAAATAGCTTGTAGAAGTTTCAACTGAGTCAATATCACTTGGTCTAATAGGAAAAGGTACATCGTTTGTAAGTGAGCGTGTGTGCTCAGCAGAACCAATTGGTTATCATTGTGTGTGTACGCGTCTAAGCAACAGTGCCCACCCACTTTTAGCAAATCAATCATTGTCCTGCTTTTGTGGAATGTTATAGAAGCACCTGTGGACTGTGGGCACTGGACTGTACAGAATATAGAACAATAAGTCTAATGAGCCATCTAACTAAAATACTTCTCAAGATAATACATGAAAGAATTAAGAACAAGATAGACATGGAGGTCGGTGAAGAACAATTCGGTTTTAGGAAAAACAAAGGAACCAGAGAAGCTATACTGAGTATCCGACTAGTGATAGATAAATATATAGAAGTCCAAAAAAGTATCTATATTTGCTTCATAGACTACAGCAAGGCCTTTGACAGAGTCCAACATGAAAAATTAATCAAATGTCTTCAAGAAATAGGCATAGATGGAAAAGACATCAGGCTGATTAGAAATATATATTGGGAACAAACTGCATCAATAAGGTGTGAAAACAGCTACTCTCCGTACATAGAAATAAGAAGAGGGGTAAGACAAGGATGCATTTTATCACCAAGCCTATTTAATATCTACACAGAGAATATCTTTAAAAATATAGAAGAAATACCAGGACTCAAGATCAATGGGAAAATAATAAACAACATTAGATATGCAGATGACACTGTTCTTTTAGCAGAAAGTGAACATGAACTACAAAGACTAATAGATCAAGTCAATAAATCAAGTAATGAATATGGACTGGATATAAACATTCAAAAAACAAAAACCATGATAATCAGCAAAAACACAGAAGAACAGGAGGTAAACATAAACATACAGGGAGAGAAACTACAGCAAGTAAAACAGTATCAATATCTTGGACACATAGTCACAAATGATGGCAGATGTGAAACAGAAGTTAAAAGGAGAATAGGAATGGCTAAAAGTACCTTCAATGACATGAGGAAATTATTAATATCTAAACAAATTATAAACAAGTTAAAAATGAGAATTATAAAATGCTACATCTATTCCATATTAATGTATGGCTCAGAAACATGGACACTAAATAAACAATTAGAAGACAAAATTGATGCCTTTGAGATGTGGGTATATAGAAGAATAGGGAGAACAACATGGAAAGAGAAGAAAACAAATAAAGAGGTGCTAAAGACACTTAATATGAAGAAAGAACTACTAAGAGAAATAAAGATCAAGCAAATAAAATACTTTGGATACATTAAAAGACATGACACCCTATTGAAAACCTTACTTGAGGGTAAAGTCAAAGGGAAGAGAGCAAGAGGTAGGCAGAGATACAAGTGGGAGAGTAACATTACACGATGGACAGGTTACAGTCTAGCAGAGTGCACCACCAAGACAAGAGACAGGAGATGTTGGAGATACGTTGCAGCCAACCTTCGTTGCGGAGACGGCACTTGATGATGATGATAGAAGCACCTAGAACTTTCATGTACATTCGGAACAACTCATATTTCCATATAAAAATGCGCTATCGTAGTGACATGAGTCATTGTCAGTAGACTTGTGCACAACTAAACTGAGTTTCATCGTCAAGTAATTGAGTGACAAGTGAGTTGTGATTGTGTTCATTATGAAGAGGTTTTTAATGCCAACGTCTCCATTGAAAAATGAAGGGGATTCATCAGGTTTAGAGAAGGTAGGAGCTCCATTGGGGACGCGTAAAACTAAATATAGAAAGTATAAAGAAAAATATTTAGATTTTGGGTTTTCTTATTTGTTAGTTAGTCGTTGGATCATCTTCACTGCACTGATCGTACGGACAAGTCCTTAGGTGCTCAGATCTTTCCTTGAGTGTAGCCGCCATTACACATTGACTGACGGACCCAGTACGTCATTGATTCACCATCATTCTTTCTAGCCTACTAAACCGCTCCTTTCTAGCGACACCACACCTCAAACCAAATTCCTTTATTCTAGCCATGGAACAAGAGCCATCGTCACTTATACAGTCATTTGCTCTTGCGTTTTCCCGCAGGGAACTAAAAATGTCTGCTCGATCCATCGCTCCACAAAAAGCCGTAGTAGCTGCATGTGCAGCCAACCCATCTGCTCTCCCATCACTCCAGACTCCTGCATGTCCCGACACAAAAATGAAAGTCACTTTACGCATACAGGAATTCTTCACTGTATCCAGCCACTGTTCCCGAATGTATCCCACCTGAACTTTCACAATCATGCTCATCGAGCCACCGAGTACACAGACATGCTCGGAGATAGTCTGCGAGCAGACCCCTTGCAAAGCTATGGTTACTGCCAAAATCTCCACTGTCATGCTGCCCGTTGTCTGAGCGAATGCACCACTTTCATGCTGATGGTTTCCCCCCACCCTAGAGCTGTGAAGACACCCTAGAGCTGTTCCTCAACTGACCCATCTGTATATACAATCATATCACCTTCCCGGGAATTTTCACAGATTAGATCGAGTACCTCTGACTCCACCACTGTCGGACACCATTACCTGCACACTCTACCGAGTGTTATCATTACTTTGAAAGCTGTTGGACAATCTAAGGGTGCACGACTCCATTCCACACCAGGTAGCACACCCTCCAATCTGCACACTCTCTATATAAAATCCTCTACGCGCCCCATCTACGACCCCCCCTCTCCCAAGTCGACCACCCTTCACTCCAATAATCCCAGGGTGTAGAGGATGTCCTCCATCAGCGGTGACCCGTAGGCAGTCCCACTCCCTGTAGACCTGCATTCCCTGCTCCGCAGCCGGGCAATCGAATAAGTATCGCATAGCCCGTGCCGACGCATCTCCCAGACACCCCAAAATGATTCACAGTGCATATTCCACCACCGCCACCACCAATCCAAGACACAGCAGAAATAGAAGCCCCTGTTCACACTGAGCAGAAGCCATAATTTTCATTGCTGCAAGACCTTTATACGCCTCCACAATGATATGGTCAACATGACCCTTGAAACTCAGACTGCAGTCCAACACAACCACCAAGCACTTCACCGCGCAGGTTCTCCAGAGGACATCTCCTCCCACAGCAACCTATGGCGTGGGCGTATTTACTATGCGATTAACCTGGAAAAAACCATGCCATCGATGCTTTTGATGGACCAACAAAAACCCCAGAATTACTGCACCAATCCCCCATACGATCAAGCTCCCTCTGCAAATTCCTGGCGATGATTTTTCTATATCTGCCCTGCCTATATACCAAGATGTCATCAGCATAGGTCATAGTTCTCCCCGGACCTGTAATCTGACAGCTTGTAATTTTAATTGTATACACATTAAATAATACTGGGGACAGAGGTGACCCTTGTGGTAGTCCCGGGTGTATGACTGTTGGTGCAGAAGACCAACTCCCACAATTAAGAACAACCTGTCTCTGAAAACGTGCCAAGATAATCCACCTGACAATGAAAGGACTAACATGGAGTTGCAGCATTATGATCATCAAGAAATGCAAAGGAACTCTGTTATAAGCATTTTCCAGGTCTATTGCAGCCAAGCATGTCTCCATTCGTTCGTCAAAACATTTGAACACATCTTGCATGAATACAGTAACATTGTGCCAAGTCTGCCCACCCGGACGACAGCCTCCCACAGTTGAGGGCAGCCTGTTATTCCTCTCTAGATGCAGGGACAATCTCCATGCAACAATCTTCTCTAACAACTTGCCGATCGTATTCTGCATTGCTATGAGTCTGAAACCCTGTATCATCGCATGACTCCTGCCAGGCTTGGGCAGTGGAATTAAATAACTATGCAAACAGTCCTCTTCCACTGTGCCAGTCACCAGGCTCCTGTCAAACAGCATTGCTAGCTCCCCAAGGTCCTCATCTGACATGCCTCCAAGATTGCCACACCTAATGCCATCAGGTCCTGGCTCTGTGTTTCCCAATCCCTTCAGTGCGGCTGTAATATCTTCAAGAGCAATTGCATTATTGTTTTCGATAACTTGCCCATGTCTATCACTGTTTTCCTGATTTCATTGTAATTCCCTAAGTTCCTCTGACCAATTTGTGCCCTATAATGAGCCAGCAGTGCTGCACCCTTATTCTCATCTGTCTTCTGCCATACTAAGTCTGTGCTTTGGAATTGTTATACGCTTCCTTGGGTTGTTCATTGATTTATGCAGGTGCCAGAACAGTTTTAGTGACTTTTCGTTTGCAATCTCATGACAAAAGTCTTCCCATTTTCTTTCCTTTGCAGATTTGGTGATATCTTTAAACTGTTTAACCCTGTCAAATGTTCAATAGGTTTTCTTGTGTGGATGTCAATGGTGAAGATCATCCTCAATGTGTTCTTTGTAGGAAGGTTTTATCTGTTGAATCTATGCTTCCAAGTAAACATAAAAGGCATTTGCAAACTCTTCACCCCAAATATGATTGGTAAACCAAGGAACTTTTTCGCAAGAAAATTAACTTTGTTTTTTTAAAAAGTCTGCATTTTCCAAACATTCTCAAGTCAACAGTAATGCACTTTTGGCATCGTATAAAGTGGCCTATAGAATTGCCCAGTGTAAGGAGCCTCATACAATTGCAGAAGAGTTGATTTTACCTGCTGCTGTCGATATGGAAAAATATATGCTCGGGGTGGATGTCAGTAAGCAGCTTTTGAAAATACCACTGTCCAATAACACTATCAGTAGGAGAATTTGTGACATAGCTGTAGATATTACCGATCAACCTTTGAATGCTCTGAAAGACAAAGATTTTGCGATTCAGCTGGATGAGGCAAGTGGTGGCCACAAAGATGCTCATTTAATCTGTTATGGTAGATATTTTGACATAAACATTTGTTTGAAGATTTATTATTTTGTCAAGAGATTGAAGGGGGACAACTGGGAAAGACTTGTTCGAGGTTGTGGACAAGCTTATGACAGAGTTAATAAAATTGACTGGGAAAATGTGTTGGTGTATGTACAAATGGAGCACGATCAATGGCAGGCTGTTACCAGGGACTAAAATCATACATTCAGTCCAAAGCACCTAATGCTCTTTGGACTCACTGTATTATACACAGGGAGGCTTTGGCAGCAGAAAAATTTAGTAAAGATTTGGATGACACTTTAAAACTAATGATACAGGCAATACATTTTATTAGAAACAGTTCCCACAAAGCTAGATTTTTTACCAAAATGTGTAAAGGAATGGGCACTGAACATTCATCTCTTTTGATTTTCAGCAGTGCTCGATGGTTATCTCTGGGCAATTCTTTGCTAAGAGTGTATGAACTCAGAAATGAAATGTTTTCAATTTTGCTCAAAGAAAATCATGCTCTTGCTAGTATGTTCAGTGAAGAGTATTTAGCTAAATTGGCCTTTTCAACTGAAGTTAAATATTCTGAACAGCTCCCTTCAAGGTAATAATGCAAACGTTTTTCAGTTCTTTGATAAAGTAGAAGGATTTTTTTAAAAAAGCTTCTACTATGTAAGAACAACTTGGTAAACGGTAATATGAATTTCCGTTCTTTGGACCAGTTTTAAACAGAATTGCTTGATTTTAAAACATGAACTTAAAAGTGTGTTTGTCAGCCACTTATTCAATTTGGAGCTCTATTTTCAAAAATACCTCCCGAAAGATTAAATAAAATCAGTACAGTGGGTAAGTGGTCCTATAAACGTGGAGATTCCTGAGACTTTCATAAACGAGGAAGGTGTACAGCTCATTGACATTTCTACAGACTCGTCATTAAATTCTAGACTCTAGTCTAAATATTTGATTGATTTTTGGTGCAGTATCGAAGATGAGTATCCAGTAGTAGACAAGAAGATGCTTTGATCGGTTATACTGTTTGCTAGTTCTTACCTGTGTGAATGTGGGTTTTCATCAGTTGCCGTTATGAAATCTAAATATAGAGGTAACCTTAAAATCAAAAATGAAATTCCTTTTGCTCTATCAAAAATAACACCAAGATTCCACAAATTGTTAAAAGATAAACAAGCTCATCTTAGGACAACAAACATTTTTGAAATTCTTATTACTTGGACCCATTTATGTTTAAAATGATACTCTGTTTTGTATTAATTACTATTTCTGTTCTCAAAATATATGTGATTTCATTATTTATCTATTTATTTACGTTTTCCTTTTCCTCCTTATTACAATTACTAAAAAACAAATTTACCAACAACTATTCACAAAGTATTTAAACAAAATTAAAGTCTCATAAAAATTGAAAAGTTAAATTTAGAGATCATAGCAAAGAATTTATTTAAAATTTAGACTTAAAATTATCAGGTCTATAGTTTTGCTTCATAATAAGGGCGCCGCCAGAAATAATCTGAACATTAAGCGCGCCATGGCTTTACAAAGTTTGGGAGCCCCTGCTTTATACAGAAGATATGCAACATATAGAAAAATGCCAGGAATAGCAGTTGGGGGTCACAATCTGAATAATCTGAGATATGCTGATTATACATTGCTTATTGCAGGGAGCGAACAAGAACTTCAAGCCCTGTTAGATATGGATAGCTCAAGAAAGTGAAAATGGAGGCCTTCATCTAAACAAGTAATGGTTTGTTTCAAACAAATATACACCACCAAGGTGCAGTATTAATAGAATACAGTGTAATGGCAGATACACTCAGGAAGAGATTGGAGCAACTATGGATGTGTCCAGTTTTCAGTGATGATGATCTGACGACTAACTTACTAGTATTAATAGAAAAGATGCAAAATTAAATCAAGTAGATAAAGTAAAGTAACTTGGTACCATAGTCTTTGTGAAATATTTATTTATCTGTAAAACTACAGTGATGTACTATGCATCAGAATGTGCAGAATTGAATGCCATTTCTAAAATATGGGTCTATTATCTTATTTGAAGAGCAGAAATATATAGTGCATTACAAGATAAAACATAGGCCTAATGATCGTAAGACTCAAAAATTAAACAATAGGCTTAAATTATTTAAAAAAATACTTAACAGACTCAGGAACATGTGACTGTCATTGGAAAATATATCCATTTTTGCAACTATTTGGAATGTTTCAAATTTTTCTATGCACAAATAACAGTTCTGTAATGATGTGAATGAGTTGACATGCATGAATTTCTTTCGAAAGCTTTGCACTTTTTTTACCGATCAAAGGTCAGCCAATAATGTGCAGCATGGATGGGAAACAATAAAGTTCAAAGTGAGCTGGAGGCTACTGAGATATGGTCTTTGAGAAGAATGATGAAAATTCCATGAACAGTCAAGAAAGCTAATTTTGAAATCTCAGATGTTGAATTAAAAAGACAAATTATAGCAAAAATTGGATGCTGACAGTCAATATTTTTAGGGCATGTGATAAGAAGAGGAAAGCTTTAACATTTAGTAACCACTAGAAAGATTTAAGGGAGAAGAGAAAGGATAACAAAGAGTGAAGTTGGTAGATGGGCTGGCACTGTGGCTTGAGAGAATGTTTTAAAAACTGAATTAACAACACAAGAGATGGAGAGTTGTGAAGAAACATGATTGTCTATGACATTCGGCAGTGCACTTTATTGATTTATTGATGTGTACACAGATGGATCAGCATTAAAAGTCACAGAGAATGATGGCTGGAAAATATACATCATATTTCCTGATGATAGGCCTACTACATGCAAGCAATTCATTGCCGCAAGAACAAGATGTACTCATTTTAGGGCAGAGGTTATAGCCATACAGCTATTAAAATACTCAACAATTGAGAGATCATACCCTAAAAAATCACAATTTTTAGTGATATGTTTTCAACATATGTCTTTTAAGCCCATCCACCAAATACACAAGGCAACAAAATACAACTTTTTTTAATCATCTGAAACCAAAATACACTTTTCTAAAGGATTTTTTGGCGCTGATTTCAGATCTGGTATCAGTTCTTTTCTATCACGTCAAGTTTTAAAGTTATGAGTGATGTTAGTTTTCACTGAACTTGGCTGTATTTTTTCGAGAATCGCAAACATCAATTAAGCAAATGATTCACATCTTCTAGACTAAATCAAATATACTCACATCACAGCATAGATATGTAGAATGTTTCTTCAAAAATGCTTGGAATTTGATTTTCTGTTATATTCTTCGCCTGGATTATCACGGAATAGCATCCAGCAGAAGTCGGCCATCATACTCTCATTCCACAAACCTTGATAACGGCGCTCCATTAACTGAATGTCCTGGTGAAAACGTTCTCCTTGCTCTTCACTCACCATACCAAGATTTTCTGGGAAGAAATCTACATGGGAGTGCAAGAAGTGCACTTTTAATGACATGCGACAGCCAAGGTTCTGGTAAGAATCTATTAGACGCTGAACTCCTTCCCTGTACGTAGGGGACTTATGATTACCAAGAAAGTTTTCACAGACCCACTTGAATGCCTCCCAGGCTTCTAGCTCAGCTCCTGACAGAGACTGTTTGAAACCTTCATCTTGTAAAACAGATCTGATTTGTGGACCTATAAATATCCCTTCCTTCATTTTTGCAGCAGTGATGTTTGGGAATTTATTAACAAGGTACTGAAAACCTTCTGAGTTTGTCTTACCCATGGTCTTCACAAGGGTTTTCATCAGTCCTAGCTTAATATGGAGAGGTGGCAGAAATATTTTCTGTGGATCAACAAGGGGCATATTTTGGACACTGCTTGCTCCTGGCGTATAGATATGCCTGGGCTCCCAGACACAGGAGACTCCTTGCGGCCATTTAGCCAGTCACGTAGTCCGCTTGAACAACTGGTACATATGATATGTGGAGCCCAAGATGTATCCTGATCACCCAGTGGACAGCCAAAATACAATATGTATATCTTCTTTAGATCATCTGAAATTGTGCGCCGCTGTGATTTCGTCACAAATGAACCACACACAAAACAGAAACAGTTTGGATGATTGATGCATCTTCTAGGCATGATAATAAGTTAATAAGTACACAAAATAAGTTATCAAGTACACAAATGCAAGGTTTTTGCAACCTTTAAAATAAAAGAAAGTACAAAACAACGAAATCTCATAATATACTTGTCGTAATTACTTTAAGCAAACACCACACGTGTATAAATGGATTTATTACTATCCTATCGAATACACAAAAATGGTAGCATCGATACTAAATCACGTGACCCGAAACTGAACAAAATTGTAACAGCCAGTAATAAAGTATCGATACCAATCTAAATAAAACATTGTACTCGATTTGTGGTCATAACCACTGTTGAAAGATATTATAATTAGCTATTACAAAAATAATGTTAGTGGTAGAAAAAAACTAAAGACAGATTTGAAATCAGCTAACCAAATACTACAAAACCCATATAAAATTATCTGTGATGATTTTTGTGTGTTGCCTTGTGATATAAGACAAACTCATTCACAACACGCAAAACATCTAAGAATTATCTAGAAAAACTACATTAATGCTGCAATGTATACCAACCAACACACTGTGGCATCCCTGACAATGAAAAAGCATGCGAATTGAAAAGAACTGGAGTCCCACGTACTTCAAAGTTTCAGAGAAGTACGGTCTCTGCTAATACAATCTATAATAATGTTAGTGGAGAGAGCTAAATGAAAAACTATAGACCTGAGCAGGACAACAGCAACAGGGAATCTCCCTAGCAGAGTCATTCGCCTTATGCTCAAAAGGTTGTGGATTTGAATCTGGTTCGTGTCATCGTGTTTATACAAAGGTTTTTTTTCAGATATCCCTGAGGATTATTGCTTGAAGCTACAGAGTATGTGCTGTGAATGATAATCTTGGCAAGCATTGTGCCGCTTTGCTGGGAATGATGGAGTACATATGAGGTGAATAGGTACAGTGAAGTCAATCCTCTATGCCTTTTGAGCCCTTGAACATCAACAAATTTAACAGGAACAATCAAGTCATGATATTTTGACAGAATGAGACCATGCCATCTAAGAACATACACTGAATCAGCTTCAAAACTCTTTTTGAAGAATGCCTCACATACAGAAATATATATTATATCAAGTGACATATTCTTTCCAGAATGTTGTCTTGGTCGTGGATACTCTGAACTCCTCTCTGTTCTGGGCAAGCAGCCCTGCATTGACCAAAGACATGTATACATTCTTCGATGTCACTAGTCCATCGTCTTTTTGGTCTTTCTCTTCTCTTTCCCGGCACTCTGCCCTCTATAATTAGCGTTTCGATACCACCCTGTTGCTTTAAGTGTCCAAAATACTGTAGCTTCCTTCTTATAATGGTATTTAGAAGCCACCCTTCATTTAGTTTCAGTAATTTCAAGACTTCATTGTTCTTCTTTTTCTCTGTCCATGATAATTGTAGGATCTTTCTGTAGCACTTCATTTCAAATGAATTTATTCTTTTGGATATTGTCTTGTTTAAAGTCAAAGTCTCGCATCCATATGTTGCCACTGGGAAAACACATGATCTTAAAAGGGTTAATTTAGTATCTTTATTACTACTTTGCCATAGCTATCTCACTTGTGTTGATTTGAGTGTTGTAATTGAGTCTTCTTCTAATCTCGACAATCTGAACAATCTCCGGAGCTGTTTATATTTGCTTTCAGATATTCAAATGTTTTTACATATTCTGATAATGATGTTCCTCCTGTGCAAGCGAAGATGAGCATGGCATGAAAAACAGTAAATACGAAAAAATTAATAATAATAAATTGATTGGTAATTGTCTACTTTGGTTTGTGAGTCGTAGATGTCTGGAGATGCAAGAGTACTGAATGTTCGGGGAAGGAGAATCTTCGGATCTGTCCTTCCGCTTCTTGGGCTTGTGGAATTACCTGCAGTGTTCTTTCTTTTTCAAATTTCGTGATGCCAGCAGTGATCTGGGATGCCAGGCTGAGCGATCAAGTGCTGTAGTCTCCCATGAGCTAGGATCGATGCTGCAGTGCTTGAGAGAGGTTTTTTAGTGATCCTTTAAGCGCTTTTTCTGCTCTCCACTGGAAAGTTTACCTTTGCACAGCTCCCAATACAATAACCTCCTTGTTAGGTGCTTGTCTGGTATATGGATGATGTGGCCAGTCCATCAGAGTTGGGACCTAGTCAGCAGTGCATGGATGCTTTGCATACAGGACTTCTAAAGGATTTCCATGTCTGGTACTCAATCCTGCCAACGTACTCCCATGAGGTTTCGTAGGCACCAAAGGTGAAAAGAGTTAAGCTGTCAAGCATGTCTCGCATAGACAGTCCAGCAAGAAGCAGCATAAAGCAGTGCTGGTAGAACCACCGCGCTGTACATGTCCAACTTAGTTGTCAAACTCAGACCACGCCTGATCCAGACGTTGGCACGAAGGCTCCCGAATGCTGCACTGGCATGAGCAATGCGCAGGGCAACATCCTCGTCAATTGTCGCAGTTTGCAATATGGTGCTGTCGAGATATACAAACTTATTGGCAGTATTAAGTTTTTGTCCCTTTACTGTGATCACTGGTTCTGTGTAGGCGACACCTGGCGCTGGTGTCCCCTAAATACATTAATGCATTCTAGTTCTATATTGTCTTATGTTATGAAATATGTATTATAAATTATAAAACATGTTTTTCTTACAGCTAAAAGAAATGAAACAATGTTGTTTAACAAGGAATTGGAATGGATACAGCAAAGTCAAGAAGCAGACCAGCTTGATGAGCCAGACCACACAACTGTAGTTCCATACAGCTTACAGCGTCATCATGGTCTACCAGACAAAAGTGTTGCTGATTGTGTAGAAGCATTTATTGGATGTTATCTGACTACCTGTGGAAGAAAAGCAGCTCTCATGTTCATGTCCTGGCTTGGCTTGAAAGTCCTACCAAAGAAAAATAAGGATTTGGGTTGTAAGGAAGCCTGTCCAGACAAGAACAGTTTGTGGAAGGTAACTACTTTTTTGCTTATTTTATGAAAATTATGTGATATTTTAGATATAAAAACACAATGTATTTAAGATATATTTTATTATATACTGATTTTACTGGGTTTGCAGTATTGTGTTCTCAGTAGTCTGTTCCCCAGTCATTCAGCTGAAAATGAGGGCATGATTCTCTAAAAGCATTCCACCTTCAAACTGATTTTGGTACATACCGTTAACTGATACCGGCCGGGGCAACTTATAGAAGTAAGAAACCGTTATGTCTTCCAGCCGAAATCACTTATACAAGTAATGAAATATTTTGTCTTGTTTAGAAATTTAGACTAACCTAAACTAACTAGAACTACTTCCTACAGGAAGTAAACACTTATCTTTATCAAATAAGACGAGCGTGGCATATTTTTACATCGAAGTTATTTGTTATAAATTAGTTTATTTATCGTGTTTATAATTCTCATAATGGCAAGCAACATAGAAAATGGCCAAGGTTTGTCATCGGCACGTTCTGTACGTATGAGTGCTGTACAAGCCAGAGAATGGCTAGAAAGTGCAGTTGATTGGGACAATGAAAGTGATAATGATAGTACTTCTGATGAAGAATTCATAGAAGATGCAAGTTTTGATTTTGATAGATTAGATAACAATTCTGATGAAGTAGATACCGTTTCAGATCCTGCTCAAAAGGGGGCGTCTCCTCAACCAGGTCCACGTAGTTCCTCTGTGAAAAGAAGAAGAATTGAGGCAGAACCTCCTAAATGTATGTGGAGAGAAGTCAGTGAAGGTTTCACTAATAATAATTTTAGATTTTTGCCACGGCATACACCCGGTGTCAATGCTGATCTTAATGAAAGATCAACACCACTTGACTGCCTGAAGACTCTTCTTACAAATGATGTTTTAGAGTTACTCATTAACTCTATAAACTCATTTGCTGAACACAAATGCATGATCAACAATCCATCTAAAAAGAGATCTGTTTTTTCCCAATGGACACCAATAACAATGTATGAAATGACCAAATTTCTGTCAGTTCTGATTGGAATGGGCATCAATCGTCGTCCAAGTGTCAGGCACTATTGGTCAACAATTCCAGTATTTGACACAAAATATTTTCCTTCAATGTTTACTCGTGACAGATTTCTGAGCATCTATCATACAATGTTGCACTGTTCTAAACCTCTTTCAGAAAATAAAGCAAAGATAGAGCCTTTTATGAATTTACTATTGTCCAATTTTCAAAAAGCATTTTATCCGTATGAAAATTCGTCACTAGATGAAATGGTTGTTGGTTTCACCAGCCGGTGGCAATATAAGCAATATAATGGCACCAAACCCCACAAATATCATATAAAAGTATTTGGACTTTGTGATTCCACAACTGGTTATGTGGTTAATTTGCTACCATATTTTGGTAGTAAAACATCTTACGATCCAGAGGCAGATCTTGATGGAGGAATGGCGGTCAAAGTTTTTCAAACGCTCCTGTCTCCGCTAGGTACCGGTCACCATATATTTGCTGACCGATACTATACAACCCACAAGCTAATAACTTATTTGCTTTCCAAGAAAACCTATTATACAGGAACCTTAAACAAAAATAGGAAAAATTTCCCCCTGGAAATAAAAGCATTAAAATTAAATCTTTTGCAAACAAAGAGCTATTTGGACGACAACAACTCGATTCTAGTCACAGCATGGAAGGACAAAAAGGCAAAAAATCCTGTTGTTATTATATCTTCTAAGGCTTCAATTGAAAGTATTACTGTTGTTGGAAGAAGAAACACACAGAAAACAAAGCCAAAAGTTATCCATGACTACAACCAGTCTATGAATGGGTGTGACAGAGTCGACCAAATGTTGACATACTATGGCAATTTCAATCGCAAGACGTATAAATGGTGGAAAAAAATCTTTCACTGGATGCTTGAGATTTGCTAGGCAAATGCTTTAATTTTATATAGCCTTACAAGGCAAGATAAAAAGAAAACCAACATGCTTGATTTTAAAATATCCCTTATTGATGACTTGAACAGAGCAGCGGCTATTTTAACACCAGACAATGTACGACTTGGATCCTCTCTTGTTGTACGTGGAAGACCAAGAATCTCACATCAAGTAGAAAGGCTACAAGGAGCCAACCATATTATTACATATACTGGACATCAAAAATATTGTGTTCAGTGTAAAAAGTCTAGAAGCCAATTTGTGAAGGTTGCTCTTCAAATCCTGCTCTCTGTCCTAAGTACTGTTTCAAGCTGTATCACAGCATATAATAGAAGCATCATGTACCTGGGTACTTGTGTGTTTGTAATTATTTTCCTAACACAGTTTTTTTTACTTTTACTAATATAACATTTCTATTTTTGCTATCTGGGATCTTGTATATATTTGCATAAACATTATGGATGTGTAGCATGTGAACACTATTTTAACTATTTATATTTTCTATTCATATTATTTAAACTGGGGGGTCACATTGCTAATTTGTGAATAACTAAAAATCTATAAATCCAGTTAGCATTTATAAGTTATTGTGTTTTCGAAATTGGATTACGTATATGATGAAAGGAAGAGGAAAGTTCTAGGACAATTATTGCTGAAGCGGATCCTTGGTAAGTGAAATTTATTTTCTCGCATTTTCATATTTTTATTTTGTGCGTGCGGATATTTCTTTCTTTAAATTTAACATTAACATACATTTGCTATAACAGTCTACATATCTATAAAGTCCTTCCACTTTTCTTTGAATAGACATATAACACATCTTACTTTAATCATGTTTAAATTTCATAATTTCAGTTTGACTAACCTATATCTGCAATATTATAAAATTTCTTAGCCGAAGGCCATGATACGAGTTTGGGAACAATTCACAAACCGATAAACAAATATCAATTTTGTAAAATGTTATGTATCCAGAAGTGGATTACCTACAAATTATGGTTATTTGGAATGCTCTGTCAAAAGTATTGTGGTCTGTGGTTCCGCATAGGTGAAGTTTTTGTGTCATCTAATTTTACATTTTAATTATATGCATGTCTATATTATTTTATACAACTTTTGCAATACATAGCTTTTTATATACCAGTCATCAATATCTTATAGTTCATCCAATTCCCTGTAATTTGACATATAATATGATATAGTTCAACAATTTTTAGACAAGGAAAATGTTTTTTGCTGGCATATATATGTAATATTTTTTGAGCTAAAAAAATTAATGCGTTCAAACTCTAAAATAATTACGTGCTGAATCAGTTAAGATCCGTGTATAAACTGAGAATTTTTGACAAAAATCAGAGATGACTTCATACTCTTCGTCTTATAATCGAGTACGGTCAATTTAAATTTAAAAAAATTACGTCCACATCACAGTAAAAAAAGGAGAAAAACACTGTTTAAAAATAATGCCAGTGACAACTCACATGTCCTGATATATTAACCGATTCCCCCTTAGAGCGCCGTCGCGTCGCTTCTACTTGCTGACTCCTAGAGCGCTGTCGTGTCGCTTTTTTTTTACTTGTGTTGTTGCGATTGATATGACATTTTTTGTGCGTGCCAGGTCTATTAGAAACCATGACCATTGTATAGATCCGTGTTTTAGCTTCTGTTTTATGTTTTAATCGGAGCAATTGGGCATAAAAATGATTTATTACTAATTTTTTTTAATTAGCGGAGTTTAACCGATTTTCGAGTCGCTTTCAAGCGCTTTCTTTTTACTTATGTCGTTGTGATCGATATTACATTTTTAGTTTGCGCTGGGTCTATTAGAAACCATGACCATTGCGTAGATCCATGGTTCAGCTTCCTGTTTTATGTTTAATCTAAGAGATTGTAAATAAGATGGATTAAATGCGATTTTTTTTAAAATTAGCGAATTATTAGACCAAGTTTTGGAAATGGAAGATATTATTCATATGTACACTGATGATGACAGCCGTAGTTACGATGGAAATATGCACGATGTAGGTAATTTGCGTATCAAATATAACATGGAAAGTGACAGTGAAGTTCTTGTTAGATAGGCCTAATGTTTCCGACAAAGAGATGGACATACTTGGCACTAATTGTGATATTGCAAATTTCACTGTAGTGATGTAGTTTTTCGAGTAGAAATTGAGAGTTTTGTACAAAACATTGGATCTGTACATAATCTTGATGAGATTGCCACACGTTATGAATACTTTAGCATCATTGTCAACGATGAGTTTATCAATTTGCAGCCGATCTGACAAATTTGAATGTAATATAACGCAAAGAACAAACAAGGAAAGAAGACACGAGCTGAACATCTATAACCACCATTGAAATAAAACGTCATTTTTAAATTTATATTATGATGGACCTGTGTAGTCTGTTTGAGTATGGCATTTACTGGAGTACAGATGACAGGTGCAACATTTTGGACATCTCACCCTGTTTGGAAAAAAGGGGATTTGAGAATATATCTCAATATTTTCACCTGAATATGACTCCTCTACTCAACACCCCAAAGGTAAAAAAAATAATTTTCCACACATTATGTCGAGTTTCACAGATTATTATTTAAAACATATATGTATTAAATTATCTTTGATATAGGTTTATGCAAGACTATTCATTTTTCTGTTGATCTGCCAAGTCTGAGTGTGATATGATGAACAGTTTGAAAGAAAATGCAATTTTGTCAACATCATACCCATATTTTGGAGGAGTTGTGCCCCTTACTTTTGGGATCAGGGATTGACAATTGGGAAATCTCATACGGGTGAAAGGGTTAAGCCAGGATAAAATGACAGAGCTCACCAGCAATCTAGAGCGTACTTACCATAATGCTAGGCCTCTAATTACATTAATTTCTATATATCATACAATATTTCCTTCGAAATCTCCGATATTTCTTGATAAAAACTCCCTAGGTCTATATTGTTATTTCCGACATGCCGCCATTTTTACTGAGCATAATTTCCCCGGAAACGCTATTTTTAGCAATGAGTATTACCGGTTTTTTTTTACCATTACTGTACATATATTTCCATCATAGCGGTTTAAATTGGTCATCGAAATTGGTCATAAAAGTATACCAGTATCTGATGTTATTTATTAACCTAACTACGGTAAAGTGTAGGTACCGGTAGTTACCGGGTACATATAATGTCGTCTGTGAAAACAAATGACGTCTATATAATGGTAACTGGCGTTTATAGTCTAGCCCTACTGGGTAGTGTTTTGATAGTAACAGACTAAATTATAGGAGGTTTGACTTGCGTACAGCAAAATGTTTAAATAAAATTATCTGTAGTGTAGACACAAAAACAGAACAGAATAACATCAAATATCGATAAAATTTAGGAAAAACTTACCGGTGCCAGTCCAAACTGTCATTGAAATCCTTCAAAGTCCGAATCACTGTCTGAAGTCTGAAATAACTCACGGATGTCATCATCTGTCATGGAAACATCAGGGTGGATATCATCAGTCTCTGGTACATTGTCGTCGTCATAGCATCGTCCTCTAAGATAGCGTCAACCTCACTTCCATCCATTGCGTTACTTATTGAACACTTTTTGAAAGATCTGATGATCATTTCGGATGAAATTTCAGACCACGATTCTTTGACCCACGTAACGATTGTGGTGATGTCAACTTTTTTTATGTTACCACCCTTCGTCACTGCTAAATCAGATGATACCATCCAGTCATTCCATTTTGCTCGGAGTCTGTCCTTGAATGGTTTGTTCAGGCAGACATCTAGGGATGTAAATCCCCCAGGAATGACGGAAACAGACAACCCCATCTCATGTCATCATTGTTCCACTTTCTCTGTGAGATGCGCCCTAAATGAATCCCAGACTAGTTTGAATGGTTTTTTTTAAAGCGGCCCCCTTCCTCTGCCCCCACACTTTATCCAGCCATTCCAGAGTACCACTTTCGTCCATCCAACCTTTCTTGTGAGCACGTAGAAACACACCACTTGGAAATTTAATACCCTTAGGCAGAGTCTTGCGTTTAAATATAATTGGGGGGGGGGCAAACGTGACCCATCTGCCATGCAAGCTAACACAACAGTGAAACTAGTTTTTTCATGCCCAGTTGTCTTTACAAAAACTGTCTTCGCACCTTTGCGTTCAACAGTGCCATTAGAAGGCATATCAAAGCAAACTGGTGTCTCGTCCATGTTTCCTATTTGAGATAGATCGTAGTTAAATCTCTTCCTCAGGTTGATAGTGAAACGTTGAAATGAATCAATTTTTGTTTCTAGTTCCTTCTGGAACTTTTGCGCCAGCTTAGTGCGTGTTCGTAGACACAAGTGATGTCTGTTCATAAAGCGATTGCACCATCCCATTGACGCAACGAAGTCCTCAGATTTGTGTTCCTGGAATACAGGATCTTTCAATATTGAGAGCGCCCTAATTCGAATATTGGTGCGGGTTATAATTAATCTGTTCTGTCTAGACTCCATTATCCATTCGGATAATTTCTCCTCCAGTGCAGGGAATGAAGCTGTACGGTCGCGTGATGCTCTCTTTGACCTTGGCATCAAAGACAATTCTTCCTTTTTTTTCCTCCATTCTCGCACTTGCTTTTCGTTCACAATGAAGTGGCGGAAAGCCATGGAATTGTGGGACTTCTCCGCAAAAGCGATAACATCCAACTTACAACCAGCAGTATACGATGTTCATTTCTGTCCAGGCATCCTTCTTATAAAACACAAATAAAATCACAATGACAATAAAAATGTATGAACTGAAGCTAAACTACTTGTGCAGTATTCTTGGCTAGCTAAGTCAGCCTTATATTCTGTTAATTAGTCCAACCCACTGAGGCCGCAGATTGACTACTGGCCCTACCCATTTCAATCGACTGAACCAATCCAAGTTTCCCTCACATTATGTGATGCCATTCAGATAAGTGACTGAATGCAATCTTTCTTTATAGAAGACTTGAAATGAGGTTCCAAATCACGACACATCATAAGCATTTTGTAGTAAAATTCCTCCGTAATTGATTCCCTCCCCCAACCACTGTACATTTAGTGGAAGACGAGATCAATTTCACAATCCTCTGTTATGTTTATTTTATTACCGTATTCTCCCCACATGGTAAACATAACGAGCAACAAAGTTCAAACTCTTCTGTATCTTATAAAAACCAATGTGATCTCGCTGTCTTGCCGTTCATCGTTTCCGCTTAAACGTCACTGTCAGAACCTGGTGACATAATAGTTACATAGTAATTACTATTCACTAGCGCTGTTCCGCATCATAACGCCCAGACACCCAACACAAACAATTCATTCAGGAAAGACTTTGTTCCCCAAAGTCTCGCCACCTCATAAACCGTCTATAGCCATGGATAGTGAAGTCAGCCTATTCATTATTTTCGGATGTATTGTTCCAGAATACAGTAGCCTACCAGTGTATTCATTCCTTGGTTCATTCAAGTTACGTGAGTTAGGCAAATGAAAGTAATGCCATTTTCTTTCTTTCGTTTTCCTTTTAGCATGTGGTTCTTTCTTATGATGATGAAGTTCATTATTGCCGGCATTGTTAAGTTGGGGATGTCGGTCTATAGTCGGATCTTAGACTTTCGCCACTTTCAGGAATGTATAATTAGGTTCTCTGCCTATTATCGGGTGGGTTTATACAAGGATCTTAACGGTAAGATACCTACAATATTTAAATCTATATTTTAATTATCACGCATTTAGTTATGGGCCAATTGGTTCCAGATACCTCCATTTTATATTTGATCAGATCAAGTGATATTTCTATGCACACGTGTTTTCTTCTGCATTCATTCTCAAACTCCAACTGGATCTAGCTGGATCATGTTCCTGCTAGATTTCCAGCAGGATGTAGTCCAGAAAATGGAAATGCGTTGTGTCGCCGTTTTATTTGCGCCAATGGCCCGACACATCCATCTTCGGCAGGATGCACACGTTTAAACTTTTTTTTCTGCTATTTGTATATTCTCTTAAATATATCAGTATTCTTATTTTTTTAAAACATCCATATTAGTTATAATTCAATTAATTCAATTTAGCAACACACACACCCCACCCACGTTGAAATAAAAATATTTTAGGTCTAGTTGTCCGCGGTGGATAACATATAGGTCTAGTACACAAAATGTACTCGGTTTTTTTTACAAAATGAAGTGCACTCTTTATTATTGTAAATAATTCTTTAAAGATAAGCAACTTAACATCAATTTACAGGTATACACTACTAATTATCTAAACGTACAATTCTATAGACTGTAAAAAAAATTATATCCTAGTTATTGTAAACTGGAACGCATAGGCCTACTTATAACACCATCCAAAATGCAAAATAAATTTAATTATACTAACAGCAAATAAGTTCAGACAGTATTAATTTTTTAATTCAGACTATTTTTTATTAGACAAAAAATATTTTGTAATTATACTTTGTAATATGAACTTTTATATACTAATATATCACTTCACTCGAGACCTGGAAGAGAGCCACATTTTTCCAAGCATGTTCAGAGTCTACAGACGTCAGAAAGAAACATGGAACAGCGCCACTGTTTTCGTCTATGACATATTCGAGTGCTTCCATGAAGGTCTGGAAACGTGTGCTGTCAAAATTGATTTGAAGGACTCGTATAGCAGAGTGCTGTTCAAGTATCTCATCAACATGCTCTTGATCTTTAATGCTGACCCTTTCATCATCAGGTGGATATCAGCTGTGTTGCTCGAAAGGAAGGTGGCTCTCAGGTGCATTTGTTGGACATATAAACCAATAACAATAAGCCCAAGCCTTCCACAGGGAACTCCCCTCTCACCCGCACTATTCAATGTCTACGCCATGGCAATCACACAGCAGCAGAGGTAGAACTGTCTTTTGCATATAATATCCTTATATACACAGGGAAGGGATAAAACAGCAACTCAGATCACTGTAGAATTAGCTAGACCATATCACTTCCTGCTGTGATGATTCAGGGGCACTGATCAATCAAAAGGCTGCGGTGACATGATTCTCTCTTAACAATCACATCGTAAAGTCAACAGTGGAGATGAGAGGGTACGACGTAATCAGGACTCATCCTTACAATACCCTGGCTTGCGATTTGATTGTAATCTGTGTTTTCGGGAACATGTTGATCATGTTATCGTAAAGACCAGAAAGAACTTTCAGCTCTAAGAGTGATGCCAGCAGCTGACACTATCAATCACATCTCGTAATAATTTTATATGATGCTCTTGTCATCCCTGTCATTGAATATGCAGGTGCCACTATTCACTGCTAGTCACACAGATTGAAAGACTGGAGAGAATTCAAAATTAAGAGATCATCCTTGGTTGCACAAGGGACACCCTGTGTGGGTATGAGATTTCTCCTTGATTTTCAGAGCATATCTCACAGAAATGATATGTGACATGTTCGTGCATACCTCAGAGCAGGGGTCGGGAACCTTTTTGTCTGAGAGAGCCATGGGCACCACATATTTTGAAAAGTAATTCTGTGAGAGCCATACATTATGTTTAAATACTAAAAATTCAAGTCTAACATGCCGATGACACAGATGTTGTTATTTACACAGAAAGGTCAGTCATCTGTCACTACCAATGTGCATCAGCCTTTACTGCCAGATCACAAGAAAGAACAATACACGAAGCCAGTGGTGCCTTTTACTGCAACAATCAGTCTAACAATGGATGTATTTGCCTAACGCAGGCACTTTACTGGCTCGAATCACAAGCTATTCCCATGCGTGAATACTAAGTGACTCAATAATTATGATTCAGAAAGTCAAAACAAGTGATGCACATAGGAGATGGGTGGAGTGATTAGAGAAAGCTAAAATACGGGCATCACTATGAAAACTCACTCTTATCTTTGTCCCCGACACACAGGCCTGGAAGAAAACGAATGAGCTGACCAATTAGCTAGCCTTGCCACCACAACAGATGGTCAGCCTATGGACAGAACAGACACACTCTGCATAATCAGAGAATTTTGAGATGAAAGAGCATGAGTCAATATATAAAATTTGAGAATTGGGAGTGAGGATGGACGTGGCCCATAGAGAACACCTGACAAAGATTTCAAAAAGAGCAGTGAACCAACATAGAATCAGAACCATCAGCCATTATACCCTGAGAGATTTACTAATGCAGAGTTCTGAGCACCTATGGATGTATACTGTGTGCGAAGAGGATAATCAACGTAGTGAAAAGCTAATCTTTCCAAAAGATGGTTGATAGTTTTTTTTTTTTTTAAATGATTGTCATTTGGCTAGATGTTCATGTTTCTGCTAGATCTTTGGACATATTGCCATGATAATCTTCACCAAAAGAGATTGTAAAATTTATGTTGCTTTTCATCCAATCACAATAATTCTAAAGATCTTGCCTAGTGACTATGGTCAGCCATTTTGTTATATTAGTTCGGGAGCAATTGATATCGTAAATTATAGTGTAGTCTGCATTTGAACAGTAAAGACTGAACATCTTTCATAGGATATTCACATGTCATCACAGACCTTTTATTTGTGCATTGATATATTTGAAACTTTCCAAATAATTGCAGAAATATTTTACAAAACAGTCAATTTTTGGTGATAGTCTCATGTGTCACCGTAAATGTTCATTGACGTCATAAATGTGTTGAGATTTGGGGTATGTTTGGTTGGGAATCTTCTTCGCATTGTCAGGAATTGGTTGTGGGGAATATACGGTGATCAGGGGATTAGGGATCGGCCGATGATCCTCAGTATTCTTATCAATTGTCCCGTTGTTCTTCATCTTGGTGTACTGGTATATGATATGGAATATATCAAGGGTTATAAGTTCCACACAACTCTCAAACTCTCGATAATCATGTACATAAACCTGGACATCAACGTTCAAAAAACGTCCATTTGTTTTAATTTTCAACAACCAAAATCGTTTAAACAATGGCAAATATTAATAGAAGCGGATCCAACAATAAGTAAGTCTAGTGGTAATTCTGGCAATCGCTGACAATAAATACATCAAGTGTAATGCCGGTCATACAGACGACAGCACTACGGTTACTCTAGTAATTTCTGAACAATAAGTAAGTTTCAATGTATTTCTGGTCAGCCTGGAAATCTCTGACAATAAGTACACTCAGTGTAATGCCGGTTATACAGACTACAGCACTACAGTTAATCTGATAATTCTGAACAATAAGTAAGCTCCAACGTATTTCTGGTCAGCCTGGAAATCGCTGACAATAAGTACACTCAGTGTAATGCCGGTTAATCAGACTACAGCACTACAGTTAATCTGGTAATTCTGAACAATAAGTAAGCTCCAACGTATTTCTGGTCAGCCTGGGAATCGCTGACAATAAGTACACTCATACACTCAGTGTAATGTCGGTCACATAGACTACAGCACTACAGTCAATCTGGCAATTTCTGAACAATAAGTAAACCTACAACGTATTTCTGGTCAGCCTGGATATTACTGACAATAAATACATTCAGTACAATGCCGGTCATACAGACTACAGCACTACCTTAATATGCCGGTCACAGCACGGTCGTCTATGGTAATTGAACAATAATCACTCCAACGTAACATGTCATACAGGCCACTGCCTGTCTTCTCTTGTAACTGAACAATATATCAAAATCAACTTAATCACAGACATTCAGGCCACAGCCTGTCTTCTATTGTAACTCAATCATCTCTTGAAATCCACTTAATCACAGACATTCAGGCCACAGCCTGTCTTCTATTGTAACTCAATCATCTCTCGACACAAGAACACCCAATCCATTCTCTCTCATCACCTAACTTGCAATTCTCCTGAACTCAACTCTCCCAAAACAACCAACTTTCGTCCACCTTAATTGTTCACAACAAACACACTGTATAAGGACTATAACACTACTGCTTAATTAGTAATCGAACCAGTGCTTAATAGATTCAGTAGGTGTGGGGAGGCCAGAGCGTCCTGGTGCAAACATTGCAGATCAGACAACAGAAGAATAACGAACTAGTTAGCCTGAAGTCTGATACTGTCACAATCCTTCCCTCACTACTCTTTCAAATTTTTACCTGTAAAAATTTCAACATACCAGGTCTCCTCCTTCCCAAATGTTTGACAAGGATTGAAACTACTGATATTCTAAATAACATGTAACATGCAGCTGCTACTACACGTTTTGTCTCAGATAATTCGACGCTTTCCGGATTCTATTTCTGCTAGAATCTCTTGGTTGCGCACTAGGGCCACCTCTTTACAACTTGTCCTGTCTACTGCGCATATCCTCTTTTATACATCTTGTATGGTATCCTCCGTGCTCTCCGTCAGGGCAGCTCCTTCGCCGCCTGCGGTGCACTTTCGCCTTTTTTTCGCGTCTCGAGTGTTCGAAAGGGTGCATCGTTAGTACTGTCTACAATGGTCAAAGTTGTGGGTGTCATCTCCCCTTCTGATGACCCATCTTGATCTCCCCGTAATTTCGTGTCCGCATCGTCTTTCTCTTTGGAATGTTCACTCGCTGCGTCATCCTCTTCTGTGTTGATAAGGACAACGCCTTTCTCTTCATCTGCGTCTACCTCATCCACTTCATCGTGGTCGCCCCTCGCTATGCCTTCTTCCTGTGTATCATTATGGGACACACCATCCTTTGTAGTTCCTTGAGTAGTCCCTCGTCACCCATTCTGGGGGGGGGGGTTGTCATAGGTACCTGGATTGTCCCTCACTAATCTTTCAGTGTGCCGTCCATCGCCTCGTCATCCTCTAACTGGAAGGATTCCCACAGCACCTCTTCCTCCTCATTCGAGGCTAGGGCGTAGGTGGCTCTGCGTTTAGCCCTCCTGCTTGGTTCCTGTCTAGGCATCCCATAGTTACTATTCTCCCTTTCTAGATGTTGAACCTGTGTTCGTATTTTCCGTGTCTGGTGTTTTATTATGTAAGACATTGGTCCTGTCCTGTCGACGACGACGTAACCTCTTTCCCATCATGCATCTAGTTTAGAGTCCCTGCAGTGCTTTTTATAGTAGACTCTGTCGCCCATTTCAAACTCTTGTAAGGTTTCCCGTCTGTCTTCTTACTTCTTTCTTTTCTCCTCGGCTTTATTCATATTTAACCACACAGCTCTGTGGGCTATGTGCATTTCCTGTAGGGTAGTTTCGAGCACATCCTCTCCCAGGTATTTGCTCCTGGGCTTCAACAGGTTGTCATGGGGAAGTATGGGTTCTCTGCCATGTAACAAGTAGAAGGGCGTTTACCCTGTACTCTCATTCGAGTTAGTCCGAACGGCCACTAGGGCTTGATTTAGGTGTGCTTCCCAACATCTGTCATCCCCGTTGATAGTTTTTGCCAGAACGCCCGTGAGCGTCATGTGTTGACGCTCATTAATACCATTGAACTGGGGCCAATAAACTGAAGTGGTGATATGTTTGATGTGGAGGGAGCTCAACGCCTTCCTAAGTGCCCTGCTAGTGAACTCACCTCCGTTGTCCGTCAAAATCATCTGGGGACAGCTGTGTCGTGGAATGAACTCCGTCGTAAGTAACCTTACCACAGTGTCTGTCGATGTGTCCGCTGCAGCGTAAGCTTCTGGCCACCTGCTATAACAGTCTATGAACTGTATGATGTAACGGTTCCCTGCCCACGTCTCTGGTAACGGGCCTGCCAGATCAATACTGTGTTTCTGCATTGCATATTCTGGAATATCAGTTTCCTGCAGCTTGCATTTTATCTCCTTCATGTTTCTTAGCTTGCAGGTTTCACATTTTGTGACTGTTTGTTGCACATCTCAGATAAAACTCCAGCCACATTTCTCACCATGACAGACAGAACCACATGTGAATACTATGACATAATTATCTTCTGAGTTATCAGCTACATTCTCTACCAGTGGTAATTATGACCTATTGAAATCTCTTGATATGACCAAAAAGGTGTAGTTTTCTTTTTGCTATTGTGTTTAGTAACCAACACTCTGAAATCTTCAATGTGTTTATAATATATGAGTTTCTCTTTATTTCCTTCCATGATATTCTAAGTATCTTTCTGTAGCATTTCATCTCGAAGGTGTTGATCATCTTTGCCACTCTTTTACTTAGGCTCTGTGTTTCACAGCCGTATGTTGCAACCGGAAAAATAAAGGTTTGTAGCATTAGCAGTTTCATTTCTATATTCTATCAAAAATTCTATCAAAACATTTTCTGAGTTTCATCTACAATGCAGAAAAAATTAAGCATCCAGCATTTAACATTATCAGTCTAGACCTTGTTTTTTCACCTCTTTCCTAACAGCTTTTAGTTTGCTACACATGAATATTTTAGAGAGAATTTCCTTTCTCAGCAAAAGATTAAATCACAACTTGCCTGTACTACATTTAACGATTGTCAGTATGGTCTTGTTGTCCAGCAAGGTTAGACTACATATTATATGTTAATATCACATATGTCTTTTCATTGATAGATATGTCACATCGATTGTGTTGTTTTCATATGTTCACTATTATATTGATGTTACTAAAATTCAACTTCTCGTTTTTTTTCCCTGTCCTTGTTTATAGTTCTTATTGTCTATCTATCTACATATACGCTGTGTCCCTTGTTTGCCTAACAGCGTTAGGGGCAAAAGAGTTCTCTGGAGATAGCCTTCTTATGTGCTGTTGTACGCTTGTTTCTGTGGCTTCTTTGATTTCTGTGATCCATTTCTTACATGGTCTGCATGTGGATTTGATGATGTTCGTCCGTCGTAATCAACGATGACCAAAAACTCAACCATAATAACAATAAGTAATAAAAAAAATAATAAAGTTAATATTGAGTTTTTAAATCTCTAACAAGTCCAATGTGAGTACAAACAGTTCTTCTACAGAATTGACAACTGTAGAGGGTGTCTATGGGACGTTGAGATGTTTTTTCTTTTCTACGTGCCCACTTCTGTCTTACAGTATCTTACCTGGTCTCTTCCGCCACTAGTGCTTCCGTTCTAAGGCTGTAATGCCATGCTGTTCTATCCTGAGCGAGGCTCTCCCAAGAGCCTACGTCAATTTTAAGATGTTTCAGTGATGACTTGAGCGTGTCTTTGAAGTGCTTGTTCTGTAGAATTTCTTTTCGAATTCCTGCCTCAAGTGCTCCATAATATATTTCTTTTGGCAAACTCTAGTATCTCCATACGCACAAGATGACCTGCCCAGCCTTCATAAGTAATGTGTAGATGCTTATTGAGGTTGATTTTTCCAAATAATAACAAATAATAAATCAGAAATCTGTAACGTAGTTATGAAATAATGCACTCGTGCAAAATGTGAAGTCTATACGCTCAGTAATTACAGAGAAAATAGACAATATCTGTGGACAACTATTTATGAACACACTATAGTTAATTTTTTTATTGGTCAGAATCAATAATTCAGTCTACCTCAGCTGTTGCGTCATATATTGAGAGGTAATTGAAGACAATAAAAGTTGAGAGCAAATGGACATTTTAAAAATATTGTTTTCATTTTCAGCACCCCAAAATTAGTTAAGATCAACATTTTTCATTACTGGTACAATTTTGATATTGACTAGTGTAATCAGATACTATAAATGATTTGTAAAATTTCTGAGTCATTGGAGAGCTGCAAGTAACAGCCTTGACCTACATCCTCATACTGGTCATAGTGAAATTTCATTCTTTAGGTGCCATGCCTGCTGTCGTAGGCGATCATTACTCTCCACTGCTCTTATCTCCAGTATTATGTATGAAGATCGTTGTTGTTTACCTGCTGTGCGAGATTGTTAAACTGTCAAATATTTTCTCACATTGTCGTCTTCTGTGGAGGTAGTTGTCCTATATGTTCCATTGCATTTGGCAATTAATGTACCACTTGCACCAACTATAAAACTCCAGCCAGATTTCTCACCATGACAGACAGAGCCACATGTGAATACTATGATATAATTATCTTCTGAGTTATCTGCTACATTCTCTACCAGTTGTAATTATGACCTATTGAAATTTTTTGTTTGTTTCATCAATCAGAGACCATTCTTCTCCTTTTGTTACTGCCGATACCATCATAATCTCGCCAATTACCAATTAGATAGTTCTAAGAATATGCAGACTTAGAATCCCAGTCAGGTATTCATTATGTACTCTTTAGATCTTTCCAGGGGAGATACACTTTCTCCCCTTAACCATGGTCATCCCCTTCCTATTAAAAAAAATGTATACTTCATCACCACTATCATCATCCTCACTCTCTAGTATATCCTTGACTGCTGCCCTTATTAGAACGGCCCTATCCTCAGTGATGTTCCATCAACTACAACATTACCTACCAATTAGTCTGCTCTTTTGTTGCCTCTGATCATGAAGTCAGTATATTCATGTAATACTTGGTTATCCAAGCTGTTCAGTAGTGTGATCCATTTCTTTTGTAATATATACCTTTCTATCTTGTTTAGCTGCCCTTGTGACAACTGGGGTCTGGACTTCTAGGTAAGGGTGCAAAGAATAAGACCTGTCTTTTTTCCATACTACACTAGTGGCTAGTGCAGCATCATCAATGAAGAGAAGTTTTTCCATAAGTATTTCTGATGTTCTCGTCTTTGCTCTCAAATGCACTAATTTAAAGAGTGATCCATCATAGCTGGTGCAGAAAAACATCATCAGTTGAATCCACAAGAGCATGTTTTAGAAGCACTGTGCAGAAGATTCCTAAAAGGATAGGGGCTAAAATACACCCCTGTTTTACTCCAGTCTTTACTGCATAACTGTCAGATGTGTTGCCGGAGTGCAAAGGGAGTGCTAACCACATTTCTCTCGTTCTGACCCAGGGTTCGCAGATAACCAAGATCCTAAAAATACCTCCACGTGGTGCTTCCTGGAAACAGAAATACAGGTGCTCTTGCTGTTTCTGGCTAACACTTTTAGAGATCATGTCTTTGCATGTGGAGGCTGGCAATGCAAAGCGAATTAACTACAAAAAAGACCAGCAATCTCTCTGACACCTGCACCAACACATACAGTGACACTGTTGACACACAGTGATGCAAGATATTCTCGTTCAGGTAGCAGAAATGCAGATACATTGGAAAGGTGACAAATGAAATGTCTCAAGATATGGGCAGGTGCCATCACAAATAATAAGTCATATGCCAGTCTCCACAAGGCTAACATACTGAATAAAAAAGTATTGTTCAGTTTGAGAACACGCTTCTAGACCCTGGTGCTCCTAAACATGTGTAGATACTCAGACTTGGATGAGGAGTTCACAATGTCAGTGAATGATACCTCAACTAAGAAGTCAAATGAGGCCAGGTCCAACTCTACTGTCAAGTTTTTCCTACACCAGACTCATGCTCGCGAATGAGAAATGGTTCAGCACCCGATGGACACAAGTCAACACATTTAATTATGTGAGACAAGTTTACTGGCAATAGAACACCTCATGTGAGATAGACTTAGTCGACCAATCTAAATTCCTGATTACGGCCTCCACTAAGACTGCCACCCAGGACATGTTTTGGCCTGTAATGTCCAAGGGCGCAGTGGGTGATAAACCTCATGGCATAGAGTCGATACACATTTGCCACCTGATGACAGATAGGAAGGCTGTCACAGGCTAGGAAAGCTTACCTGAACTAACAACATGCCAAAATCAGAAGTGCTAAGTCTTCCGAGGTGCAAATAACGAAGACATGTTGTAAACTGGCAGCACAACGTACTTCGCGCTCTCCTGCGGAAATCACATGAACTTTCATGCTGGTTATCAGATAGCGAGCGTAGAAGATGTATTGTAATTGAATAATATGTTTGGGCGCAAGTCTTTGTGAAAGGAAATGATCGACCAGTAATTTCTGTGAACAATCAGTAAATTTTATAATTTTATATGAAACCATTCTGATAACGATGTGAAAAACCTTTGTTAGATCCACAAAGGCCATAAATAGTGGCTTTCCTTGTTTCTGACATTTTTCATCTACTTGACCATTAGTAAAAATCATGTTGGTGGCAGACCTATATGCTCTGAAACTACAGTGCCTGTAGAACAAAATTTGTCTCATAGTTGCTTTAGAAGAATTACTGATTATAATTGTTATAATATGATTGGAATTATATATCAACCATATTTAGAATGTAATCTTGATGCCCGAGCATCAAGTGCATTTAACAGACTGTCTAATATCTGGAAGTCAAAGTCAATCAGCATACGCACGAAAATGTGCTTATTTAATTCCTGCGTTATTCCGGTGCTATAATATGGATGTGAGAGCTGGAAAAGCTCTTTATCTTGAGAAAATAAATTACTGAGTTTTGAGAAGAAATGTCTTCGTAGGATAACTAACACCCATTGGAGTGAATTCTCTTGAATGGATACCTACAGGCAAAAGAGCAAGGGGTTGACCAAAAGAAACGCTCAGAAGAACAATACTTAGAGAAAGTAAAACAACCAATATTCATACTACTCAAGAACTGCACAGAATAGCTTTGAACAGACAGAATTGGAGAGATCTGACCTCTGCCCTATGCGCTAACTTCAGCGCAAAAGGAAAATGAATGAATGAATATTAATATTTTGTTGCATGCGCTAACTGGTTTGGTGTGTCGATAATAATTGTTAAATTTATATCACAGTCAGAAATTATTCAATTATCATTATTAATCCGGTAGTCCACAAAAAAGGCCAAATCAAAGTAGTATAATTAGGTTCAAACCACAATACAATTAGATTTCATTTGTTATTTTGTATTGAATATATATATAGATATATATATATATATATATATAGATATATATATCCGGCAAATTTGTTGGCAAAAGTTTGTTTATAATCTGATTGTGGTTTTTATAGTTGTTGTTTTCAAATAATCCTGCCACCAGGACCTCCGAGACAAAATTGTAGTTCATTGGTAATTTAATTTGTACCTCTTGTGGTAAACTGCATTCCTTTCACATTTTGCCATTTGAGCAGTTGATCCATTTGGATTCCTCCACTTCATGCATCGTCACAGATATTTTGTATCAGATGGACATTCCCATTTGCTGATTTTGGTTGTCTCTTTATGATATATTGCTTTGCTCTTAAATAGTATCCTGTTTCCCAGTCATTCAGCAGAAAATGAGGGCACCATGCTCTAAAGTTAGCAGGAGTAGCCATTTTTGTCTGCATCAAAAATAGATAGTTCTCAAGTTGGAACAAATTGGAATGATTTACATTCCTCCTATGATCAAATAAGAACAGAAATCACCAATCCTACAGGATAGAACTAAATGTGGCATATCACTGTCTCCAGTAATACGCTATAGCATCATTGAAACTGCATAAACCAGAACACACAACTGTAAACATGGAAACACGTTCATCATAGTTGAAACCGGAACAACATTCAAGATCACATAAACCTATTCAATGAAAACTGCATCAATCATGATATGAAGATCAATACAGGAAAAAAAAACAGAAGTAATGTCTATAGGTAGAAAACCCAATACAGTCAACATAAAGATATATGATCAATTACTGCAATAAGTGCAGAAATTCAGTCTTAGAAGCATTTTTACAGATAATAAAAGAATGGACAGAGTGATTGCGATAAGACTTCAAAAAGACAACTACATAAATTATGAACTTATGCCAATCTTGAAACGCAAATCTATACTGATGGAAACTAAAAGACCAGTCATAAATTAAATGTTCATACCAACAATGTGTTATCAATATTAGACATGGGCACTAAGAAAAGCAGTAAGCAGAACCAAAAGAGATCATGTGGGGAATGAAGACATTACAAGAACTGTTCAAACGTCTGTGGTCAAATATAATATAAAACAGAGACTGAAATGTTTTGGTCACTTAATGAAAATGAACCCATATTGGTGAGACTGAGCACCTATAGGTTTGCCCTGAGTGCAGCAATGTAAGTTCATCACAAATCATCATCATTAAGTGCCGTCTTTGCAACGAAGTTTGGCTGCCACAGATCTCCAACTTCCTTTTACTTTAGTGGTACACTCTGCTAGACTAAACTGTCCATCTTGGATTTTTCTCTCCCACATGTATCTCAGTCTACCTCTTACTTGACTTTACCCTCAAATAACTAATAACTAACCAATAGCAGTAGAACAATGAAATAGTTGACCCAGATGTATATACTGTGCTCCTGGCAGGATATAAAGACCCTTGAATTCTGCTGCATTCATAGTGACTAAAGGGACTTAAGGGACTAAAACATGCATCCGTAAACCCCCTAATATAACCATGCCTTTGTAACAACGTAGAAGCTCCTTATGAGAAACAGTGCGACACATGAGATTAAGTGATGATTCCTTTTCCATGTCCAGAATAAAGGAATGGGGTTTGAAATCACTAGAAAAACTACAGCACTTGATCGCTCAGCCGGGCACACCCAGATCACTGCTAGCATCACGAAATTTGAAAAAGAAAGAACACTGCGGCAATCCACAAGCGCAAGAAGCGGAAGGACAAATCCGAACATTCTCCTACCCCAAACCTTCAGCACTCCTTCATGCACTGCAATAGAACTTTCCATGCACAAATCGGACTCATCTGCATCTACGAACTCACAAACCAAATTAGATCATTACTAATTTATTTTTTTTGTATTATTTTATTTTCATCGAATTTATTGTTTTTCATGCCATGCTCATCTTCGCTTTTGCGAAGGAGGAACATCATTATCATCACCAGAAATTAGCACTACTGTGTACTTAGAAGAATGTTCAACAGAGAACTGGAACTGTCAGTCATCATGTAATGATGAATACACTCAAGTAGAGATCACGAGTTCCTATGGATGTGTCTGGAGTGCAATGATGATGATCCAACACTTACTAGCTACAAATTATGTAGGCTACTGAAGTTTGATAGATTGAAATGTACAAGTATCATACCCAAGCTGTAATCCATGATGCAACTTTTTCTGTTTTCTGGAAAACATCCTACTAATCTGCAGGAGTTAGTTATAAGATGATTGTAGGAAAAGAAGACATTACTTAATGTGTAGACAATTAATTGCATATACTTTTTTGTTCCAAAGTTGTTATATATTTTTATACACAGGTTTCAGAGCAAGAGTTTGATGAACTTCGATGTCCACCATCTCCTATGTTTTACAGTACCCCTGAGAATTTAGCCAAACTTGAGCATCTGTTAGAGGGATTCAGTGTTTTAGAGGACAAGATAAATTACAAATTTAGGGACAGGTCTTACCTTCTCCAAGCATTTACCCATGCTTCTTATCACTACAACACCATCACAGATTGCTATCAACGGTGAGTCATGTGGAGAGCTTAAATTATTAGTTGCTTTATATATACACACTATTATGCACAATAATAACTTTGTTTCATCTATAATTTTTCTGACAGTTGTCAATTGCTGTATTTGTAAAATTATATTGTCATGTCATGTGATGTATTCTTTCCAGAACATTGTCTTCCCACTGAACTCTCTGAACCCCCTTCTGTCTTGGGTCATGCGGCTTGCATTTTCCAAAGATGTATTCATATTATCTTTAATATCATCAGCCCATCGTCTTCTTGGTCTGCCCTTTCTTCTTCTCCCAGGTACTCTGCCCTCCATTATTTGTCTTTCTAAACATTTGTGTCTCTTTATATGACCAAACAGGTGTAGTTTTCTTGTTGCTATTGTGTTTAGTAACCAATACTCTGGAATCTTCAATGTGTTTATAATATCTGAGTTTCTCTTTTTTTTTCTTTCCATGATATTCTAAGTATCTTTCTGTAGCATTTCATCTCAAAGGCATTGATCTTCTTTGTCGCTGTTTTACTTAAGGGTCCATGTTTCACAGCCGTATGTTGCCACCGGAAAAATAGTTTGTATCATAAAATTTATATTTTGTTGTTTTTCAACTGTGTTTTTTACAATATGTCATTGCCAGACTCCACAACCGTTAATGTTTGCTCCTAAGTATTCAAATTTATCCACATTTTCTATCTCTAAGTATTGTCTATTGGTTCTAATTCTACAACTCGTCAACTCAAATAGAGAACTTATTACTGTATTAGAAGATGACAATCACAGTTCCTAGGTCATGTCATGAGAAGAGGTGGGCTGGAGAACATCATAACAGCTGGAAAGATCGAGGGTAAGAGATACAGAGGAAGATAACGTGAGAAAATGTTGGATGGCTTGAAAGCATGGCATGATGCAGAATCATCAGAAATTATATTTAAATGTATAATAAACAGAGGACTGTGGAGAGACATGATTGCCTATACCGGAAGGCAGGGTACCAATTAATGAATTGTCTATTCTGATTTTTGGTTGTTATATCTGGTGACATGATTTTTGTTTTTTGTTAAATATGTTTTATGATTTGCTATATTTCTTTGTGTTCTTAATTAGTTGTTCCGATCCCTTTATTTCATTTGAACAAAGCACAGTGTCGTCTGCGTAGTTCAGGGATTTCGAAGCCACCAATGTTTAAAGCATGATAGTCAACGTTGTGTGTGTCTTCTCTCACATTTCTCATATTTTCTGCATAGATGTTGAACAGGTATGAAGGGAGTGTGCATCCCGGTCTTACTCCACTTTGTACCCCTCAAACCACTCTGAGAGATTTCTCCCTAACTTCACTGCAGCATTTTGATCTTGGTAAAGTTCTTCTATTAGATTAATCAGATGTCTTTAGATTAATCAGATAAAGTTTTTGGTGTTGGACGCAGTTGAACGCTTTTGAGTAATCTATGAAGCACATGTGCAGGTCAGTTGAGAATTCCCTACACTTTTCTATGATCAGTCACATGTTAAGGATGTGATCTCTTGTTCCTCTGTTCGAACTGAAGCCAGCCTGTGTTTCATTTATCTCCATCTCTAATTTTTGTTTGATTTTTTGCATTATGATTGTTTAGCATTATTTTACTTGCTTGACTTATAATAAGAAATATAGTTCGGTAGTTTGAGCAAGTCTAAAGATCACCTTTTTTTAGGAGTGGTATATATAATGTCCATTGGAAATTTCTAAGGCACAGTATTCCTGTAGGTTGCAAACAATTATATTAACATATATAATTTTACATATACAGCAATTAACCATTGGTTTCACAGCAACTCAAGATGCTGTGTTACAACAAATGAGGGTAAAACTAAATGATTTTACATAAAAACAGGATAAAAACAAGACCCAAAATGAACATATATATCAAATAACATATTCTTTCCAGATCGTTGTCTTTGTTGTGGATATTTTGAATGCCTCTCTGTCACAGGCAAGCAGACCTGCATTGGTCAGAGACATGTGTATACATTCTTCAATGTCAATGGTCCATCGTCTTCTTGGTCTTCTAGAATCAGCCTTTTGATACCATTATGTCGTTTTAAGTATCCAAAATACTGTATAAAATAACATATTGGTATAAAATGGGCAGATGATAGAACTCATAGTGATCTTGATTTTGCAGATGACTTGGTGTTATTAAGTTCAACTCCTGCATGCTAAGGCACATGCTATGTTGAATCAACTTTGTCATCTTTCAGAACAAATTTGCCTTTGAAGTTCAACACTTCTAAGACTAAGATCATCTTATGTATGTATCAAAGTCGTTGTTGTTTCCTTGCCGTGCCAGGTTGTCAAACTGTCTAATATTTTCTCACGTTGTCGCCCTCTGTTTCTGGTGCCTTCAATCTTGCCTGTTGTGATTATGTTCTCTAAACCTGCCTGTCTCAAGAAGTGACCAAAAAAAAGAAGATTGCCTTTTTCTTATATTGTTGATTAAGGTCTGTTTCGCATTTAACTCTTTCAACACCTCTACATTAGTTTTTCTGGCAGTCCATGGTATTCTCAGCATTCTTCTGTAGAACCACATCTCTGCTGCCTCCAATCTCCCACTTTCCAGTTTGTTTATTGTCCAAGACTCGCACCCATATGTTAGTATAGGGGTTATATAGCACTGCAGAACTCTCTTTCTCACCTCTAATGACAAGGTCATATTACACAGTATATTTTTCATTTTTCTGAATGTTGTTTTTGCCTGACCTATTCTGCATCTTATTTCTGTTGAACTTCTTCCATCTGCTGTAATCATTGTAGATTGCATAGATAGATAGATAGATAGATAGATGGATGGATGATTAGATTAGGTTGGGTTAGGTTAGATCAATGGAAATTGATATATAAATAGATATTCATTGATAGATATATATTGATTGATATATAAATAGATATTGATTGATTAGACAGACAGAAAGTATGTACCGTCTTGTCGCATGTATAAACCCATCCGATAATAGGCAGAGAGAGTGACTTTGACTTCCCAAAACTTTCTGAAGTCTAAGATCCGACTATAGACCGACATCCCAAAATTGTAACAATATCTGCAATAATAAACTTCGTCATCATAAGAATGAACGGACAACCTCAATGGAAATTACCGGTAAGACAAACTTTAGCAACTGTAAGACGCATGGGCACTCCTTTCATTTGCCTCACATTACTTGAATGAAAGAAACAACTAATGAATAGGCCACTGTATTCAGGGAACAATACATCCAAAGATAATACTGCACTGCTTTCCATAACCACATCTATAAACGGTTTATTACATGTGGCGAGACTTTGGAACAACAGACCATACTTTCCTGAACGAATTGTTTGTGTTGGGTGTCCCGTGGTATGGTATGACGTGGAACTTGGAACTGCTCTAGTGAATAGTAATTACTACGTAATTATTTTGCCAGCAGAAAGTAAAGTGGGGAAACAATAGGATGAAAGAACAACTACCGATAGACAAATGGGCACCATTAGGTCTCTTTGTTTTTAAAATATGCAGAAGAATTTGAACTTTGCAACCCATATGTTTACCTTATAGGGAGTATTTGGTAATAAAAGTGAGAGAGGTTTGTGAAATTAACCTACCTGTATCAATTATGGCGGTATGACATGTTTGGAACCAGTTATCAGAAGCAAGAGGCACTGCTTAGATGACTTTCACTATTGATTTCTCTCTCCCATCCCCCTCCCTCCAACAAACCGCAAGACTGCCTAAGCAGGCACAATTTTTGGCAATGTAAAAAAAAAAGTGACGTTTTTTTGTGCATCGTATGTAGAAAACTTCTGTACAGAATCAATTAGTACTTCATTCGTTATGTTTCTGATTATTGTTGTTGGTCACTATTTATATACTTGACATCGCATGTCAAAAATAGACACGGTCGACCAGCGACATGCACGGAAATAATCAAACTGTACATGGGTCTTATAGCATAGTAGACGATCAGCAACTGTTGTAACATTTGTCGCTTTACTGGCAATATGGAAGTGTGTGGCATAGAATTCCTTTGTTTTGCCTACTGGTAGGTAGTGTTTCGGACACCGCAAGGCAAACAAGGGATACAGCGTATAGATAGATAGATAGTGTTTCGGACATCATCATCAAGTACCATCTCCGCAACGAAGGTTGACTGCAACAGACATCCAACATCCTGTCTCCTGTCTTGGTGGTGCACTCTGCTAGACTATAACCTATCTATTTCATGATGTTACTTTCCCATTTGTATCTCTTTCTCAACTTTACCTCTTGTTTCGGATAACGAGGAGGAAATTTGTGGTAGGCCTACTAATTGTGACGTTACAGATTTTACCTAACTGGTGTCATTTTCCCAGTAGAATTCCAATTTGGAAAGATGTGAATGACTATTTGTAGGTCTACTGGTACAGGTAAGTTTTTTCCTCTGTTACATTTCTACAGCAAATTTTGTTTATAAACATTTTGTTGTACGCAAGTCAACCCCACTTTAATTTTGTCTGCTCCTATAGAAGTGTCTTACTTAGTAGACTAGGACTAGATGATAAATGTGTGTTACTGGTAGATCAGCGTAGGCTATTGCAGAACAACCATCAAAGAAAATATTACTGGGTCTCAACAACATGCAAGAATTACAAACAGCATCATCATAGCACTCGAACTGGAGAGTTTTAGTTTCTACCCCTATGCACCGAATTTGGCATTGAGTGAACATGGATGGGTAGGCTAGACTAGATTAGACAGATAGATAGGTTACACAGGTTCGATAGATAAATTAGATTAGATAAGGTAAGGTAAGATTAGATTAAATTTATTAGATTAGATAGATTACCATATGAACTCCAATAAACAGTTAAGCATGCCATTTCAAGTGGAAATGTTACCAGAAAAGATTCCAAACATTTACTAGCCAGAAAAGTTAAATTTCTAAAATTTAAATTTAAACAAAATTTCTAACGCATCCATGAGGATCTCCTTTCTCCCAAAGTTGTGATCTGGTGTAGGCATCCTAGTTGTATGTTTTTTGTAGGTAAATTTTTTGGTAGACAATGATCCTCAACGTGGACCACATATCATTTCCGTGCCCTCATCAGCACTTTATGCATGCCCACAGACCTAGACCTCATCAGCATCTCACTGTCTGGCACTTCATCCCACCAATTGATACTGAGCATCCTACAAAGGCAGCCTACATGGAAGTAGTTGTCCCCCCCCCCCCCCCCCCCCCCCCCCCCCCCCCCCCGTGCATCCAACATACACTGTTCATGCTTCACATGCACAAAGGAGTAATGATATTACTGCTTCTTGGTAAACCATGAGTCTGGTGGCAGTTGCCACTCCCCTACCTTCCCACGTTCGTTCGCAGCCCTCCATGTGCTCACGCTCTCTGGCTCACTACTTTCCCACAGCCAGAGGACCTGCTGTGTAAGCTGATGACATTGGATAGTGATAGTTGAGTATTGACTAGCGCTGAATTTTCTTTTAAGTGTGCTGTTGCGCCATTCATTGACCACACTCTGTCTTCCTGATCCAACAGTGTTCCAGTGGCAAAATAAACCAGGACGCAGTGGATGACCAGAGTGTTCTGCGTGTCTCACAAAGGCTTTTGCGTTCCACAGTGTTCTCCTGGCATGTGCCTTCCAGCCTGTTGAACATTAGATGTTTCATCCGTACTGTCCACTATATCCAGGCTCTGCATGCTTGGGCAGACATCCTGTTTTTATCTCTGGCAAAGCCTATTGGTTATGCTCACCTGGTTTGAGTGGCCTGTCAAAGTAGTTACCGGGGTGTGGCTGCTGCAGCATACTTGCAACTGCTGAGAGCCACAGGTGAGAGATAGATGAGTGCCAGGTAGGGACCAAGGGTGTGAAAACTAATCCAAAGGAGTATGACAGCCTCAGCATCAGAGGTACTACCTCTCCAAGACTACCTCTGCATGTTACATAACCCTTGTCTATCACTGAATATTTTGGGGTATTTTTAGTTTTCTTTTTTACATTTAATATAGTATTTCATCTGTCATCCATGTTATTTTTGTTTTTGGATTTCCATATTGGTAAATTTTCATTTGAAGCCAACTCTACCTCTTGGCCTCTTTAGTTGCCTTTTAATATATGATGCATGGAAGCTAAATAGTATTGCTGCTCTTTGTTTAGATCAGATCGATCCAATGATGCTCCATTTGACACTGTGGTGATGCTTGTCAGTGTATCATCTTGTTCATTGCTCGCAGCACTTACATGTTTTGCATGAATATAAAGTTAACTTTTCTGCTTAGATATTGTGTCAACATCATCCTCCATTGACGGTGGGTGACTCCAGCTTCAACTTTGCAGAGCATGTTAATTTAGTCACTAAGTATACATGTATAAGAATAGTCCTGTGACACCAGTCATGACAGTACCGTCATCACATCTTTTGTCTCCATCTGCTCATAGTTGTGGTGAAAGCACCGCTGGATTCTTTAACAGTTTTCCCACCGGACTGTGCAGAAAAAACCCAATCACAGTTTTAATGATGAATGACTGGTCTGTGCTTTAATGATGAATCAGTGCTGTGTTAACTATAACAATTGGATGTTAGAAGTTCTGAACTTTCATTGCTTCCAGTTAGATGGCTTTATTATTTCACCTAGACATATCCATCTAGTTTGTATCAATGCTGTCTTGTACTAGAATAACTTACCAGAGGTGTCACCTATTGTAAAACCTCTGAAAACCAGCAATTTCTACTTCTACACTAAATGTGTCTCGATGTGCGCAGTAGACAAATATGTTTAACTCTAGTCATTTTTTTTTACATCCAAATTTTTGAAAGCTTAGAGGAGTTTTTTAATCTTGTTTTTTTATTTCTATGGCCAAGTTTCAAGTTTTCGCCTCATCCTTCCTCACTGAATGCTTCACCTTGACCGCTATTTCTGCTAACTGTTGACTATGTCAGAACATTTAATATAATCAAACAGATTTTGCTTAGATGCGCGTGCTCCATAAGCTCATGATGTGCCTGTTGCATGTCATCTGATTGGTGAAATGTTGAGAGATTTTAATTCAGAGAATTCTTTTCTATGATTTATATTTTGGTTCAGTAAAATGTATCTCTTATGACGAGGTACGATCCTTTCAAAGGTGGACATATAGTCCAAATTGGCTATATCAGAGATTTTTACCAACCAAAAATTAATGGAGGCCATGGTAATCCTGTTACCATGAACTCCAAATACCATTGATCTTAACAATGCTGATTTACAATATACCCATATTTTTGTTACTTATTATTATTAAAAAATATACTGTGTAATAAGACCTTGTCATTAGAGGTGAGAAAGAGAGTTCTGTAGTGCAATATAACCTCTATACTAAAATATGGGTGCGAGTCTTGGACAATAAACAAACTGGAAAGTCGGAGATTGGAGGCAGCAGAGATGTGGTTCTACAGAAGAATGCTGAGAATACTATGGACTGCCAGAAAAACTAATGTAGAGGTGTTGAAAGAGTTAAATGCGAAACAGACCTTAGCTCTTTGTCTCCGTGCGGTTTTCCTGCTATGCCGAACACGATAGTAAATTCATATCTTCTTCTTCTGCGTTCACTCTCAAACTCCTGCTGAATTCTCTTATAGCAGGACAATGGAAATGCGTTGTGTCGCCGTTTTATTTGCGCCAATGGCCCGACACATCCGTCTTCGGCGGAGTAAATTCATTTTAAAATGTAGATTTGAGCGGCTTTTCGGCATAGTGGGTCTCCAAAATGTAGATATTAGCGGCTTGGCGGATATAAAGAGTTAATCAACAATATAAGAAAAAGGCAATCTTCTTTTTTTGGCCACTTCATGAGACAGGCAGGTTTAGAGAACATAATCACAACAGGCAAGATTGAAGGCACCAGAAACAGAGGGCTACAACGTGAGAAAATATTAGAGTTTGACAACCTGGCACGGCAAGGAAACAACGACGACTTTGATACATACAACTGTGGAGAGCCATGACCGCCTACGCCACTCGGCATGGCACCTGATGATGATCATCATTATTATATATTATACATTGTTACTTTTTGCCACATATCTCTTCTTCGCTTTTCTTCTCATTTTCCAATCTGTGTTTCTATTTTAAATTTGTATGTTGATTCTGGTTTGGAACACATTACACCCCTACACACACACCCCCCCCCCCCCCCCCAATGTTGTTATTAATTTGATTATTGATTATTTTCCTTGGCCATGTTTGCCAATTAATATTTATCAATTATTTAACAATTTATTTAGGTGTAGGGTTTGGGTTAGGAGAGGGTTTTGTTATATATATATATAACCCTAAATAAATTTATAATAAAATAAATAAAGGATGAACACTTAATAAAAGATTAACTGATAGACATTGCTGAGGGAAAAAAATCACATTGGGGAATACAAGTTCCAAACAGGAACCTTGTAGTTTGCCTGTTGTCTTTTGTCCTGATAAAGATTATTTTGAAACTATAATTTTCTCTGTTCCTATTATAAATTGATCATAAACATTGGTATCACTTCAATTTATCATTGTATTGTGCGACCTCCTGTCAAAATGGCGAACATATCGGCTTGTGTTTTTGTATGACACCATGAACATCACTTGAAAGATGGATTATTTCATCTAGGATGTGGTGGTAGTTATTTTGGCAGGGAGTACATGCATCAGAGCTGAAATTTTCATGGGTAGCCGTTTTTTCACGTGGTTGCATGGCGTAGTCTACAAAAAATGTCTGGCAAACATAAATGGAGCGGGGCCAAGCGATACGGTAGATGTGCTGGAGCGAGGCGCCATAGATCAAAAGTCATTCGTCTGTCCTTAAAATTGTTATGGAATGTCGTTAGTGTTGAAAGACGACGTTCTGAACTTGGAAAATTAATTTACAGCGCAGATATTTTAGCTCTAAAAGAATCGCGTTTGAGAATGGGAAACCATCTCCAAGTCACCAGCTTTCATAGTTTCTACAATAGGCAACACTTTAGGCAAGTAATTCTTGTACGAGAAGGCATTGACGTGGTTGAGATAGATATGTCTGAATGGGATAATGATGATATTCAGCTGCAGGCTGTCAAGATACAAAACGTACAGCACCCTCTTGTACTTGTCAACTTGTATGTGTGCAACTTGTATGACAGCATGAGAACGTGCAGGGCTGGAAATCTCTAGGTGAGACAGTAAAGGAAGAAAGAGAAGTCATTTTCTGTGGGGATTTTAATGCAAAAGGTGCAAAACTGTCTCTAATCAACAGGGAAGAGATCTCGAGGAGGCTCTGATTGATATGAATTTAGTATGTATAATCTACGGGCGCATGACAAGGTCGGCTACTAGGGATTGCGACGATTACAGTGCAATTGATTTGGGCTTGGTGACAGCTGATATTGCACCCAGATGTAGATGGGATGTGCAAAACATGGGATGTATCATGACAGCGACCATTTGCCATGTGTCTTGTTGGTGAACAAAAGAAAAAGTAAACATCAGAAAGCTAAAGTTAAGTCCTTCCAGTATGATTGCAAAGGGTTGTCCAAGCAGAATTAGGAAGGACAAACGTAGGACACACGTCACCAGGGCTCGTGTATGGAATCAATCCCCCCCCCCCTGGTGGAATGATGAGGTTCAATGTGCATGAAAGAGCAAATGCAGCGCAGTTGCAGAGTGGCAAAAAGCAAGGAAAAAAGTGACCACACAACCAGATATTGTTTTGCAATTAAAACAGACAAAAGACAACAAGGTTCAACAAGATATCGCCAAATCTGCAACGGAAAAAAAAATGGGAAAACTTTTGTCATAAGATTGCAAACGCAAAGTCACTAAAACTGTTCTGGCGCCTGCATAAATCAATGAACAATCCAAGGAAGCGTATAACAATCCCCATTTTCCAAACACAGACTTAGTATGGCAGAAGATAAATAAGAATAAGGGTGCAGCACTGCTGGCTCATTATAAGGCACAAATTGGGAACTTAGGGAATTACAATGAAAACAGTCACAGACATGTGCAATAAGCAAGTTATGGAAAGTGATAATGCAATTACTCTTGAAGCTATTACAGCCGCAATGAAATGATCAAGAAACACAGCGCCAGGACCTGGCGGCATTAGGTCAGATGAGGACCTTAAGGAGCTGGCAATGTTGTTCAACAAGAATGGCACAGTAGAAGAAGACTGGTTGCATAGTTACTTAATTCCACTACCCATGCCTGACAAGTCATGCAAAGGTACAGGGTATTAGACTCATAACCATGCAAAATAAGATTAGCAACTTGTTAGAAAAGATTGTTACGTGGAAATTGTCCCTACATCTAGAGAGGAATAATAGACTGCCCACAACTTTGGGAGGCTATCATCCAGGTAAGCAGACTTGGCACAACGTCGCCGTATTAACGCAAGAAATATTCAAAGGTTGTGACGAATGAATGGAGACATACGCAGCTGCAATAGACCTGGAAGATGTTTACAACAGAGTTCCCTTGGATTTCTTGATGATTATAATGCTGCAACTCCAAGTTAGTTCTTTTATTGTCAGGTGGTTATCTCAGCACTTTTTCAGAGATAGGTTGTTCTTAAGTGTGGAAGTTGATTTTCAGCACCAACAGTCATAAACCCGGAACTACCACAAGGGTCACCTCTGTCCCCAGTATTATTTAATGTGTATACAGTTCAAATTACAAGCTGTCATATTGCAGGACAACTGGGGAGACTTTGTCCTATGCTAATGACATCTTGGTATATTGGCAGGGCAGAGATATGAACAGAGGCCGATATTTCTGTTGTATCAGGGATTGGTGGTGGCAGTGGTAGAGTACGCACTGGCGATTCTGACACTGAGTCAGACTCAAACAGAAAGATTTGATAGAACCCAGAATGAGGCAATGATCATTTTGGGGTGTACGAGTGATACATGGCACGGGCTATGCGATATTTATTGATTACCCAACTGCATAGCAAAGAATAGAAATCTTCAGGGCACGGGACTACCTACAAATCACCACTGATAAAACACCCTCTACACCCTGAAATTCTCTAAGTGAAAGGCAGTCGACTTAAGAGAGGAAAGTCGTGGATGGGGCACTCAGAGGATATTATTTAGAGTGTGTGGAGATTGGAAGATGCGCTACCTGGGACGGAATGGAGTTGGACACCCTTAGATTGATCGACAGCCTTCAAAGTAATATTAACACTCAATAGAGAATGCAGGGAATGGTGGAGTCAGTGGTACTTGCTCTGATCGGTGAGAATTCCAGGGAAGGTGATATGATTATATATACAGATGGTTACACATACAGAGAGACACATCCAGCATTCCTGGGCATTCATGGTACAAAGGTGGGGGAGACCATCAGAGAGGAAAGTGGTGCATTCACTCAGACGACATGCAGCATGACAATGGAGATTTTGGCAGTAACCAAAGCTTTGCAAATGTGTGTGCTTGCAGACTATCTGTGAGCATGCCTCCATACTCAGTGACTCGATGAACATGATTGTGAAAGTTCAGGTGGGCTACATTCGAGAACAGTGGCTGGATGCATTGAAGAATTCCTGTGTGTGTAAAGTGACTTTCATTTTTGTGCAGGGACATGTGGGAGTCCGGGATAATGAGAGAGCAGAAAGGTTAGCCACACATGCTGCTATAATGGCTGTTGGTGGAGCGATGGATCGTGCAGACATTTTGAATGCCCTACGTAAAACATATGAACAAATGACTATAAGTGACAATAACTAGAGCATGGGTAGAATAAGGGAATTTGGTTTGAAATGTGGTGTTGCTAGAAAGGAGCAGTTTTGTGGGCAAGAAAGAATGATGGTCACTCAACTGCGTACTTGGACTGTCAGTCAACATGTAATGGCGGCTACACTCAAGGAGAGATCTGATCACCTATGGACTTGTTCGAAGTGCAGTGACAATGATCCAATGACTAACTAACTAATTATTGTGTGTGTGTGTTCTGTTCAGTTTTTTTTTACTAACAAAATTTGGAATTGACTTTTATTCATCACTAGAAATAGGCTGCAATAAACAAACAATTAGAAGACATAATTTATGCCTTTGAGAGAGATGTGAGTATATAGAAGAATAGAGAGAACGTCATGGGAAGAGAACAAAAGAGGTTCTAACAACACTTAAGATAAAGAATTATTAAAGGAAATAAAGATCAAGCAAATAAAATATTTTGGACACATTAAACAACATTATACCTTTTTGAATACCTTACTTGAGGGTAAAGTCAAGGGGATGCAAGAGGTAGACAGAGATACAAGTGAGAAAGTAACATCACAAGTTGGACAGGTTACAGTCTAGCAGAGTGCACCACCAAGACAAATGGCGGGATGTTGGCGGTCTGTTGCAGCCAACCTTTGTTGTGGAGATTGCACTTGATGATGAAGATGTCACGTAGATAGATACACAATTCCATGTAGTCTTCATCTTTATTATTGCTTCATTCTGTGTTTGCCCCTATCTTGATAAAGACCTGATGGTCAAAATAGATGGTTCTGTCTTGTAAAGCTGTTTTAACCCATTTTATTATGCTTTGTTATTATAATTGTTTTCTTGTTATCAATCTTAATTGATATTTATTACAGAGCCAGAATATTCAAAATGTGTTACATTTTCTCATTATTGCAGGTAATTTTTGGTTAAGATATATATACTTCTTGCTGTCTGAGTGTCTTTTATTGATTGAAGTCCATCAAAACAAATTCTGATAATCCATTGTGGTCCTGGAAGACAACAATAAGCTCTCTCCACTTTACTCAGTCAACAGCTACCTCTCTCAGTCTGCATTCCAACTCTGGCCACCATCTTTGTCTCTGCCTATTCACCATGTAATCCTTGGTTACCCGATCTTACATGTCAAAACAAGTCTTGTGATGGAATCTGATGTTTTTTTGTTGTTGAAGGGAACATATCTCATTAATTTTCATCTTTGTATTGTAACTATGGTCTGTAAATTCTTTTGGTTGCTTGTAGTTAGCTCCTGATTAGTGATTTTTGTTTGTCTTCAATATTTTGTGTTTGACAAGTAGTGGGAAAAATTAATCTTCATCATCAAGTGCTGCCTCCGCAATGAAGGTTGGCAGTAACAGACCTCCAACTTCCCTGTCTCTTGTTTTGGTGGTGCACTCTGCTAGACTGTAACCTGTCCATCTTGTGATGTTACTCTACCACTTGTTTCACTGCCTACCTCTCGCTCGCTTTTCTTTGGCTTTACCCTCAAGTAAGGTTTTCAATAAGGTGTCATGCCTTTTAACTCTTGGTCTCCGTAAGCCACAGTAAGGTTGTCCTCCTATGCCGGGGGACATTTTAGAATATTTTTAGTAATTTATGGTAGTATTTGTATTTTTACAATTTCTCCATCACTATTCTATTCACATTATCAATTCTGACATCAAAATATTCAGAAATGGATAGGCAATTATATTATATTTAGTATGTGTGCTTATTTGCAAAATTATATTAGGTATATAAAATTTAATTAATAAAAAAACAAGAAAATATGGCGAAAAAACAATATAAATTTGCACATACCCAAGCTTGTATCCCAGAAAACCGAATCATAATCCATTTATTGTGAAATAAAATACACCTACATGTATCCTGAACCATTTTGTACTGCATACAAGTATTTATATATACAGAATTACTTATAAATGTCACATTGTCGTGAAGTCAACAAATGTATACAAAATGCACATTTTCCACAAAATTTTCTAATGATTAGGCCTACATTTTTGTGCCCAGGACTTATTATTTAATCCTTATATGCATTATACAAATCATTATGCCTTAGATAATGTTTGAAAATTCACATTCGTATATGATACTACTAAGATAATGTTTTTGAATATAGATAATTGGGAAAGCAATATATATTGCATTGGAAACGCCCCTCCTGAGCTTCATCAAAACTCAAATATAAATCAGATCTTCCATCAAAGTCAGATCGTAATAATAATTATAATTCAATATTAGGCCTACAATCATAAACTAAGCTAAAGTTGAAATTATTACCTAACGTATTTTAGAACATTTCCAAAGCCTAGCTAAATTAAAAACATAGAGGACGTCTACATCTCATTACTTCAAAATCAAGTAGCAATAAGTTACACAAAATGAAAATGTAAACACACTTGTTTATATGACATTAAAGCTAAAATTTAAGAAAATGTCTCCGACTTTCGCCACGCTTCCCAAGATAAACCTCTCCATAATCGGAAGTACCGCAAATAATGACTGTTCGTTTGATTTTACGGTCGTCGTAATGTTTATAATTCATAATAGTAAATTCATATAAAAATGTAGATTTAAGCGGCTTTTGGCATAGCTGTTCTCCCAAATGTAGATATTAGCGGCTCGGTGGATATAAGGAGTTAATGTGTCCAAAATATTTCATTTGCCTGATCTTTATTTCTCTTAGTAATTGTTTTTCATATTGTGTTTTTAGAACCTCTTTGTTTCTTTTCTTCTCTTTCCAGGATGTTCCTATTCTTCTATATACATCTCAAAGGTATAAATTCTGTCTTCTAATTGTATGTTTATTGTAGTCTCTTTCTAAGCCAATGCACAGACCAAAAAAAGCTAGGAATCAAATGGGTAAACAACAAGACCCTGGAAGATCTAACCTTTGCAGATGATATTGCTCTCTTGAGTTCACTACACCAAGACCTCCAAGAAAAAACAATGACTCACATATTTTGCACAACAGATAGACCTTCAAATAAATACACATAAAACGAAAATCATGAACTTTACCAACCTGACAGAATCAATTAATTTAGATGATAATATACTAGATAATATACGTTTCAAAATTCATCTATTTGGGAATCAAGATAACAGCAGACGGGGATACCAACTCAGAAATCAAGACTCGAATCGCTCTCGCCTCCAACGCCTTTAACAAACTCTCAAACATCTGGATATCGAAGATCGCCTGCGACTATTCAATGCAAGTGTGATTCCATCATTGACATGTAGATGTGAAAGTTGGAAATCAACCGCAATAATGGATAAGAAGTTAGTTGCCTTCGAGAATAGATGCCTCAGAAAAATCACAAATACTAATTGAAAAGACTTCAAATCAAACAACATACTAAGAGAGGAGACAAAACAAGAATATGTGACGAGCATCATCAGAAAACACAGCTGGACATACATCAGCCACATACTTAGAATGAAGGAAGACAGAATTTCACAACCAGCCTTCATGTGGACACCAGACGGGAAAAGAAAACAGGAAAGACCAAAAACAACGCTCAGAAGAATATTTATGAATGAATTAAAATCAACAGGCATAAATGCACAAGACCTGCAATCTCTGGCAACTGACCGACAGGCATGGAGAACTATGACATCCACCCTATGTGCCAAACTTGGCAAAAGAGGAACTGACTGTCTGACTTTCTGAGCCATACATTAATATAGAAGTAACGTTTTATAAAAATTAACTTGTTTGTAATTTGTTTAGATGCCACTATTTTCCTTATGTCATTGAAGGTACTTTTAGCCATTCCTATTCTCCTTTCAACTTCTGTTTCACATCTGCCATCATTTGTGACTGTGTGTCCAAGATATTGATAATGTTTTACTTGTAGTTTCTCTCCATGAATGCTTTCTGTTTAGCATTTGTTCTTCCATGTCTTTGCTGATTATCATGGTTTTTGTTTTTGGATATTTATATCCAATCCATATTCATTACTTGATTTATTGGCGATCTATTAGTCTTTGCAGTTCATGTTCACTTTCTGCTAAAAGAACAGTGTCATCTGCATATCTCAGGGTGTTTATTATTTTCCCATTGATCTTGAGTCCTGACATTTCTTCTATATTTTTAAAGATAATATCTGTGTAGATATTAAATAAACTTGGTGATAGAATGCATCCTTGTCTTACCCCTCTTCTTATTTCTATGTATGGTGAGTACATAGTGAGTACTTTTTTCACCCCTTATTGATGCAGTCTGTTCCCACTATATATTTCTAATCAGTCTGATGTCTTTTCCATCTATGCCTATTTCTTGAAGACATTTGATTAATTTTCCATGTTGGACTCTGTCATATTAATTTCTCTCCAACATGCAGCTAAAATAAATAAATGTATGCATTTTATTTATTTCATAGTATATATGGTGATGACTACCCATACTTTTTTCTATAGAATCGAATTTCTGGGAGATGCCATTCTGGATTATGTTATCACAAGACACCTGTATGAAGATTCACAGAAATACTCACCTGGTATACTAACTGACCTTAGGTCAGCACTAGTCAACAACAACATCTTTGCTGCTCTAGCAGTGAAGTGGGGCTTTCATAAGTACTTCAAAGCTATCTCTCCATCTCTATTTCAAGTCATTGACAAATTTGTGAAACGACAGAAAGAAAAGAACCAAGATGACATTGACATTGATGAGGAGGTAACAAAATATAGTTTTTTAATTGGGGTCTAAATTTGTTTTCCTTTACATTGTGTTTGAATGTGTATAACATTGTCTTTCTTCTTTCTTGCTTTTTTTCTATCTCCAGGAATTAAGCGAATCTGAAGCGATTAGCTCTTACTTCCTATATTCAGTGGGGTGGTTTCTCAGAGCTTTCTTTCATACCCAGGAGACGTCAACTTTCAGCTTAATGTAATGCCTATTGGAGGGGTAATGTCACAAGGCAAGCTGATAGTTTTCCTGGGTCATCCATTGTGTGTCTTTTCTTCTGATAGGCGCTTTGCATCCAGCTAGCTATTCCTTGTGTAGGAAGACCATTCCATTACCACCCTTTGTGTCCCTAGGTCCCAGACCTAATTTCTTCTGTATGAGCTGTGTTGGAAAATGACGACAGTCGAATTATACTCATGTTTGATACATCTTCCTAGACGAGGTACTGCTCTGCCGAATATGTCGGGGGTCTGGGATTTGGCCTGTGCATTATCACGAACTTGTGTCGTTCGTCTGTCATGACCTTCCAATATGTCACCAGATGCAGCCTGTGTTTTCACTCAAAGAAGTAGATAAATTGTGCCTGTCCTCAATGAGGAGCTTTGCAGTCAGTGAACAAATCTCGTCTAAGAAAGGCATCTCCCCTCAATGCAGAGCTTCGCAGTCAGTAAACAAATCTCGTCTAAGAAAGGCATCTCCCCTCAATGCCCATGGGTACTGAATCTCTCTCTGTATGAATTGTGTTGGGCAATGGCGACAGTCACGTTAGACTAGGTTTGCGATGCCCTTGAAGACAAGGACTTGCTTCCTGTCTACATTCCACACAGCATCCAGAGTATGTCTCAACACTGCTTAGGACAGAAATTTGTTTAACAATGTACTCCTCAACATTTGTTCAATGCTTTTCTTATGTGCAATGGGAAGCTGTATTGAAAGCTTTTTCCATACCCTGGAGTGCATGGTCAAGATGATGTTTTCAATACCTGGGTCATGAATCCTACTTTGAATAGGGTCAACTGTGGTGGGACATATGGGCTTCTGTGTACTCTTGAGCATGAACAGCACTTCCGCCAGTCTGTCTTGTGCTTGGTAATTGTGACTTTGTTGCCACTATATTGTTTCACATTCACAATACTGCTCTCCAGCTTGTTTTGCTATTTCCAGATTGAATATGTACTCATAGGGTCACCATATCTTAGCGAGTTCTACAGATATCGGGACATTTACATTGACCACCCCTCCAATGTTTCTGCATTTTTTTACTGAACGAGATGAAATGCACAGATGTCTTACGTCACTGTGTGCTGACAGTGCTACTGGGTGCCTGACATAGAGGTCTCAGAGATATTGCCTATCTCTTTGCAGGCAATTATCATTCGATCTACAGTCTCCACAAACACGAGGCTAAAAGTGTTGGCCAGAAATACAGCATAAGCAACTGTATTTCTGTTTCCAGGGTGCAATATGAGGAGGTACACACTTTTAGTACCTTGGTTATCTGCTAACCGTGGGACCTCATGAGAGTAATGTAAGACCCTTTGCATCCCATAATATTGTGTATTAAGTTGTCCAATTGTAAAATAAAATTCATCCATGTGTTTTCATGGACTAAAAGTGAAGTAAAAATAATAATTATAATGATCAGTTCCTTTTCTCTGTTAGCATTCAGCTTTTGACAGCCCATAGCCCTTCTGACGAATGCACAGATTTTCCTCAGCTGTGGTGCAGTTGTGGTGTAAAGTGTGTTGTGTATAGTTGGAAGTGGTGGTAGTAGTTCTTGTCGGATGTCTGTTAATTTTGGGCACTGCATTAGTAGGTGTTGGACAGTCTCCTTTTAGTAAAAATAATAGTAACACTGTCCCTTCCATGCATTTCGTAAACGCTGACTTTGAAGGTTTGGGAATCGACTTTGTCAGCCCATCCAATAGGATGGCACAAGCACCCAAAATGCTATTCAAAAGTGGGATTGTCAGGACAAAAAGCACTGATATCAGAAAAACTGTAAATCATGAAACTGCATTCTGTTCTCCAAACTACATCCTGCTAACCAGCAGAAATTTTGAACAACTGCAGAAGAAATATAAATAGTAAAAAAGGAAGAAGAAGATTGGTCCAATATTTTTGTGAAGTATGAAAGCAGGTTCTGTCAGACAAATATCTTAATCTACAAACTGTAGTATTCTCAGAACAAGAGCATAGACTGTGTGTCATTATCAGTTATAGTGCTGACATTTTTAAATTTTGTGCTAAATAACTTGTACAATTGTAGACTGGGCCTGGAAATTGCAGAACACATCCTTTATGCATGTCATTTCTACAAAGAAGGGGGAAAGAAAGTTTGGCCCACTAAGACTATATTTACCAATCCAAGGTGTTTCATGGATGCCCTGAAGAGAATCATATAATTCATTGAAGCTTAACTGTAGTATTTAGCCTGTGTTTTCATGCTTTGAGGCATGAAAACACCGGTGCCATGTCATTGAAGCTATTGGTGCTGTATCCTGTTGTTGACTGAATAACAATGAAGAAGAAGAAAAATTATAGCAAATTACTTTATTGTGGTCTCATCATCATTATGTGCCATGCCAGTTAATGCCTTCAATTGCCTGTTGTGACTATATTCTCCAAACTTCCCTGTCTCACAAGGTGGCCACACAAAAAATGAAGATTGTCTTTTTCTTATATTATTGATTACGGTCTGTTTCACATTTGACTCTTTCAACACCTCCACGTTAGTTTTTCTGGCAGTCCATGGTATTCTCAGCATTCTTAGGTAGAACCACATCTCTGTTGCCTCTAATTTCCTACTTTCCTGTTTGTTTATTGTCCAAGACTCACATGTGGTCTCATAAAAACCAATTTCTCATTTTATTTTATGACGACCCCTCTAATATTCCCCCTGCAATATTCCATCTAACATGTGGGAATGGGTATGTAAGTAGAAGGTATCACGCATGAAATATAGCACCTGCTCACATAAAGAATGAGTAAATTACTTTTTTTTTAGATAGTATAAAAACAAGTATCTATGACTTTTCTGTTCCCATAAAAATATTCACTGCTCAAATATCTTCAGAACTGCTCTCTGTAGAGAAAAATTTGAGGGAATATTGGCCACATGTTATAGGTCAAAAGGTCTAGACAGTGGCATTGGACCAACGACCATGGAACAGTAAATACCTAGTAGATGACATGGATATATCTCTTCAATACTTCTATCTTTATTTTACTTTTTTCTACATGTTACTTTTGCCTTATGTCTTTCTCTTTTGTACTATTACCTTTTCCTTATATTTCTAGAGTATTTTCTTTCCAAATGATAGTTATGCCATATCTATGCAGCTTTGAATTATATCAATATTTTCAACATTGCAGTATCGAGAACTGACTATGGAAGAACTGGAACCAGAAGAAGTAAATGAGGATGATGATGAAGAAGAGGAAGTGGAAATGGAAATTCCTAAAGCTTTAGGTGATATCTTTGAATCTGTAGCTGGTGCCATCTATCTGGATAGCGGAATGTCACTAGACACTGTATGGAGGGTTTACTTTCGGATGATGAAGCCACATATAGGTCAGTGAAGTGAAGTATCCAAGTTGCATAAATAGAAGAATAAGATGTGATAATACATATTTAGATAATTTAGCTGTAATAAACAGATGAATATTTGTACCCATGCTGTAATTTATTGATTTGATTTGATAATACATACTTAGATAATTTAGCTGTAATAAACAGATGAATGTTTGTACCCATGCTGTAATTTATTGATTTGATTTCATAGCTTCTTCTTTCGTTCGCTAATAATGTTTAATCTGCAGTGTTGTTTCTTGTATAAATTGGACAGTGTTTTCCATTTTTTGTTTTGTACCATAAAGTTTAACATTCATTGGTGTATCAGAAGGCCAGTATGTGCATCTTAATGTGTCATAGTTTGCACATTCTTGAAGGATATGTTCTGAAGTCTGGTTGACTTGTCCACAATTACACTTTGCTGTTGTGCCAATTTTAAATTTTGGATACATATGGCTGTTTAGTCTATTGTGTCCAGTTCTCAGTCAAAATATGATGACCTGTTCTTGTCTGTTAAGTAGATGGTAGTCGTCCCGTGGAGGTAAGTTAGGCTTTCATTGTGCCTTTATCATGGATTTCTTTTGGTGATAGCTGATTGGTACATCCGGTTGCTGCATGTTAGCACCTTCCTTGGCGAGTTGATCAGCTCTCTCATTTCCTGCTATTCCACAGTGTGATGGAATCCATTGCAGTATAACTCTACACCTATTTTGTACTATGGACAAAATTATTATCTCTGCATTTCTATGATTTGTGTGGATCTCATTGCGCCTGTAATGATTCTAAGTGCTTGGTTCTGTACTCTATCTAGGTTTTGTAGTGTAGTGTTTGATGATGAACTCCATGCTGTAGAACCATATTCCAAGTGTGGTCGAATGGCTTGTTGGTATACATTTTTTAGAATTCTTTCATTAGCCCCCCAAGTTGTCCCACTCAGTTTTCTTAGTATAGCTATCTTCCTTCTAGCCTTTGTTTCTGCTTTGCTGATATGATGTTTCCATGTCCTTTTGGCATCAAATGTTACACCAAGATATGTGGGTTGGTCATCTACCTTTAAGATAGTTTTATTTACATAGATGTTTCCTGCTCTTTGTTTTGGTGAAAGTGTAAAAAGGGTTGTTGCTGACTTCTCTATATTGATACTTACACACAATTTGTCAGCCCAATTAGTCAAGATGTCCATGGCTCTCTGAAGCATTTTTGTGGCAACCATGGCACTCTCATGTGTGCACCATAGAACCAAGTCATCTGCATATAGTGCTGCCTTAGTTCCACAGGGTATTTCTTCAATTAGATCATTGATAAATATGAGAAAAAGAGTGGGTGATAGAACTCCTCCTTGAGGCACTCCATGGCGTAGTAATACTTTCCTACTTTTTTTGCCATTTACTTGTACTCTGGCTCTTCTATTGTGAAGAAAGGCTTTCGTCCATCTATACATATTTCCACATATCTTGTAGTTTCTAATTTTTTGAAGCAATCCTTCTTTCCATACTTTATCAAAGGCCTTCTGTAAATCAATCCATGCCACTAAAACTGATTTTTTGTCTTGGAAAGCATCCTCAATTTCCTGTGAGAGGTATGTGGTTTGATTCTCTGTGGAGTAGCATTGCCTGAAACCTGCCTGCTGTGGTGCAAGGAATTTTCTACTTTCCAGGTGAAATTTTAGTCTTAGGTTTATGATGCGCTCCATTGTTTTGCACAGGCAACTTGTAAGACTAATTGGTCTGTAGCTAGTTGGTGTTGTTCCATCTTTTCCAGGTTTAAGCAAAGGGACCATAATTGATTCTCTCCAGATTTGTGGTATTTTCCCAGTAGTCCATCTAATATTTAGGATGTCCAATAGTTTCCTTCTGGCTGTTGTTCCTAGATTCTTTATCATTTCATTTGATATTTCATCAATACCTGGGGACTTATTTAGCTTTAGTTTAGAGACCGCTAATTCCAATTCACTATATGTGAACATTGTATCCATAATTTCATCTGCGCTGTTTTCATCACTGATTCTAGTCTGAGCATGTTCCAATTTACTTTTTTGGTCACTCCGCACTGTATGCTGTTTCTCTGGACTAATTTCAATATTGCAGTCTTGAGCAAATATCCTAGCGAAATTATCTACTGCTTGCTTTCCTGTAATCATTTTGCCATTCTGTACAAGTGTTATGTTTGTGCTTCTTCCTGTTCCCTCATCATTTAGTTGTTTGACCAGTTTCCACAGTTTTCTTCCATCCTTTTCAAAATTTAAGGATTCTGTTTTCTCTTTCCAGCTCTTTCTTCTAGCTTCTATTTTGGCTCTTTGGAATTTAGCTTTTGCGTGTTGATGTTTGTTGTGATGTTCCTGGCTTGGGTTATTTTCCACTTCCGTCTGTGCTTTTTCTAATTCCTCTTGCAGCAGTTCTAGTTGTTCACTCCAGTATGGCTTGTATTGTTTGCGTGCTCCTCTTGGTATTGCTTCCTTGGCAGCTTGATGAATACATTTATTGAACTCTTTGACTATGGCATTTATGTCTTTTCCTTCCATATCTATTTGTCCAGCTACACCACTACTGCGGTGTTTAAATAGTCCCCAATTTGCTTTTTTATAATTCCATCTTTGAAGGCTACATGCATTTCCTGTGAGTTCATTTTTAATACTAAGGAGGACTGGTCGATGGTCGCTACCTCCAAGTTGCTTCCCCACTGTTCTATTGATTTCCCAGTTTAGGTCTGCTGAGTACAATGCCAAGTCTGGTGTGGAAGTGGTTTGCCATGCTCTTGAGTAGTATGTTGGAGGATCTTTTGGCTTATTAAGCAATAGAAGACATTTATCGTCTTGCCAGCTTTCAAGTTCTTCTCCTCTTTTATCCATGTGGTCATAACCCCAGCTTTGTGAGTGACTTTTAAAATCTCTACATACTATCAGTCTTCCTCTCTACGGTATTGTGTCTTGGGAAAGGGACTGGTCATTTGGACAATAATAATTTAGTAGGTTGAAGTCTGTGTTCTTGGTCTTTAGTTGAAGGACCTGATATTCTGCTCCTTCCATGTATAGCTCAGTTTGATGTGAGCTGATATTATTTTTGACTAGAGTTAGTATACCTCCTTTTCTTATGTCTATTCGATCAGCTCTAAAGCACTGATAACCTGCAATTTTAAAGGCTACATCTTTGCTGAGGTGTATCTCTTGTATTAGTGTATGTGTGTCTCGTGTGTCTCTTATATATCGTCTTCTTGGTCTTCCTCTTGTTCATCTCCCTGGCATCATCTTCTCTAGGCTGTCATGACGTTTGATATGGCCAAAATATTGTAGTTTTCTGGAAAGAACCTGCTGTTTACATTCATTTCTCTCAGGGTGGCTATATTTGTGATCTTTTTGGTCCATGGTATCCTGAGAATTTTAGCCAATCTCCTTTTGACTTCTTAATAGCAATCACCATTACTGTTGATAAGAGAACCAAGTTATTCAAAACTGCTGATTCTTTCTAATTCGCTATTGTTCATACTGATTAAGAACTTGCTAGTGGTTTTGTCACTTGCTATAATCGTAGTCTTGTTTTTTACTATGTTCTTTCATGGAGTTTATGGGGTGTTTGAGACCTGTTTGTGTGCCAATAATGTTGTCATCCGCATATCTTAGTTCTAGTTCATGACCTTGAAGTTGTTTCTCTTTTTGGTCATTTCTTACATTCCTCATTATGTTCTCTGCATAAATGTTGAACAGATATGACACATCCTGGACTGACTCGTTCTTCCATGCTGAACCAATCAGATGTTTCACTGTCTACTCTTGCAGCTGCTTGCTGGTCTTGATACAATGTTTTACTGATGCAGATTAGGTGTAGAGGGACACCCATGTCATTCATGATATTCTAAAGTATTTTTATATTATACATAATTGAATGCTTTGGTGTAGTCAATAAAACATATGTAGATGTCAACATTAAACTCTCTGCATTTCTCTATGATGTTCCGTGTATTGTAGATAGCTGACTAGTTGATATACAGGCAGCATAATTATGTTGTTTCACTTATTAGACATCATATTTGTAATTCTTCTATTCTAACCCTTATTTTCCAGACAAATATTTGAAGAGCATTCCAAAGTCTCCTGTCAGAGAACTATTGGAGACAGAACCAGAGACTGCAAAATTTGAGTAAGTATAAGCAGTACTGTGAAATCCCGCTACAACGAATCTGGTTTTAATGAATTTCCCTCTTTAACAACACTTTTCAAAATTCCCCGATTATTTTCACTCATAATTTTAAAAAACCTTATTATAATCAATGCATAAAAACAAATATTTCAGCATAACACGTTATTTGAAATTTTTATCCAGAAAATAGTACAGGCTCTGTAATTTTGGTTTGTGTGTGTGTGTGTTTGAAAATTTACACTAAATACTCCTTGACACATTCAACCGTAAATAGTGTGGCATTTGTTACTGGCTGTGCATGTGAGCTGTATTTTGTCAATTATATCTTTGACTGTTACGGTTTGGATACAGTCCAGATTTAGCCACGACTGGTCTCCAGTTACTGCCAAAGGATTCTATTTAGCACAATCCAGACCATCTAACGTATATGACATGTTGGAAATTGGAAAGCAGCATTGTGGAGTGACTTATTTTATTTTTACTGCGATTTTCATTTGTCACTTTGTGTAGAATTTGTATTGGGATCCAATGAAAATCATGGGAATAGGTAGAATTAGTCATTTCAGAATGCTGCTTTACACTTAGTCACTGTTTAATTCGAATAAAGCAATGGTCACAGAACAATTCAACATGCTGAAAATTGGGATGGGTGTTTGTAGGTGGGTGGCATTGTTTTTCGTTGGATGTCTCTGTTCTCTGCACTAAGTCTCAACTTAAAGTTTACTTCAAGGCATTACGTGCATCTGAAAGCTTAACACAACTATAGTACTATAGTAAAATGTAATTGTTTATCACTCAAAACTAAGGCAATGTTAATAGAGACAGTGGATAAAGAAGTAAAATCAAAAGCAGAAATATGCAGGGAACACAATATTTCACCAAGCACATTACAAACAATCCTGAAGGACAGAGGTAACATCATGGAGACATTTACAAGCAGAAATTATCAGAAGAGAATGAATATTAGGAATTCAAAATACGAAAATGTTGATTGTGTTTTGCATACAAGCTAGAAGCAGAAATATTCCTATTTCACGGCCTATCCTTATTGAAATAGGAAGAGAGTTCTCTGAAAGCCTAAGACATACTGATCTTAAATAAGTCTCCGCTGGTTGAGCAGATTCAAAGAGCAACATGGAATTACGTTGAAAGTAATTTGTGGTGAGACTGAATCCGTTTCACAAGAAATAGCTGATACTTGGGGAAGAGGTGAGTTACAAACAATTCTGCAACAGTACGAGCCAAAAGATATTTATATTGCAGACGAAACAGGTCTCTTCTCTAAGTGCATGCAAAATGCACACTGGGAGACTCCTGCAGAGGCTGCAAGGTACCAAAAGACAGGATCTCCATTTTGATGGCTGCCAACATGGATAGAAGTGACAAGTTGCTCCTGCTCACTATAGGTAAATTTTAGAAGCCACAGTGTTTTAAATATTTGAGAACACTTCTAGTGGAGTACAAATTTAACACAAAATTATGGATGAAAGCGTCTCTGAACAGTGGATACGCAAACTGGATAGGAAAGTCATGTTGCAGGGAAGAACCATCGCTCTTTAGGTATTAGGTATGTTGATTATCATCTTTGCACACCGGACACGTCCATAGGTGCTCCAATCTCCGGTTCTATGTTGGTTCACTACTCTTTTATGAAATCTTTGTCAGTGGTTCTCTTCCGGCCACGCCCATCCTCACTCCCAATTCTTGCATTCTTGATATTGACTCATGCTTATTCATCGCAAAATCCTCTGTTCATGAGGACTCACAAAGAGCAGGAGCAGTAAGTATGTCTGCTCGGGCGAAACTAGCTAATTTGTCCGCCCGTTCATTTACCTCCACGCCCGCATGTCCGGGGGCAAAAATTAGCATGAGTTTTCATAGTGATTTATAGTGATAGCCCACGTTTTAGCTCTTTCCAATGACTCCGCCCATTCCCTACGTACATCACGTGTTTTGACTTTCTCAATCATATTCAGTGAATCACTTAGTATGCATCTGGTGATGTCATCACGACAACATGGCGCTGTTTTCATTCTGTGAAGCAGGGATCTATGCTATGTATTATATTCAGTGAATTATTGTGCAGTGGACAATAAGTCAATATGTCGGGATAATATCGTGAAGGTTATTTCATTAATAGATTAAAAGATAACAACATAGTGAAGGTATTATCAAGTTTAGAAGTCTTTATGTGGATATGTACGAAATAAGATTGTGACCTAGTGAAATGGTAGAGATGCGCGAAGTTCAAATGTGATATAGGGTCAACATCAGCAAAGTGCAATGGGGACGGAGAGAGAAAACACATCATAAGAACAGCTGGAGAGGAGATGGGCACCACTAGCTAAACCTTTTGCCCACTGAAATACTACAATGGATAATCACACACAGAGAATTTGAGTACAAATGCCACAGAAGAATTCTACGAATTTCCTATAGGGAAAATAAGACCAATGTGTACATAAGAAATAAAGAAGAGATGTGTGCAGGTGTTCAGGAGCCATTGCTTTCAATAGTGAAACTACGAAAACTAGCATAGTTCGGACATGTATGCAGGCACGATTCCTTGTCAAAAACAATACTACAGGGAATTGTCAAGGGTGGAAGAAGCAGAGGGGGAGAAATAAAGGCATGGACAGACAACATCAAGGAATGAACAGGGTAAGATATTTCCACACTCATCTGCATCGCTGAGGATAGAATTCGCTGGAGGACTCTGTGTGCTGAAGCATCCAATGTGGTACCCCTACGACCATGAAGGGTTACGGGTTTATTGATTAATTGATTGATTAGTATGCATGCATGGGAATAGGCTTGTGATTCCAGCCTGTAGTGCATGCGTTACAGTGAATACTTCCACAGTTAGACTGCTCTGTTGTGGTAAAGGCACCACTGGCTTCGTGTACTGTTCTCCCTTTTGATCTGACAGTAAAGGCCACATTGTAGACATTGAATAATACGGGTGAGAGTGGAGATCCCTGTGGAAGGCCTGAGTGTATTGTTATGGGTTTAGATGTCCAACAACCGCACATGAGAGCTACTTTCCTCTAGAGCAACACCTTTGATATCCATCTGACGACAAAAGGGTCAATATTAAAGAGCAAGAGCATGTTGATGAGGTATTTGAACGGCACTCTGTCAATCTCAACAGCACATGATTCCAGGACTGCATGGAAGTCCTCAAGTACATCGTAGGTGAAAACAGCGGTATTGCACCATGTTTCTTTCCGGCTTCTGTAGTCTCGCAGTGTGCCTGGAAAGATGCGACTCTATTCAAGCTCTCGAGCGAGGTGTTGTGCAACAAACTTTTCAATAATCAGTTTGCCTGTGATGTTCTGCATCGTTATGATTCGATAGCGTTGATCTGGGCGTGGTTTTTATTTGGGCTCCCTTAGTGGCAATAGGTAGCTGTGCAGCCATTCTTCCTTGATGGTACCGTTCTCGATTAACGCTTCCGTTAAACTCACCAACCAGGTCATTTTGTCACTCTTCCTAAGGATGGCAAAGTCATTGTAACGTATACCGTCAGAGCCTGGGGCAGTGTTCCATGACTTTCAGAGTGGTCTGGACGGTCTCAGAAATGATGTTTATGCTCTCATTCCACTTAGCCTCCGTACATAGATAAGACAGCATAGTGATAATCCTCCGCCTAACATCTAGATTGTTTTGGTCCGTCTGTTGCTCAAGGAAAGCCATTCCCTTATCTTTGTATGATTTCTTCCATGTCAGATCAGTGGATTCAAAGTCAGGTATTCCGATTCTTTAAACATATTTATTAATGCTCCGCTGAAAACACCAAAACGTCTTAAAAGACTTGTCTGAGCTGATCTGCTTGCAGAATCCATTCCACCTTTCTTCTTTGACTTGTTGGGCACCTATCTTGAAGAGTAATATGGTGTCATCAAAGGTCTGCTTCAATGCAGTTGGATGGTGCACAGCCGGTGTTGCATGCTTTCTACCACGCTTTGCGGCCCGATGTTTGTTCTTCCATGCTTCCTCTATGTCATCATTCCACCATGGTGGCTAGTTCAACTCGCTGCGCCTTGGGCACTTGACCTGCGACTTGCTGCACCTAATTTTGCTTATCGAGTCATGGCCCAAGTTGTCGTACTGGAAGGCCCTCTGAACATTGCTACGTTTCCCGTGGTTGTGTTTCTTGATAAGGATAATTCACGGGTATTGATCAATGCCCTAACACATTCCACCTGCATAGAGGGTCCAAGGCGGAGGAAACCAATGCCAGGTCTATGCTACTGCCGGTGTCTCCAAATCAGCTGGCAGTTCCAGTTACGTGCCATCATTGAGACACACGACATCAGTGGTTACCAACACATCCTCTAGATCTTCCCCTTGCTTTTTGGTAATGTCGTTTCCCCACTGTCTTCCTCTGGCATTCAAGTCTCCACACAAAACAATGTGCTTTTTGTCTTGCTCAAGTAAGCTATCCCATGTAACTTTCTCTTATCTTGCCATTATGAGCATACACGTTTACGATAACCAAAGGTACCGGCATTTGTATCCTAACAGCGTGAACTTGCATCTCTGTGCAGTTCCACCAAGACATGTCCATCACGGAAGCCGTTATACTGCTGCATACCAGAATTGCCTGCCCAAGATTAGTCCGATTGTAGACGGTTGTGAATCCTGTGACTGAAATCGTGCCTGCCCCAAGGTTTGTCTCTTGCAAAGCAATTATGTCAGCGCTGTGGTGTTCTGCATCACAGCATCACGATTATGCTCTTATTGTGGTCAACTATTTAGCACATCCACGTGTCACAAGTCTGGCATCCATCTCGTTATTTTTCCTGCCTCCAAACACAAGTGTTTAAAATAATTTAAATGTCCATTAGAGCAGGGTGTAATTCAGATATTTAAAATTATTTACAGGAAAAAGATAAAGATATTATATTGAGCCAATCCTTCCTTATGGAAGTGAAGTCTGGACAGTAAACAAAAGTGCCCAAGAAAAGCTGACAGCAACTGAAATATGCATTTTAAGAAGAATGGTGAAAATTCCATGGACAGCCAAGAAATCTTTAGTAGAAGTTCTTAGAGATGCTGGGGTAAAATGACAAATTATAGTGAAAATTTAAAAAAACAAACTATCAAGATTTTTATGGCATGTGGTGAGAAAAGTAAAAATTGGACATTTAGAAACCACTGGAAAGATCGAGGGAAAATGAGACAGAGGAAGACGTTTGCAGCACAGGACGATGTCGATTTTATCCAGAGAGAAGTTTCTTGGTGGGTTACCACTGTGGCACAAAAAGAAGTCACCAACCGAACTTATTAGCAACACAAGAGACAAATAGTTGTGAAGAAGTATGATTGCCTACACCACTCGGCATAGCACTTGATTGATTTAAAAAAATTTAATCAAACCAAAAAAATATCTATCTATATATAATTTTAATAGACCTAACAGAAAACATTATTCCGTAACTAAAAGCCACCTAAATAAATTAACAGTTTTAAACACACACACCACCCCACCCCCCCCCACCCCGGTAGAAAACTAACTGCAAACACCAGCATCTGAGTCTGGCATTCTATGCATACTTTACACTGGCACCCATGTCAAAGGAATTAAAATTGCATACTTATGAATGTTGTGTAATTTCTACACAAATAACTTTCCTTCATGCAAAATGCTAAGATATACAAAAAAATAGGTAGATGTGTTACCAAAATAAAACAACCTAACAACGAGATACATGTTTTGACTATAAAGCCTTCATCAGGACAAACAAACGACCACAATAAAACAAATCTTACATGAAGACAAATAGGGTTATAATAAGGAGGAGAGGAGGATAATAGCAGTTAGGTAATGGAGGAAGCAAAGATGTGGAATCATGACAGGAGAGAAGAAGGTATGGTGAGAAGATAGTAGTAAGTAGGGAGGGGAAAGTAGACGAAAGTGAGATGGAAAAAGGAAAAGATATAGTAGCAAGTAAATAAAAAGTAAAATTAAAATTAAAAATACTTACCTCAAAAGTGGCAACAGAGAATGAATATTACAGACAAGCAATACAAGATTGCACCAGTCCCAAGGCATAGCAACCCACCAACACACCAATCGCAACGTGGCATGTCACTGTAGCCCCAAGCCCTGGGTGGTGGTCCAGGCCGAACCACCACAATAGAGAGCAACAGTATCAAGGAGAGGAGCAGGAAGAAATAAGGATAAGGGAAAAACAGAGGGAAAGAATGTAGGATCAGCAGGGAGACAGAGCAGGGGGACAAAATGGGGTAAGAGATTATTAAAAATATAACTGGTCATTGATACCCTGGGGGTTAAGAGTGCCAAGATTGAGAATAAGGCGGTTCTCTAATGAGTAACCTCACCTTTTTTTTTTTGGCCCCTCAATATGAGCGTTGAGATATTTAAAAGATGTCCGCGTTAGTACTAATTACTAGGAAACACCCGGTGACCTTTATTTTACAAATAAAAAACATTTGGGTTTTTTGGAGGAGGGTATTTTTGGTTTTGTTATGTCTTAAATCTATGTTAATACGGAAAATCCATTGACATCTATGATATTGGTGAGTTATTCAAAAACAATAATGGCATCAATTTTATGTTATGAAATCCAAAGCCATCTGTTGTTTGACTTTGATTGAATATTTTCATCAGAGATGTACAATGCCATTTTACCCTCAGATTGTAATTTTCACCATAAGTTCTGTCAAAAGGGAAAACATCTTGATACTTGAGCTCGGGGGAATGCAATTTCAAAAGCTTTAATTGCAGCTAATTCAAAATCATTAACTATTGATGATGGAGCTGCATTTCTGTTATTTCTCAGTTATATGATATGCTGAAGCAGTCAGAAGTATATTACTTCACTACGACCAGAGAAAAGTGAACATGGGATTATTTGACCATTCTCAAATGCATGGATTGTAAAAAATCCCTCTGGAGCGACTCAAAATTTTCCATCAGCAAATCAGTGCCTGCTCTGAAAAAGAAAATCAACATCTTTCTGTGCTGCAAACGGAACAAAATGTGACTTTTCATGTGCAGAAAGAGACTGCCTCCGACTGTGTTTCTATATTCGTCATTGTGTTGATCATTGATTCCATTTTGCTGATGTCTGCAAACATCTCTATTTAAAGAGTCTTGTTGAGGTAGAAATTATAAAATGCTACATCTATTCCATATTAATGTATGGCTCAGAAACATGGACACTAAATAAACAATTAGAAGACAAAATTGATGCCTTTGAGATCTGGGTATATAGAAGAATAGGGAGAACAACATGGAAAGAGAAGAAAACAAATAAAGAGGTGCTAAAGACACTTAATATGAAGAAAGAACTACTAAGAGAAATAAAGATCAGGCAAATAAAATACTTTGGACATATTAAAAGACATGACACCCTATTGAAGACCTTACTTGAGGGTAAAGTCAAAGGGAAGCGAGCAAGAGGTAGGCAGAGATACAAGTGGGAGAGTAACATTACACGATGGACAGGTTACAGTCTAGCAGAGTGCACCACCAAGACAAGAGACAGGAGATGTTGGAGATACGTTGCAGCCAACCTTCGTTGCGGAGACGGCACTTGATGATGATGATGATGTTGAGGTAGAGAATGCGGATTCTGGATTGATACTTGTCTTAACCTTTAGGCCCCTATGGGTGAGGTCACGCACCTGGAGTACACATTCCCGTGTGTCTGTGGGTGAGGCCACGCACCATACGATATCGCCCGATTCCCGAGCTCGGAACTTCACGAAGTAATGAACCAGTGACGTATAAAGCCCGCCAAACGAAGCTAGGAATACGTCACAGTGTAAAGGTCAAATTCTTGTACACATTAGCGTTGTATAGAAGGAGAAAGCCGGCTGATGTTATCAACGCTTTTCGGGAGCGACTTTTGCCATTTTCGGCCGTATTTTACTATCAAATTGAGTACCGTGTGGCATGGGTAAATGATTGTGACTACATGTTCTAATTGTTGTTCTTTGTGTTTAATATGTTGTTGTTTAATAAGAATGTGGGTTTATTCATTCAAAAACACAAAAATAATATGTATCAGAGGTGCCACATGTCTGCATAGACAATAATTACGTTGCGTGTCGGCATAGACCTAGTGTTTACCGGACGGTCATTATATGCGATTTCTTCACGTTTTATTAGTTATTTTAGTTCATATTATATTAGTTTGGATATAAAACAATACATATACTATAAGTATAGGTATTTATGAGTATTTTATCAATGTTACCACACATTGCTCATGTATTAGGGTCGTCAAGAAGATATATTTGCGATTTTGAAAATGCCGTTTTGCGATTTTTTCCCGAATTTTCAACTTCACAACTTGCTCACAACTGTTATATCACACATACAACAACAACAAAAACATGATTATATTCACTATTCACTCCTTTATTTAGATGTGCAAACATTATTTTGATATCTTTTAAAACAAAAAAGATATCGCGTTTTCAAAACACCCACCATCAATAACGCAAATTTTCCAAAAAAGAATTCAGGCCCAGGGGATATTTCTTAATTTTAATTCAGGGTCCTAAAGGTTAATGCATTTTGCACAATGTGCCTAGTTCATTCTTCTGTGTTTTCTGCATGTTTTCTCAAGCAGTTGCTACAGCAACTTTACCATGAACAGGTGCATGATCATGTTCATCATGCTCTAAAACTACTTATCATCAAGAGTGTGAACTCTAGCATGGCATATTCGTATATCCCACTTCCATAGTTCCTTCCCACCAGCTCTAGATCTGTGCTTCACAAACATAAACTCTCCTAAAACAAATTTCCTACAACCTTTCTGCGATGTAATAAAAGTTGCCATCTTCATAGAAAATCTTCACAAAAAACGTAAATCTAAAATTTCTGGTGTACCAGAGCCCCTTTAACACTTAACTCAAAGGGTGACCTCTGGTGGCTGCACATGTATATGGTAATTGTCCTTTTATTACGTTTAAAGACCTTTAATAAATGTCTGTAGTCGATCGTCAAGTTTGAATCTCTATCTTACTTTGCAACTACACGTGGCAGCTGGCTACTAGCTTCGGTGGACAAATTTTTTATTAGAAACTAGCTTCATGGCACGTGGGACATTCCCATAAGTGCTCTGCCCTCCGCTCCGGCAGCCATCCCAGTGTATGCAGACTCAGAGTTCCGGTCAGGTGTTGATTGTGTGATCTTCGGGACTTTCCAAAAAATGTACTTTTCCTCCCCTCACCTCTGAATACTCCCATTTCTAACATTCTCTGTATGTGTACGTTCTCAGCCTCATTGACATCATATGCATCTTGAAATGAATTTATTACTGCCTTCATTAAGTCTGCTTTATCTTTTCTCAGCAATGTGCCGTCTATCGCCACATTGCCTGCCAATAAGTCGGCTCTCTCGTTTCCTCTGTCCCCAGAATGACCAGGGCAGTATATCCATGTAATGCTCTGGACAAATGAGTTGTTCAATAAGTCCCACCCTTCTTTTCTTAGCGTGAACTTTTCTATCTTGCGCAACATGCTTTGAGAGTTCGTGAGTATTACTGAGTGTGTTGATGTATCGGTTTCCGGTTAAAGATGGCATCTTGAATGGTCACAGTTACTCTGATGCATTTGTGATTTCATTTTTTCCTGTGGATCCCGTAGTCATAACAGTTCGATAACAGTTACCATGTTGTTCCGACAGGCAGACGTTGTGCTTGAACTAAAGAGGAAGGCGATCAGCAACAAACACAAGACGAAATTTGTCAACAATACATCAACTTTTCTCTTTGTCGTCCCCTATCTCTTCTTACCTTGATCGTTCCAGTGGTTATTAAGTGTTCAAGCTGTGTTCTTCTTAGCACATTTCCTAGACACATTGACTGTCTGTGTTAATATTTGATATGATTGATCTTTTTACGCCAGCATCAATGAGAACCTCTGTATTAGTTTTCTTAGCTGTCCTTGGTATTTTCATCATTCTTCTCAGAAACCACATTTCTGTAGCCTCTAATTCGCTTTGAACTTTTTTTGTTTACAGTCCATACTTCACATCCATAAAAAAGAATTGGTTCGATATAACATCTCAGCACTCGAATTCGGGTCTGCATTGATAGTTTTCCATTGGACAAAATGGTTCTCATTTTTTGGAATGCTGATTTGGCTTGTGCTGTTCTGCTCTTTATCTCACTTTAGCATCTACCTTCTGATGTTAACAGGGAGGGTGCCAAGATATTACACTTTTTCAACTTGTGGTAATTTTGTGTCATTAATTATTATGTTGCATCTTGGTGGTGTATGTCTCTTCGAGACAACCATTATTTCTGTTTTCTTGTTTAAACTGAGGCCTTTGTTTTCAATTTCTTCCACTACTTTATCTAACAGGGCTTGTGGTACCTGTTAAATTCCTGCGATCAATACTGTGTTGTCAGCATTTCTCAGTTATTTATATTGCATCCTTCCACTTTCATTCCTGGCATATCTTCTATATTTTGCATAATGTATTCTGTATACAGGGAGAAAAGGTCCGGTGACATTACACAACCTTACCTGACACCCATTTCTATCTATTGAAATCTACCTATAGTGTTGTTAACTCTCATCACATCCGTTCGTTTCCAATACATATTTCTTACTATTCTTAGACCTTTCCCATCAACGTTAAAATTTTCTAGCAGTTTTGTAATCTCTGAATGCTTCACCTTGTCAAATACTTTGTTGTAATCTATGAAGCACAGATAAAGGTCTTGTTGTACTTTTGTGGCCCCCTCCATTAGTGTTCTTACTATATATAGCGTATTTCTTGTGCCTTTTCCTTCTACGAATCTGCACTGTTCATCTGCTATCTCTGGTTTTATTTTTCCTCTTATGTGCCTCATTATTATGCACAGTAGAACCTTTTTCATTCGACTCATAAGGCTGATTGTTCTATGGTCTTCTCAATGTACTGCACTGGGTTTCTTTGGTAGGGCTATGAAAATTGATTGTAGAAAATCAAATGGAATATAGCCACTGTATAGATATTATTTAATATTTTGGTGATAACTTCAATGCCATAATCTCCCAGGGTTTCTAATTCTTCTTTTGTAATCTTGTCCGGACCTGATGATTTGTTGTTTTTTAAGTGTTGTATAGTTTCCTTTACCTCTGCTTTTACTATACATGGACCTTCATTGTTATAATTTAAGTTAGTATCATTTCTGTTATTTAGACACCACTTATTTAGATCATGTAAAAGATTAACTCTTTGGGTAGTATTCACACAGCGAACTTGTGTATTTGATAACTTATGTATTTGTGAACTTGATAATTTATCAATTCGTGGTTCAAAAATATTCTTTGTGAAATAATAAAAAATCTGAGATATGCATATCACTCTGCTCTTTTAGCAGAAAATGAATGTGAACTAGACAGACTAATAGATCAAGTCAATAAATCAAGTAAAAAATACACAGAAGAACAAGTGCTAAACATAAACATGCATGGAGAGAAACTACAAGTTAAACATTATCAAGATCTTTGACACATAGTCACAAATGATGGCAGGTGTGAAACAGAAGTTAAGAGAGAATAGAAATGGCTAAAAGTAACATCTAAACAAATTACAAAGTTAAAAATGAGAATTATAAAATGCTACATCTATTCTATAGTAATGTATGGCAGAAACATGGACACTAAACAAACAATTAGAAGACGGAATTGATGCTTTTGAAATGTGGGTATATAGAATTAAAGAATAGGAAGAGCATCATGGAAAAAGAAGAAAACAAACAAAGGGATTCTTTTTTTTAAAAACTCAATATGAAGAAAGAATTACTAAGAGAAATGCAGATCAGGCAAATAAAATATTTTGGACACATTAAAAGACATGACACCTTATTGAAGACCTTACTTGAGAGTAAAGTCAAAGGGAAGCGAACAAGAGGTAGGCAAGATACAAGTGGGAGAGTAACATCACAAAATGAACAGGGTACAGTCTAGAAGAGTGCACCACCAAAACAAGAGACAAGGGATGTTGGAGGTCTGTTGCAGCCAACCTTTGTTGCGGAGACGGCACTTGATGATGATGATGATGACTACCTGTTGAATTTATAGCTTGTGCCCCCTGAATTAACCAATGACAATTTAAAGGTTTCTCTTATCTCCCTTGAATTGTTCTAATTGCAATTGAATGCTCAGTGGGCGTGACAAGAGAACACTCATTCTGGTTTATTGAGGCTCTTGTAGAAAACTAAAAGTTCCGGAAGTTTCAGGTGTGCTAGCTGTATGTGTACATTCTCAGCCTCATTGACATCATCTTCATCTTAAAATGAATATATTACTGTTATCAAGTCTGCTTTATCTCTCAGCATTGTGCCATCTATTGCCGCATTGCCTGCCAATAAGTCTGACAAATTCTGTCAATAAACAATCCTAAATCTGAACGAATTCACAACTCACGATTGGCTTTGAAGTCCATTAAATCACTCAACTACTCACGAATTGCTTGGAAGTATTTTGAATCGCTCAACAAAAAATTCACATAGCACTCTATGTGTCTATAGCACATAGCACTAGAAATCTCTCCACTGAAATACTACTCAAATAGCATGGAATTCTGATTAAGAACCTAGAGCCAATCCTTCCTTATATCTGACCCCTGGGTGTGAGTTCTCCCCCCCCCCCCCCCCCCCCAATTTTTTTTGCCATCCTGCATCTATGTTGATTTATTTGGTGTTTTCCCATTTGACAATATGAGCCTTTCAAGATAAGTGAATTCTTTCACCTGTTTCTAAGTTGTTGTTAACTCATACTCAATGTCTCAAAATGACAGTTCAGTGGGCTTGTCTTAATATGATGATGTCCAACTTCTCTCCGAAACCCCCACAGTAAAATGGCCACAGAAAAAAGCAGCTGTTATTACTTACCATTTTATCAAAAAACCATTTAAATGTTAAATAGCTATGTTCCTCCAGGGCCATAGATGGCGCATAGGGCAGAAACCATAGCTTTCCATTTCTGTCTTTGTGTTGCCAGGTCTTTCAATTCTTGCGTGTTGCTTAGGTTTATTGACATGCCTTCTCTATTAATGGTTCTTCGTAGAGTTTCTCTAGGTCTCCCTCTTCTTCTTACTCCGGGTGGCACCCAATATAGTGACTGATGGGGAATTCTTAGGCTGTTCATTACGAGAACATGGCCAATGTAAGTCCAACGCCTTTGTCTAATGAAGGAAGATATATAGGTTTGTTTGCTTTCCTCTCTTATAGTAGTGTTAGATTTAAAGTCACTCCACTTAAAATTCAGAATAGTACATAGGCATTTGTTTTCAAAGAAGTCTATTCTCGTATCTGTGGCTTTTGTGGTTTTCCAACTTTCGCATCCATATGATAGAATAGGGATGATGTTGGAGTTACACAACCAGAGTTTTGTGGTGTTTCTTAGTGTGTTTGACGTCCATATGTTACGTAATTTATTGAAAGCACCCGCCGCAAGGGCAATACAGTGTAAAATTTCTTTTGATGAGTCCCCATCCAGTGCTAGATTAAAAAGGCTTGGTGATAAAATACATCTTTATCTTACCCCTCTTGTTATTTCTATTTGTAGGGAGTAGCTGTTTTCATCACACATTTTTTAAATGTGGGTTGTTCCCAGTATATACTGTATAGTGGAATCCCTCTGTAACGCATTCTTTTATAAAAAATTTCCTTATACGGTGGAATCCCATTATAACGACTTGGTCAGGTCTGGCAGAAAATGTACGTTATAACCGAATTTTGTTATATACTGTTCATCATCATCAGGTGCCATGCCAACTGGCGTAGGCGGTCATGGATCTCCACAGCTCTCTGTCCACAGTATTATGTATCAAGGTCGTTGCTGTTTCCTTGCCGTGCCAGGCTGTCAGTCTAATATTTTCTGACGTTGCTGCCCTCTGTCTCTGTTGCCTTCAAATTTGCCTGTTGTGACTATGTTCTCTAAACCTGCCTATCTCATGAAGTGGCCTTAAAAAGAAGATTGCCTTTTTCTTATATTGTTGATTACGGTCCGTTTCGCATTTGACTCTTTCAACACCTCTACATTAGTTTTCTGGCAGTCCATGGTATTTTCAGCATTCTTCTGTAGAACCACATCTCTGTTGCCTCTAATTTCCCACTTTCCAGTTTGTTTATTGTCCAAGACTCACACCCATATGTTAGTATAGGGGTTAATTAGCTCTGCAGAACTCTCTTTCTCACTTCTAATGACAAGGTCATATTACACAGTATATTTTTCATTTTTCTGAATGTTGTTTTTGCCTTTTGCCTGCATCTGATTTCTGTTGAACTTCTTCCATCTGCTGTAATCATTGTGCCTAAATATTTGAATTGGTGGACCTGTTTTAATACTATATAATTCACTTTATCTTGCAAGATGTGTTATTTTGTTTCTTTGAAATAACCATTACTTTTGTTTTCTTGATATTTAGGAAGAGGCCTTTCTCTTTACTTTCTGTGACTACTACATTAATTAAATCTTGAAGGTTTCCCTCACTTTTTGCAATCAGAACAGTGTCATCCGCATATCTCAAATTATTTATGTTATGTCCTCCCACTGATATTCCTGGGATATCTACTATTGCACACAATATGTTTTCACTGTATAAAGAGAACAGGTCTGGTGAAAGCACGCATCCCTGTCTTGACTCATTGTTTTATTTGTTGAAAAGCGCCAAGTTGATTTCCTACTATTATTTCTGCTGTTTGTTGCCAGTACTTGTTCTTGATGATTCTTAAATCCTTACTGTCAATGTTCAAATTCTCTAGCATGTGTAAAATTTTGCTATGTTTAACTTTATCAAATGCTTTCGTGTAGTCTATAAAACAGAGGTACAGATCTGTTTTTACCTCTATAGACCTCTCTATTAGTGTTCTCAATATATAAATAGCATTGTTGGTACCTTTGCCTTCTACAAAGATACATTGTTCTGGACTTATTTCTGATTTTATTTTGTTTCTCATTCTCTTCATGATGATTCTGAGAAGTATTTTGGTTATTTGGCTCATGAGGCTGATTGTATGGTGTTCTTCACATTCGGTGGTCCCTGGTTTCTTAGGTTGGTTGGTTGGTTGCTGATCCAGCGGTCCATGGGCTCATGCCCTTTAACCTAATGCCATTAGATGGCATTATATTGCTGGGAAGTCTGTGGATTTTCGGCCCATCCCAGGACAGAGAATAACTATCACACCTCCAGGAAGGTAGGTTTCAACCTATGCACTGTAGCCAAGATAGGGTTCACTGTGCTCATATCCCGCCACCAATTGACTACTGGTTATGCCGAACTTCTCTATAGCTCCAGGCATGCAACCAAATGTTCACGTCAAAAGGATTGTCACGTCCTGAGTCACTGTGCCTCTTTGATGGGCCTCAGCCATAGGAAAAACAGTGATGTCAATTTCCTCCTCCTCAGTGCTGCACAGTACATCTCTGGCTCCCTCCCAACCACAGAGGGTGCATACATATATATTCAGGCAAACATGAAAAACATTTCAACAACAAAACAAAATCATAACTGTATAGATGACATGCCATGAAGCTTCTATAAGAAGATAACCTCAATATAACGGCATGTCATCCACTAAGGTTTTCTGTTGCATGGATGGTATGTCTAGTGGGCCATTGGTGAGACCCACAGACGCAACCACATTCGTGGTTTCTTAGGTAAGGCTATAAATATGGACCTCATTAAGTCATCGGGTATGTTTCCACTATTATATATGTCATTCAGCAATTTTGTGATTATTTCAACTCCAAAGATCTAAAGCTGCTAATTCTTCTAATGTGATATTGTCTGGACCTGGTACTTTGCCATATTTCATGTGTCTTAGTGCCTCCCTTACTTCTGCTGTGAGTATTGATGAACCCTCGCCGTTATCTTGTATGTTTATTTCTGGTCTATTGTCATCATAAATTTCTTTGATATATTCTGACCATCTCTGTACTATGTGATCTATTCCCATTACGGTTATTACAATTATTAACATAAGTTATATCCCTTGCGATAATTAAAGTGTTATTTTCCTTGTGTAATGTGGAATATAATCACTTGTCAGCCGGGGTGCAAAGGGAACGCATTTCTCTAGGCGGACCCAGGGTTAGAAGATAACCAAGATCCCAAATGTACTTCCACGCGGTGCACCCTGGAAACAGAAATACAGCAGCTCGAGCTGATTCTGGCCAAATCATTTGGGCGTCGTGTCCGAGAATGTGGAGGTAGCAGATGGAAAGAGATTTGACTGCACAAGAGACAGACAATATCTCCGACACCACCAGCATCACCACATATAGCGACACTGTCGACATACAGTGAAGCAAGTCAGTCCAGTCCGAACATTGGAGGGGCAGCCAATGTAAAATGCACGTAAAGGTAAATGCATGGCGAGAGACAAATAGATTTCATACCGAGTACAATGAAACAATGAAAGGGCAGAACAGCGCTAGAGGGCAGCGCGAACTGCAAATAGAAAGTGAAAAGTCCCTAGGAAAGGGGAACTACAAGCTCCGTCAGCTCGAGACGAGCTTCTAGTTACCTGTGTTCCTTACGGGCAGAGACCCAGACCCATTCATTGGCGTTTAGTAAAGCAAGAAGACCTAATCCAACTCTAATGTCGAGCATTCCTAAACCGGAAATATGCTCGCGAAAGGGTTCGCGAAAGAAACCCGATGGACTCAGGCACAAAAGGGACAACGATTTAGCCCTGGCCAAACTCTACTGTCAGGTTTTCCTACACCGGAAATACACTTGAAGAGAGAAAGGGTTCAGTACCTGATGGGCTCAGGCGCTATTGGGACAAGGACGCTCAGCTCGAGAACGTCTTGCTCTCAAACGCGTGGTGTGAGACTCGAACTTGGACATGGGGTACACGATATCGGTGAATGACACCTCGGCTAAGAGGGCGAAAGAGCCAGGGTCCAACTCCTCTGTTGAGTTCTTCCCCTTAAGGAACCAGGCTCACGGATGAGAAACGGTTCAGTACCCAATGGGCACAGCACGTCCAATTACACGAGGCAAGTTCATAGACAGTGGAACACCTCGTGCGAGTCAGACGAGAGCAAAAATCGTCTGGGCGAAGAGCTGTCACAGGCTAAGGGTAGCCCACCCGAATTGTCAAGGCATGCCGAAATCGGATGTGCTAGACCTACAACGCGCATAACGGTGGCACAACGTAATCACGCTCCCGGCGGAAATCGCATGGATATCCGTGATGGTTACAATGGAGCGAATGCAAAACAAACAAACAAACTTGTCAGCCATAGAAAATGGTCTGGAATTATTATTTTGGTGATGGGAAGTCTTGTTTTGGTAGTGTACATGTTTCTTATGTGAAGGGGAAGATATTGATTATGCTCTTTGACTGTCCTATTAGTTTTAAAGTGAAATCCAGGGTCAACACCTTTTCATCTTTAGTAATGGGAAGGAGGGGTATGTATTGCTCTGTTGTCTCACTATGTGGCTTATTTTATTGATGGGACAGGGAGGCTTTGCCATACAGTTTATTTTAAGAACAGGAGGATATTTTTTTAAATAGACTTTTGGCTTTCATGAGTTAGTGACCATTGACAAATATATGTCCTGCTGGCTCATCTGGGTATTATCTTTGAAAATTTTAGCCTTTTACTTTTCCTGTGATTTTCATTACTGTCGACACAGATTGACCAATGAAAACCATGTGAAAAAATTAAATGTGACACTTTAGAAGGATGATTTCCTTTGAGGAAGCAGGTCTTAAATGCTGATGATAATGGGTATTAGTTAAAAGAGTCCTCCTACCCTCTTCACTGACAAGCATTGTCTCTTGACAATACAGTCATGCTGATTTATCTTTTTAAAGTGATACTGTACAATTTCACTTTTCCTATGATTTTCATTGATCACTCTGTGTATACTTTGTGTCGGTCGACAGCCAATGAAAATCACAGGAACAGTTAAATTGCGTCACTTTAAAAGAACTATTCCCAATAAATTCACAGAACTGTATTGTGGAGGGTCTGGACTGAATGTGTTGCTTAATCCAAAGACATGCAATGAAAAACACAATCCATCCCACTATATTCCGTGCTTTGGTCTGTCCTTGACTAGTGATTGACTAGACTCTCTCTCTCTCTTTCATATTATCCACCTTAGAATACAGTGTGGAAGATGTTGGCGTGAGCATTTTGCAGCAAGTGAAATGGAGACCTGTCACAATGGGTGTTTATTTAATGAGGCAGGGTCCCTGTCACATACTTTCAAACACAGGTAGTTTTTGAAAATTTGCGAATGTCAAAAGTTCAGATTTTATACTTTCTTATCTCAATCATTTTTTTAAAACTAGTTTGCTATAGAGGGATAATAAATGCATGCGTTATAATGTCCTTTTTTTATTAACACAAAGAGGTAAAATAATCGTTTTTTTTTTAATTAAGTATCGTTAAAGAGGGAAATTCGTTAAATCAGGATTCATTGTAACGGGATTCCACTTTATAACAACAATTTTCAAAATACTCAATTATATTTACTCTAATTTGTTTATACTGCATATAGCAAATTTCTGTTATTACATACACATTTTGTCGGCCCAGATCAAGTTGTTATAACTGGTTTCCACTGTATTTGTGACCAGTCTTATGTCCCTTATATCTACACCTATTTTTTGGAGGCATTCAATTTTATCAAAGACTTTTCTGTGGTTTTAATGAAATTTATGTGGTACTTCTTTTTACCTCTGAACCAGTTTAGTTGATTCTTCTTATTTACTTATTTGTAATATTTATCCACCAATAGTCTACTAGTATAGCTTCTCTGATCACTTTATCCTGTATCATCTGCATATCATGAATTGTTTATTAATTTTTTCATTGGCCTCGAGCCCTGTCATGCTTTATCTTTACAAAGCGTCAAAGTTTATTTTATGTGTAATAGATTTCCTGAGCAAAAAATATTCAGGGTTAGTATGCTAATTTTGTAATTTTATGCTTTCTTCAATTTTAGACAACAAGAAAGGACAATGTCTTCAGTAGTTTCTGATTAAGAGCTAAGGAAAATGTACTTTTTATCTTTAGCACTAGTAAAAATGCAATTTTTCAATGATGTTAGCTTTCATCACAATGGTCACTTATTATGGCTAGAAGAATAGTCTCACTACATCCTAGTTTGTATGTTATAGATGATTGAAGAGTTGTTTATATTGTAGCAATCCAGTCTAGCTGTTTCAAAGGTAAGTGAGATGCCTTTGATGTAGGTTTTTTTTCACAAGGAGAAACTGCACTTGTGAGTGATTTAAAGACCTTGCACTTAAAGACCTATGCAAAAACAAGAAAAACACATGAAATGCCTTTGCAACCACTTCTTCTTTCACAGGGAGCAATTGTGAATCCTTTGCTCTTAAACTATACAAAATGTGACAAACATCAAAGTTTAATAGCCCTGGCCAAACAAAAAATTTTTGTTATTGACTAACAAAAATATTCAGTTTTAGTTTAGTGTGCTATTGTTGTAATGGGATGTTCTCTTTCATTTCAGGCGACCAGAGAGGACAATGAATGGGAAAGTTAGAGTCACTGTAAATGTTGTTGGTAAAGGTGCTTTCAGTGGTGTAGGTCGCAACTATCGCATTGCTAAGAGTGCTGCTGCCAAAAAAGCTCTTCGCTCCATTCGTATCATGAATCAGAATTTGATTGATTAGGTAGAAAATCTTGGTAGAATATGGGAAGTGGTTTATAATAAATTTATGTGTGAATTAATATGTTGGATTGAAACATGTCATTGCTGCTTATTAGATCTATGCTTTAACTACTTATCTCCAAGCAGCTAAAACCTCTAATTTTATAATTTTTAAAATACATTACAACAGGATATGAAAGCCTCTTTGTAGTTGAGAATATTGTGGAATTTATCGCCTCTTTTATTTCAGTAGTCCATCATTTTCGTGTTCGCCTCAAGGCCAGCTAGTTGACATTACAATAGGTCTTTTATTTGTCTTTAAGCTAATTGACATAATTATATCTCTGAGTCATCAGGAAGCTAGTTGACATCATCATATCTCTTTGAGTTGTCTTCAAGCTAGTTAACATCACTATATATACCTATATCTATGAATTGTCTTGAAGTTATTCACTGTGGAACTATTGCACTCTCTTAGACAAGAGATAATTCTCTGGTCTCTGAGAAACAAGAAATAGGAGTGCCAGTTTGACACACCAGGAAATTTTATGATTATTCACAGGTCAGTTTAATTAAAGGGAGATAATACATTTAAAAAGAGACAAGAACTGACTTAAAATCGTAATTAATATATATTTTATATTGTTGTTTATTAATTTAAATATCTTTCAGTTCAAACTGAACACATTGATTGCAGAATGTTTTACCTTATTACCGTCAAATTCTGACTATAAGCCCAACTGATAATAGGCAGAAGGAGTACTTTCGGGACCCTTAAAGTTTCCAAACTATAAGGTCTATTTATAGACCGACATCCCATAAATATATCATTGCTGGTAATACTGAACTTCGTCATCATAAGAATGAAGGAACTGACATTCTAAATGGAAATTACTCTGTAGCACACTTTCGCAACTGTAAGATAAGGGCATTCCTTTCATTTGCCTCACTCACATTACTTAATAAAAGAATCAAGGAATGAATAGGCCACTGTATTCCGGGAACAATACATCCAACCTTCCCTAACTATGTCTATAGACAGTTTATGATGTGGCGAGACTTTGGAACAACAGATCATACTTTCCTGAACAAATTGTTTGTGTTGGGTGTCCCAGCTTATGACATGGAACTGCACTAGTGAATAGTAATTACTACATAATTATTTTGCCAGCAGACAGGAAAGGATAAGATGAAAGAAAAACACCAGTAGACAAATGGTGACTTTAGGTCTCTTTGTGTTTAAAAGATACAGAAGAATTTGAACTTTGTGACCCGTATGTTTACCTTGTAGGGAGTATATGGTAATAAACATGAGAGAGGTTTGTGAAATTGAATTCGGCTGCCACTGAATGTGCAGTGGTTGGAAGAGAGAATCAATTACAGCAGAATTTTCCTACAAAATGCCTATATGTCAGAATTCTGAACCTTGTTTCAAGTCTTCTATAAAGAAAGATTCCATTAGGTCATCAAAAATGTGAGGGAAACTTGGATTGGTTACTGATTGGAATGGGTAGTGTCAGTAGTCAATCTGCGGCCTCAGTGGGCTGGACTAATTAACAGAATATAAGGCGGTGACTTAGCTAACCAAGAATACTGCACAAATAGTTTAGCTTCCAGTCCATAAATTTTATTGTCATTGTGATTTTATTCATGTTTTATAAGAAAGATGCCTGGGCAGAAACGAACATCGTATACGGCTGGTTTTAAGTTGGATGTTATCACTTTTGTGGAGAAATCCAACAATTCCATGGCTTCCTGTCAGTTCATTGTGAACGAAAAGCAAGCGCGAGAATAGAGGGGGGAAAAGGAAGAATTGTCTCTGATGCCACGGTCAAAGAGAGCATCACATGGCCATACAGCTTCATTCCCTGCACTGGAGGAGAAATTATCAGAATGGATAATGGAGTCTAGGCAGAACTGATTAATTATAACCCACACCAATATTTGAATCAGGACGCACTCGATAGTGAAAGATCCTGCATTCCAGAAACACAAATCTGGAGACTTCGTTGTGTCAATGGGATGGTGCAATCGCTTCATGAACAGACATCACTTGTGTCTACAAACATGCACTAAGCTGACGCAAAAGTTGCAGAAGGATCTAGAAACAAAAATAATAAACAAGGTAATATTGTATGATACATGGAAATTAATGTAAATCTAGGCTAAGCATTATGATAAGTACACTCTGGATTGCTGGTGAGCCTTAGTCATTTTATCCTGGCTTAATATATCAGACTTGCGAGTCACTGGCTTTTTGGGGGTTTTTTAACTATTTTTTTGTCCCTCTGTTACCGTTATTTGACGTAATTTTTTTTATAAGTTGGCTGTACTTGTTTATAGACCGAGACCCCTAAAGCAATCTCTGATTTTTTTCTGAAAATTCTCAGCTTATAGTCGGTAATTGGTGGTATGTTTATTTTTAATTTAATTCCTTATTATATTATCATTTCATATATTACATATACTTGTATGTGATATACTTGTATACGTGAATGGTTGTGATGTAGCATACAAAACTCTGAGGTCGTGGTGACTGAATTACTAGAACCGCAACCTCCATTCTTTTTTTAATGGTGTTATTTTAATGGTTTTTTAAATATGTAAATCCCTGATATAACAAAATTGGACTAGCATCCATGGTTGAAAGAAGTGTACCTTGCTCACTATAACAGGCATCACTATATATGCATTTTATGTAACCAAACCTAACTCTAGGCAGGATTACCCACATCACAACTTCCACACGCCCGTGTGTTGCCGGGGCCCAAATGGGGAGCAAAGAATAGCAACACTGTTTACCTTCCATGTAAGTCGTAAAAGGCGACTAAGGGGGTTATGGGATGGAGTTGGCTGTCCCATCCCATATAGGGTCAGTGACCCAAAAGCCATGCTGAAGTCGGATGTGTCAGGCCGAAAGGCGCAGAAATGCTGTAAACCATGACACAATGCATTCCGTTCTCCTGACTACATCCTGCTAATCTGCAGGAGTTTGAGAACGAACGCAGAAGAAGACAATCTCCACTAGTAACTAGAAATATCCTGGGGGTCATGGTGGCTGAATAATAATTATTATTCTTATGGTCCATGCTGTGTGGCATTGGTTATCACGTCTTTCCACAGCCTTCTTTTCATGTGCTGTCAATCATTTATGATACTGATGTTCTCCCATTCCACAATGCTAGGTTGTAAGCATCATCTTTCTTCATCCTCCCCTACCTCTCAGCATCGCTGAGGATAGAATTCGCTGGAGGACTCTGTGTGCTGAAGCATCCAATGTGGTACCCCTACGACCCTGAAGGGTTATGGGTTTATTGATTGATTGACCTCTCTTGCTCTTCAACTTGCGTGTTGTTACAATGTGTTCCATCTTTTCTCTTCTCATGATATGTCAAAAAATGTGGACTGTCTCTTTCTGATGCAGATGAGCAGCTCTCTTTTTAAATTAACTTCTTTAAAGATATCTTCATTGCGCTTTTTATCTTCCATGGTTTTCTCACATTCTTCTATAAAACCACATCTCTGCTGCCTCAATATAATTTTTCACTGTTCTACTGAGTGTGTTCTGAATAATAATACCTGAATAATTTCAATCCGTGATATAAATTGATAAATTATCATCATACTGAACAAGTTAGTGCATGCTACAAAATATTAATTTGCTTACAATCTAATTATAGTTAATGTATACTTCCAGTGATATAACAATAAAGAATATATTTAATAATCAATGCAAGTTTTATTATTGTTAATGATGCATTAATAGTTTATTATGGAAATTTATTTCATAATATCTGCTAACAAGTATGACACAGTAAGAAGTAATTGAAAGTAATGTGACTACTAAATTAACAATTTTTAAAAAATATAGATGATACCTGTGTAAATGTGCACAGAAATCCACTAATAGAATGAATTTTGCTGACTTGTGTTTGAAATACTGCAATTACAATGAATAATTCAGTAGAAAGATTCAACAATTGCTCTAAGGATTTTCAGTTGCACAATTCTCAAGTAAATCCTAATACAGTAGAAATCCGATTATCCAAATTAATTGGGGATCGGGCTGATTAGGATAATTGGATATAGCTCAGGAATGAAGCAAAACAGTGTACATACATACAATCATACAATGAAATGAACGGAATTTTATTGATAAAAGTACAGTAATATGTAAGTAACTATGTATTGCAAATAAACTATATACACTACAGCACTGTAAAAATATGCAAAATTACATAAATGGCATATATATGTACAGTAATACATTGTACATATGTATGTACATACGTAAATCAATTAAATAAGTTCTTTTCAATAAAACCTTTTCAATAAATATATGTATTCACTTGAACATCTCGAGTGGAGTGTGTTACCATAGTATCAGTGCGTGCGCACAATGCCCTGGACCTCACTAACGTGAAAATTATTTCGCCCACATTTGATACGGATAATTGCGGATAATTGCGACATATAGCATGCCACAGATGGCCATGACACATAGACATAACGGTTATAAAGCCAGAGGCAGACCATGTAAAAGATGGATCACAGAAATCAAAGAAGCCACAGGAACAAGCTTACAAACAGCGCACAAGAAGGCCATCTCCAGAGAACTCTTCCACCCCTGACGCTGCAAGGCAAACAAGGGACACAGCGTATAGATAGAATTGCGGATTCAGATAATTAGATTTCTACTGTATGTTTGTCCAGTGCATTCACTGAATCAGCATGAGACAGGTAATTACAAATGCAGCTTATCAATAAAAATAGCTGTCAACTTATTTTTCTCATAAATTCATATATTTTTTTACAATTGATGTGCATATTCTTATAAAAACTTCCATATGTATGATAATTACTGATAGCCTTTTTTTTGGCCTATCAAAATGTGTGCTTGAGAAAAAACTTTGTATTGGTAATGATAACATAATGTGTTATAGAGGGATTCCACTACATCACATTTATAACAGGAAGAAATTGCCCTCTTGGTGGGCAGTATATTTTTCAGGTATACACCCAAAAAAAGTGTAAGAGGTTAAGATTATTTCAACTGTGTAGTTCACATCATTATATCTCTGTGAGAACAGGAGTCGCAGAAATGCATGTAAATCCATTTCTCCTATGTTATTTAGCGTACCGATATAAACAAAATTGTAATAACATTATGTATATGCAGATCTCTCTCCCTCACCCCACTTGAGTGGTGAAAAGTTCCACAGATTATTTTCTTATTTAAGGTAATCTACAGTAGCATAGTACATTTATCACACACTGAAACAATTAACATGAATGTATGAGTACATTTGTCACACACACTAAAAATAATTAGCATGAATGTATCATAATGCAACACCCGTGTGCCAACTTGGGCATGGACTTCTAGTTCATGGTGCAAAGAATATGGCCACTATTTTCTTTCCAGGCATGCCATAGGAGGTGACTAAGGAAAATTGGGGGATATGCTGACAATCTGTCACCTATAAGATTATCATTGTCACATATTGTCTCAATTTCTTACTTTTGTCTTATATCAAATAATCCCCTTGGATGGTGAAGAGTAGGTGGCCAACAGACATTGCACCTTTTGCATCTTTTGTCGCAGACTCCTATGTGATGGGGAATGCTAGTTGTTCCATTACTATGGATGGCTGGGTCAACAAATCTGACAGAAGAATGATGAGATATTTGGCCCAAGTGTGTTCGCTGTGTCTCTAGCAGGACATGGTAATCCTGGAATATTGGCACAATGGAATGTCTCTCTCTGTGGACTAAACATGCCTCCATAACCCTCTCCCCATCCTATACATCCACGCCTGTGAGACTTTATATGAGTCAGGGTGTCAGTTGCTGAAAAAAAACCCATAACTGTGCTTTTGTCAGAAAGGCTGTGAGCTGTCAAGAGCTAAACAATTACAGCTAACAGCTCTGCTAACTGAGGATATCATACAAAGTGTGTGCAGATTGCAGGATGTGGCAGCAGGTGCAGAATGGATAAGTCTACCCACAGCTTTCAAAACTTATTTGACAGCAGTAATATCACTTAGCAGGGAATGCAGAGAATGGTGTCCCACAGCTGTGGAGAAAGAAGTGCAGGCTTTAATCAGTGAGAATACCAAAGAGGGGGATGTGAATATATACACTGATGGATCTGTGACATGCTCACAGTGCTTGGGCCTTCACAGCTCAGTGCGCAAGTAAAACGATTAGGGAGGAGAGTGGTACCTTTGCAGTCACTACGAGTAGTATGACTATAGAGACTATGTCGGTGACCAGGGCATTTGAGTGGGTATGCACACAGAAGGTAAAGCAGGTCTGCATCTTGAGTGACTCTGAGTATGATTAAGAAGGTACAAGTGGGTCTCATTCCCGAACAGTGGATTGAGGCCTTGAGAAAGGCATAATTGAAAGTGGTTGCATTAATTTTCGTACCCGGACATGTGGGTGTTCGAGGCAATGAAAGAGCAGATCAATTGGCATCATGCACTATTGTGGCACCGGGCGTTGGGGCAATGGATCATGCTGACGTTTTGAACTCCTTAAGAGATATAGCACGAGAGATTGAGACTAGTGTGGATGATGATTCCTTTTCAATTGCTAGGAAAGCAATTTAGCAAGCTGTGTTTACAAATCAAAAAACTTCCCCCTGCCACTGAATTCTTTTTTAAGAATTTGTGTTATTGATTGTGGCTGTTTTAAAAATTCAATAACTTTTTTGTTGTTAGGGATAATTAATTAATATTTGTTCATATAAATAAAGAATTGAATACTGCATATATTGGTGTAATTTTGTTTACATGTGCGTGTGATACCAGGCATATTAGAAAGTAGTAAAGATGATTTTTCACCAAAAAATAAAGAAATTATAACAGACAAAAGGAAACGAAATTATTACAAAATTACTTATCTATGGTTTTTATATTTTCTGAAGTGGGAACCCTGTAAAATAAACCTAATTCAAATAGTATTTATGTGGTTTCATTGTCAAATCATCATAATGTCACTGGTAAGAATGAATGAACCTCATAGATTTGCCATAAATCGTTATCTGAAAGATAGACCTCGTCATTTTTTATCGCTCCAACACAGTCGATATTCACCATCTAAATCATGAAAGCAGCGTGATCAATACTATATTCTATTCTAAAAATCAACTTACCTCCCAAAACATGTCTATCACACTAACGTTATCAGCTAGGCCTATATGTCCAACAACTTCATCGAAGTCGCTACGCCAATCATGGCTATATGCCAAAGAGACATGTGAATTTTCAACTTTTCCATCTTTCAAAATGTCGATATCCATGCTTCCGAACGACTCAGTGTCACTAAAATTACCTCTATCTAAAGTGGAAATGAATAGGCTTCATCTGTGTATGTCCCAGTTTATGTGCATTACCAAATAAGGCTTTACTACGTCATATAAACACGCCTTGTTTATAGGTGGCCCCGGACACCTTTCGTCAAAACTAAGCTAGTACTGGAGGGGATCCGTACCACCCTTAGCTTGCTAAAGGTTAAAGATCAGGGATAGAAATGTGGTGTTCCTAGAAGTGAACATTTTGGAGGGCGCAGAAGAATGATGGTTAACCAACATAGGACTGGTACTGTCAGCAGAAGTGTAATGGTGGATACACTCAGGGAGAGATCGGAGCAACTATGGATGTGTCAAGTTTGCAATGATGATGATCCGACGACTAACTAACTAGCTAGCAGCTAAAGGAATTATTTCATCACCATAGTACATTTGTCACACTGAAACAATTAGCAAGAATGTATCACAATGTATTTGTTACATTTGCTGAAATAATTAGCATTAATATATCATAGTACATTTTTGCATACACTGATAATTGGCATGAATCTATCACAATACATTTGTCATATACACTGAAATAATTAAGAGATTTGTGTCTTTTAACTTTTTGCAAACCACATTACAATTACACAATTTCTCTCCTGCCACTAGATTCTTTTGACAAATTACATTATTTGTGGTGTGTGTTTGGAAAATGCAATAATTTTTATTGGTTTTTAGAGATTTTTAAATAATTGTTTAGTATATAAATTGAATACTGAATCTACTGATGTGAGTTTTGTTGGTATATGTGAAAACCTGGTGATGATAGAAAATTATTGAAAACATTTTTTTTCAATGTTTACAAAATTACTTCACTTGTAGTCCAATTAGTGGTAACCCCAATAACATTCTTTTCTTCTGCGTTCATTCTCAAACTCCTGCAGATTAGCAGGATGTAGTCCGGAGAACGGAATGCATTGTACCATGGTTTACAGCATTGCTGCGATATCTGCGCCTTGCAGCCTGACACATCCGACTTCAGCATGGCTTTGGGTCACTGACCCATAACATTCTTTTACATACCTAGGTCTATTGTATTTATGTTGTTTTATAACAAAACTAACATAATATCTGTTAAAACAAATACAACATGTAAATGTCACTTATCTTGTTGGTCCATTCTTAGCACTTTACAGTCCAAGAACATTTGCAACTGGAATAGGGCTTATTAGCCTTCTTTGAACTATTAGGCATGGACATAATTCTAACTGAATGTACAGAAGTGGATGTAACGGCCATCATCACTTGTGATAGATAAACACACAAGACTTTACAGACGTGCATTTTGTCCTTTTTGAAAAAAATGTTATATGCAATTTTATTTTAATTTGTAAAAAATGCAAAAATAATGATACAACAATTCATCATATGTCATTTTGCCAATAATACAATGCTTTATTGGGCAATATTATGATCTTACTTGAAGTGTTTGGTTTAGAATTTAATAAAATATGATAACGTATTATTTTAAAATTTCGGTCAAATTTTTTTAATGACAGAATCACAAATGACAACATAAAAAAGGAAGACAAGAAAAACATGCAAAGTTTAGTTTTTATTACATCTGATCAATTTATACAAAACATATCTAAAATGGAACAGAAATTTCAATAGATGTATGCACAGTACACATTAAAAAAATGGTATATATTGCATGGCTTTTTGTTGAATTTTGTTTTAAATAAATTATTTTCAACACTATATAATTTTAAATTGTGTAAACAGCACACATATGAGTATAACATTATTTCAAACATTGCTGAGTATATTACTACAGATGCTAATGTCATGTTATTGTGTTTGTGTATTGTTTTAACTCTGATAAATAAATTAAAATTACTGATAATTGGTTGTAGTTTTAAGTTTTTATGCCTAGTGATATTCTGATAGGCAATTTCTGCCACCATGGAAACATAAATAGTCTATGTATCACAGACTTCACAACTCGCTTTACTCTTTTCTCTAAACTTTTGATTACAATTTTGCTTTATTTTAGTATGTTATGAGTCCATTCTTGCCTTGAGAAAGTAGCCGCCTTTCTGGCAACTAAACAAGTAAACCCTATATCCCTTCCTCACTAATGGTTTTATCAAATTCATAACCACCCCATGCACTAAACCAGGGGTGGGCAAACTTTTTGTGCAGAGGGCCACATTGAAAATTGTAAAGCTATTGGAGGGCCACATATAATATTATGTATATTTTTGTTTATTATTCTCTGTAAGTAATCAAATATTTTTATTGTAAAGAAAGGTAGTTTTACATAATGTAGATAACTTCTGAAGTAAATTACATTTCTATCAGACTTACACTATAACAGTATATTTTCTAATATGGATAAAAGGTTTTGCAAATATTTTAACAATATTTGAAAAATCTTATGTTGCATACAGTTACAATATGGGTTCATATCAATAGTTTTAATGAAGTATCCGAGTGAAATGTGGTAGTTAGATAGATACCAGAAGCATACGAACAGGAAGTACACAAAGACGATAATACAGGTGGAACGAGAGGAACAAAACGATGATGTAACAAAGACCAATACAACAGAGAACTAAGCGAAAGAGTGGTCGGAATTGAGCCATTTAATTCTCTATAAGTCCTTTGTATTATCGTCTTTGTGTACTTCCTGTTCGTATGCTTCCGGTATCTATCACATTTCACTCGGATACGCATTCATTTCTACTTGTGGTTTTTTTATGTTTGTATGTTATGTCCGTATCTTGAAAAAGGCCTATTGGTCCGAAACGTCGACTTTGTCCTGTGTATTGTCATTTGTAGATTATATTCTGTGTTTTGTTTTGTTGTATGTACCATATTTACATCCGTTAGTGATAGTGTGTAGTGTTTTAGTCGTCATTCAGTAGGACTTCATTACCTGTCTTCCACGTGGGTTCATATCAATAGTTTTAATGAAGATTTTTTTTAAAACACCCTACACATACAGTCACAACAGTTACAACTTTATTGATATTATTAATTTATAATGAGATGTATGTAATTGCTTGTAAGATTTTATAAGTCCTTTGAAATCAGGAAGAAGTTTACTTGTAGAAATTTGCATGACTGAATTTAAGTTTCATTCAGATAATTAAGACCTATTCTTAGATTTGTTGATTTTTAAGCAAGAAAATGCCTGTTCACAAATATATGTAGATCCAAATAGTTACAAAAATTTAGCTGCAAAGTTTTTTAAGTTTGGGAATGATTGTTCAGGCATAAAACCATAGAAATGCAACAAACATTCAGACTTAAATTTTTCCTTCAGATAATGATTGGCTTGTAATTCAAGCAACTCCAACTGTATGGAGCTTTATCAGCTTCTGCACTGAACTGATAACATTGAAGTGCTGCTCCAAGTTCTTGGAATCTTCATCCAAATTCTTCAACCAATACATCTAACTGAGCTTTGAATTTTTTGCTCATTTCATCAGAAATAGTTTTTTGTTTCAGCAAAGGGAAGTGACAAAATATGTTTGCACTTGCTTGTCTGGAAAACAGTGAGAGTTTGACTTGAAATGATTTTACATGAACATGAATTTCATGTGCAAACAAACCATTGCCCTGAAATTTAACATTCAGTTCATTTAACTTTTCCATTATTTCAATGGCAAATATACAGTCAAGCTTCCACTCTGCATCAACAATGTTAACATTCAAGTTACATTCTATACCCTTCATCAAACATTACTATTTCTTCTTTAAGATCCTATACTCTCCTTAAAACCCTTCCAAGACTCGACCATTGAACTGTACTGTGGTACAGGACATCAGAATGTTCAGTTTATAGATCGTCTAGTAATGCTCTGAACTGCCTGTGATTGAGTCCTCTTGATCTGATGAGGTTTGTGACACTGACAACTGGGTCAATAACATGCTTAATTTTTAAAACAGATTTACTCAAACTTCCCTGATAAATCACTCAGTGAAGTGGTAATATTATGTAGTCAGGATATTCTGACTTAATCCTATCATTGATCAACTTTATCAGTTCTATATTTTTTCCAGTTAAAGCATGAGCACCATTAGTTGTAATACTGGCCATCTTGTTCCACATTAACCCATCTCTTTCAATACAGCTACTAACAGCATTGAATATATCGAGGCCAGTGGTAGTGTTTTTGATCGACTCAACACTCTGTAACTCTTCAAAGAGTTTAAAAGAATTGTTTATTCCAGTATAAAAACTAATAATTGAACAGTATCCTGTACATCAGTACTCTCGTCCAATGCAAGAGAGTACTACAAAAAAATGCTTACTTGCATCTTGAAGTTGAAGGGTCAAATCTTCACTTATCTTTTCATCACGTCTGACCACATTTCTTCTGGATAATGTAATACTGTCAAATTTGGTTTTTTGTTCTGGACACAGAATGTTTGTTACAACTAGTAAACATTCCTTAATAAATTCACCATCAGAAAATGGCTTGTTGTATTTCACAATTTTGTGTGACAACACCAAACTGGCCTCTGTTGCAGCATCTTGAATTGAAGACTGTTTTGTAGACACAGTTTGTTGTTTCTCCAGATTTTTTACCAACTCCATGCATTTTCTTTTCCTTTCTTCAGATGTTAGATTGTGTCCGAAATTGTGATATTTTGTTTGGTAATGTCTTTTTAAGTTATATTCTTTAAAAACAGCTACTGATTCATGACACAGGAAGCAAATATATTTGTTGCCAACTTGCATAAAACAATATTTGGTAATCCATTTGTCTTTGAAAACCCGGCACTCGTATCAATCTTACGGTTTTTTTTAATGCACTTATTATAATAAAAATATCTTAAAATGTTGAAAAATTAACTCAAAACAAATGTGCTTCCGGCAGCGCGAATATAGTTATTTAGATTTAGAAAACTCTGTTGCAATATAAATACAGAAATTTATGAATGGAAACTACAAACGTGATGGTTATTAAAACACACCGGGAATTCCCCAGGCAATGCGCAGCTTAAATTATTGCAAATCGAGTATTTGTGCATTCCATTCGTAGGATATGAATGGGGGTGTTATTTCTGACGATACATTATTGTTGTAACGTATTATTATTAACTCAATTCCTACGTATGTCCGTTTTAACGTAGCATAGTCTCCCCCCTTGACTACGTATGCACGGTATAACGTAACTCCATATATACCCTTCGTTTTGGCCTTGTTTGGTTCGTAAATGACAACTATTAACTTATTTAACATTTAGAAATCTGGCTAACAAACGGATACCATCAGCTTGATCAGCAATCCGAAGCATGGTACAATTATTTCAAATTATAATTCAAACAAGTTAGGTTCTGGATTTAAAATTAGCAAAATGACTTCATGTTGCACTAGCAAGAGAGCTGAATCCTTCAGCAAACATCGGGCTTTATTATTCCTGAGTATTATAATTGGAGATGTTATTTCAAGTGATTTCAAGGTAAACAACAGTGCTTTCGATTTTGACAGTGGAGGTTGCCGACTTGTTGAAAATCGGAAAAGAAATAGACCTACACCTAATAGATTAGAGGTAAGAGCTCAAAAATTCTAAAACTGTTCCCACTGATATTGTTTCTGAAGAATCAGATAGGCCTAGTTACATCAATGATAATCTTGTATTATGTTATACAGAAAATATAGCTAGACCTAATGATAATATTGAGTGGAATAAAAAGTTCATCTTTGAAAATTAAATACTTAGAAATATTTCCTGAATTTTCACAATATTTTTGTTCGGTTCTGAAATTGGACATTGCGCACTAAAAATAGAATAACACTAGCCAGTTGATAGATTTACTTCAAATAAACTAATTATGATTAGTAAATGGGCTATCAATGCATGTACTTTAGTAAGAATGAATATCAACATTTCAAGACAAGTAAAATTGAGGGTGAGTAGAAGAAAATGTTAAAAAATGTCTATCCAGCTAACATTCCAGTTTGTGGTGCAGTTTTTGTATGTTGTTCTTACAATTATTACATTTTTATATTGTATTTGAATTCCACATTCAATTAACACTCATATTAAACGTAGTAAAATTTCATTGACAATGTGTGTATATATATATATATATATATATATATATATATATATATATATATATCAAATTGAAAAAAAATTGTTTATATAATATATAAGAAAGTCGAATTAAAATTCCAATGGATTTCTGTGTAATATTAATGGGGAAAAATCATTTGTGACGATCGTTCGTTTAAAAAAAAAATTTGTTCGAGGGATGCAAAATATCGCGCATGCGGCTCGCGGGTTGTAGTTTGCCCACCCTGCACTAAACAATACCCTCCACCATTTGTATTATTATTATTATTCTTTCCCAAATAAATTTCAAAATCATATGTATAACCAGTAATAGAATCAGCTGATAACCTAATGCTAGAGCATTTGAACATCGATAGTAAGGAGTTCCTTTATTTTTCCTAAATCTGAAGAACAATTCAGGCTTAGGAATAACAAAGGAACCAGAGAAGCTATACTTAGTATCTGACTAGTGATAGATAAATATATAGGTCCAAAAAAGTATCTATATTTGCTTCATAGACTACAGCAAAAACCTTTGACAGAGTCCAACATGAAAAATTAATCATTTGTCTTCAAGAAATAGGCATAAATGGAAAAGACATCAGACTAATTAGAAATATATATTGGGAACAGACTGCATCAATAAGGTGTGAAAACAGCTACTCACTCACCATACATAGAAATAAGAAAAGAGGTAAGACAAGAGAATCTATACAGATAATATCTTTAAAAATATAGAAGAAATACCAGGACTCAAGATCAAATAAAAAACAATCTAAGATATGCAGATGACACTGTTCTTTTAGCAGAAAGTGAACATGAACTAATAGACCAAGTAAATAAATCAAGTAATGAATATGGTCTGGATATAAATATCTACAAAAAACCATGATAATCAGCAAAGACACAGAAGAACAAAAGCTAAACATAAAGCATTCATGGAGAGAAATTACAACAAGTAAAACAGTATCAATATCTTGGACACATACCGGTAGTCACAAATGACGGCAGATGTGAAACAGAAGTTAAAAGGAGAATAGGAATGGCTAAAAGTACCTTCAGTGACATTAGGAAATTACAAACAAGTTAAAAGTTAGAATTATAAAATGTTACATCTATTCTATATTAATCATAATGTATGGCTCAAAAACATGGACACTAAATAGTTAGAAGATAGAATTGATGCCTTTGAGATGTGGGGATATAGAAAAATAGGGAGAACATCATGTAAGGAGAAGAAAACAAACAAAAAGGTTATAAAAACACTTTATATAAAGAAAGAATTACTAATGGAAATACTAAGATCAGGTAAATAAAATATTTTTGACACATTAAAACACCTTATTGAAGACCTTACTTGAAGGCAGTCAAAAGGAAGCAAGCAAGAGGTAGGCAGAGATACAAGTGGGAAAGTAACATCACAAGATAGACAGGTTACAGTCTAGCAGAGTGCACCACCAAGAGATGGGATGTTGGATGTCTTTTACAGCCAACCTTCATTGCAAAGATGGCACTGGATTATTATGTGTAAGGATTTAAGAATATCAAGAACATGTACTGGCAACAAACAGCAGCAATACATCACTTTGCTCACAAGCAATCAAGAGCTTACTTATCCGCCATTACTGAGGGTGCCCATAGTCATCTTTGAGTAGCGTTACTGAAGTTCACTGTCTCTGCCTATTCTTCACTCTTTCTACATAACGTTGATGACAAACGGCCTTCTGTAACATCAGCAATTAGTTTTTAGTGGTGTCCACAAGTGACAATCACAATTATTTCTTGCAATGGCTTACTTAGCCAATAACTGGTTTGTTACTTAACAGCATGCAATCTGTTAGTGTTGTTTTCACCATATTTACTTGTGAAAACATTTTTTCCATGCATGCTGATGAATGTGGAAGTGCCATTAACCCACACATTAAATTTGAAAGCAATTCAAATTTCAGCTGATTGTTGTCATCTTTAATTGAAAGTAATTTACATGAGAAAATTTCAGGATTGTTTCCAGGAGACTTTTGAATTTAGCAACAACTTCCAATCATCTTGTAAATTGTCCAGTTCTTTCTCATGTACTAATGATGGAAATCTTGAGGCAAGTGGAATTAATGACTTCAATCTCTACAATCTCAACTCCAATCCCACGATAAAGACTCCTGAACATCAAGAACTCTCATTTCAGCTAAAATACTATCACCTGATATTATTCGTTTCCTCATTTGAGCACAGAAGTCTGTTTAAAATGACAACATGTCTTGAGGAAATTGGTTTTCTTTGTCTCTTAGGGATTGCAATCACAACATATTTTCACATCTACCACCAACATCAATATCTTCCAGCTTTTTATGTAAATTTACATCAGATGGATGAATCTCAGACAAACGACGAGACTGCATAATGTCAGATTTGATAAACATGTCAAGTATATTTCTGTATTCATCAGAAATGCTTGCAAACACTTTATGTAGACGCAGATGTTTTGATTAAAACTCCCAGTTCATTCTGTCAACCTTTCCAATAATATAATTAAGGAATAGAAGCATATGTCCAGGTGTAGACATAAGTTTTAAAATCTCTGCTGCTCCATCGACTTTATCTGTTGGAGCTTCACTCTCAAATAATAGTTTTAAAGCATCCCATTGTTCAAGAATGCGGGAGATAACATTGCCCCTTGACAGCCAGCATGCTTGAGACATTTTCAGCACTCTGTGATTAGGAGTTTTCACAAAATCTTGTATCATCTTAAATGTATGGAGTCGCTTGCTGCTACGAGTAAAATAACAGCACACATGTTTAAGGAACATTTCAAGCTATGATTGCAAGCAGTTGTATGCATGATTAGCACATAAGACGAAATAATGGCATATACAATCTATGGTAAATACAGATGGTATATTTTTTTTCAGATGAGCAATAAATCCACTGTTAAGTCCTGTCATGGTTGAATAGTTGTCACTGGCAAACCCAATTATGTTACTCAATGGAATGGATTTTTCTGCAAACAATTGTTTCAGTTCTTTGTAAAGACCATCACTACTTGCATCCTCAACTTTCTACACAATCAAGAAGCCTGTCAATGACTCCCTATATGTTGTGTCGTCATAGTATCTGACATTCATTCATTTTCCTTTTGCGCTGAAGTTAGCACATAGGGCATGGGTAAGATCTCTCCAATTCTGTCTGTTCAAAGCTATTCTTTGCAGTTCTTGAATAGTATGGATATTGATTGTTTTACTTTCTCTAAGTATTGTTCTTGTGAGTGTTTCTTTTGGTCTACCCCTTGCTCTTTTGCCTGTAGGTATCCATTCAAGAGATTGGTGGTGTATTCTGTTGATGTCTGCACGTAGGACAAGCCTGATGTAGGACCAACGGCGTTTTCTGATAACAACTGTGATTAAATTTTGATGTGTCACTTCTCTGATTTTATTATTCGATTTAAATTCACTCCAATGGGTGTTAGTTATCCTATGAAGACATTTGTTCTTGAAACTCAGTAATTATTTTTCTGAAGATAAGGAGCTGTTCCAGCTCTCACATCCATATGATAGCACTGGAATAATTCAGGAATTAATTAAGAGTATTTTCGTGCATGTGCTGATTGACTTTGATCTTCAGACATTAGACAGTCTGTTAAAGGCACTTGATGCTAGTTGTAATTTCTGTCATGACATCACCGTCGAGTGTTAATTTGCTTCACAGATAGAAAAATTTGTGTACTATTTCAAGTTGTCCATTTAAATTAATTGCATTAGGTGAATTGGTGAAGTCCATAAATTTTGTTTTTGATTAATTGATTTGGAGACCTATTTGTCCTGCGATGAGTTTTAAGCTATCAGTTTTTGTTTGTGCATCTTGATGGTTTTCACTCAATAGTGCAACATCATCGGCAAAATCCAAATCTACCATAAATGCTGTCAAGAACAAAGTTGCATTTGCAACATTTTCTTACAATTTTTATTCTTTTGGAGCTACAACAAAAAACGCAGTTATGTTAGTATCCTTCCTTTTCAAATCAAAATTTTCACTATCTTTGTCAATTTGCTAGTCATCAAGGAAATTTAATTTGCATTTCTAAAATTAATGTTACACACTTTACAACGAGCAATGTATTTGTCCATAGAATCAGATTGTATGCTTTACCAGTCAACATATCGGTTCTTTCGTTTCACCTGACCCCAGCATCACCTGGACAGTAGATCCATGTAATACTCTGCGCGTTTTTGGGAGGAGTAACCCATTCAGTTCTGATCATACACTTTTCTATCTTGCGCATCATACTTTGAGAGTCCGATAGATTCACTGAGTCTGTTTGGTGGTTTCTTCGCCAGCTAAGTGAGAGCTGCTGCCACCGCTTCTATTTCCATTCTCATACCTGATGTTGTAGTGGGGTAGCTGACTTCTCAGCTAATTTCTTATAGTAAAACAGGTTTATATAATCACTTCAATCAAACACAACAGACTATAACTAAAACTAGTGGATAATGATGTGCACACAAGAAAACATACAAATTACAATACACAAATCATATTAAACGTATCAACCAAAAGGTCTTTATCAAGATACACAAAAGACATCAAAAGACGACGAATGGAAAAATTATCACAACAAACAAATGTATACAACGGAAATATGGAAATGAGATACTCGAAGGTCAGGAAGTACATAAAAACGTAAATATATATGTGGAAACGAAACAAACAAAAAGATGAGTAAATGACGGAACAAAAAGAATAAAGACAATGACCACACCAACCCAGTACTAGAGATAAGAAGTGGTTGGAATGGCGTCCAAAAGGCTTGAGCGTACCCAGATAAAAAATGAGATGATTTTCTAGAGCGTACCTAGATCTATCATAGGTGGTGCAGGATCTGATGGCGGTGACCAGAATATCAAAAGCACCATGATGACCAACGCTGTTGAAGTGTGTGGCCACAGGAGTGGATGTTCTGTGCTTGATGGCATGAAGATGGTTACAAAAACGATCGCTCAATCTTAAGCCGGTTTCCCCGATGTACTGTTTGCCACAGCGTTTACATATGATTACGTAAATGACAATTCGGGACTCACATGTAAAGGCCTCATCGATGGTGAATGTGGCCTTGGGAAATGAAATGGAGTGCATCTGAACCACGTAAGGACATGTATAGCAACGGTCACGTGAGCAACGAACAGTGCCAAAATGGTTGAGAATAGAAGACTTAAGATGGCTATGAACCAAGATGTCCTTCAGATTTCTGTCGCGCCTATAAGCCACCAGAGGTAAGTCGTGGAAAGCGTCACGGGTGTCAGGATCAGACTGGAGAAGAGAATAATGTTTGTTATATGTTGTTCGTCCATCACAAGTGATGATGACCATTTGTTACATCCACTTTTGAAAATTCAATTTTAGTTATGTCCATCATTATGAGTTCGTAGATGGCTAATGAGTCCTATTCGAGCTGTAAATGTCATTGGACAGTTCGGACATGGAATGACGACTGTAGACGGATCTTGGTCTATCCGTGACTTTCTGCTCTCCGCTGTTGAGCTGCTGCATTTCTTTTCTTTTCACAAGATGATGCGCTCTTTTTTATTTTAGAACGCCATGTAGATCTATTTTGTGCAAGTTCTTCCCATGTATCTTGGTCTATTTCAAAAGCTTTCAGTGAGTTCTTTAACGAGTCCTTGTAGCGCTTCCTTTGGCCACCTTGAGATCGTATACCCTTCTCTAGTTCACCATAGAGAAGTATCTTTGGCAGACGATGGTCTGGCATACGCACATAATGACCTGTACAACTAATCTGTGTCTGCATCAAGATCGTGTCAATGTTTGGGATACCAGCTCTATCAAGGACAGTGGTATCTGGAATCTTGTCTTGCTGTTCATAACTTTTCTGAAACAATTATGAAAATTATTGAGTTTTTTCACATGATGTCCATGTTTCACTAGCGTATAACAGCACTGGAAGTACCACTGCTCTGAAAACTTTCAGCTTTGTCTGTAGGTTAATGCCATTTATACGCCAAACATTTGCGTACAATCTGCCGAAAGTACTGCTTGCTTTGGCGATCCTTGTATACACTTAATCATCAACGTTGGCATTTTGTGATGAAGTACTGCCTAGATATGTGAATCTATTCACAACTTTCAGTGCTACACCATTTACCTTTATGCAGAGCTCAAGATAGCGAATAATGTTTAAGCATGATGCGTCGAACATAAGAGTTATGAGGATGAAAGATAAGAACAAGTTTAACCCTATCAGAGGAGGAGGAAGAACCATGAGAGTTAGTCAAGGTATTGAGTCAAGGTAAGACAAATGACGCACACGGAGCCAAGCGGATGAAAGAATGCTGCCAGGGAACGAGCGTCTACGGAAAACTCAATCATCTCAGAGGGCTTGTCGAGAAAATCGCTACATAAGCGACGCAGGCGAAGAAGCTGTGAGTACGGCAGAGAGTTGTGACAAGCAGGAGGATTGGAAGAAGTGTAGTGCAGAAAGCCATGTGCATCAGTAGGTTTATAGTAAACGTATGTGCTACGGTAAGGGGGATGCATGGTGACAATTATGTCAAGGAAGTTGACAGAGGTAGTGGAGATGTTAGATGTAAATTGAATAGCAGGGTTGACACTGCAGATGACGTTGATGAAACGAGAAAAGTAGTTTATGTGCATGGAACGACCCCCGAGTGTGCTGAATATGCAACCGAATGTGCTGAGTGTGCCCGCACATCCAATATGGTAACAATCGAAACCGGCCGAACCCGCGCAGTGTGTGTGTGCCCGGAGCGGGATACTGATGGTATAAATGACTCAACGACCCGGTGTGCTGATGCAAGAGCCTGGAAATCGTGTGTACAATATCTGTTATATTGTGTATAATACCAAGTGGAATTTTCCCTCAAGTGGATCTGATAAAGAAAATGTCCACGGAAATTTACAACGAATGAGGTCACCATAACCAGGTCACACGGTAGAGGGGGGTGGTGTCATCCATAACACTACCCTATTTAGATCTGGTTCAAACTGTGTGATAACATAACACAGACGCGTACTTTTTCCCAAGGAAAACTGCCATGGACACTCGCAACGAATAAGATCAGCATAACCGCACCTTCCCTAGGTGGGGATGAGTTAGCTGAGTATTAACATGTTATGACCTTATGTATTTAGTGGATCTGTTGTGGTTTTTCCACTGGAATTTATTAATGGCAATATCTTTTCTATAAAACAAACCAATTTTAAACCATATGTGAAAGAGCACGCAAAGTTCAGCTCATAAAACTGCCTTAGGAGATATAATTACAGTCTTGGTAAATAGCCAGAGCAGTGTAATTAACACATGGTCGTGGCTGGGGTGTTGTGGTGATTGTAATAAAAGTACGGTATGTGTGCTGTAAGAGAGGTTAAATGGTGTATGGGAGAGGGGAATGGTAGTGGAATTTTTCCTGTTGTTAGTTGTTATGCTGATACAATAAGTTGGGCTTTTGATAAAGAAAATGCTACAGCGACTTCCAGCGAATGAGGTCAGCATAACGCCACCTTCCCCCACTTGTGTCAGTGGGGATGAGCTTGCTGCGTTTTAACATTTTATGACCTTATCTGTTTAGTGGTTATGTTGGAATTTTTCCACTAACATTTATTTATGGAAATATTTTTTATATAAAACGAACCAAATTTAAACCACATGTGAAAGAGCACGCAAAGTTCAGCTCATAAAACTGTTAGATGTGATATAATTACAATCGCAGAAACTAGCCATAGCAGTGTCATTAACATATGGTCGTGGCTGGGATGTTGTGGAG